>CM060687.1:41739316-42299316 GCA_030686995.1 Artemisia argyi | reverse complement strand
ATGCAGTACATTAAGATAAAATTGTAAGCTTTTAGTTCTATATTTGCCACAAATAAAAACCTACTTCATCAACATTTCAGAACGACTGCATCACACATAAAACTACAGATATCAACTCGAAAAATGACCAACACAATTAAAAATTAACAGTTCATGCATCATAGTGTAAAATTAGTGCATTACAGTTATAAAATCTCACTGAGACATTTTATCAAACATATTGTGTGCAAGTTTCATAAACAACTTGTACACTTACTGCATCATAGTTTTATCTACTGTATCAGAATGAAAAACTACTAAAAGCAATAGAACATACACAAACATATATATAAAATCATACACCACGAAATCACACATACAAAATCATCAAACATACAGTTTATCATCAAGATACACAAAACAAATAGAACTGATAAAAGCAAGCGTTGTTAAATTTCAATCTTACTATCATTAACTGTAGATGATTCAATCGACATCTTCAAAATCGTTGTAGAATGAGGGTTACAAAATCAAATTGTTGAATTAAATTTAGTTATTTGATAATAACGAATGCAGATTATCGATTAACGATTAAATCATCGGCGGCAATGAATGGTGGTGGAAGGTGGTGGTGAACGGTGGGGAAGGTGATGGTAGTGAATGGTAGGGAAGGTGGTGGTTGTGGTAATGTGAAAAACTGATGGTGGGAGGAGAAGTGAAGAAGATCTGAGGAAGAAAGATGGAAGATATAAGGTTTATATAGGGTTAGAGGTAAATGACGAAAATACCCATGTATGTATTAAATTAAGGGTGGGGCTAATTGGGACACATGGCGAGCTGTGGTGGCTTCCTACACTTTTTATTATAACACTCTTTTTATTTTAACCCAAACCTATGTATATATGTATACATATATATATATATATATATATATATATATATATATATATATATATATATATATATATATATATATATATATATATATATATATATATACAATTAAGGATTTGGAGGGAGTTATCTTGAGCACTAATTTTGGGAGATTTTGAGAAATCTTTTGAACAATCTTGAAAATGTGCTCAAGAATTCTATTTTGAAAACGAGTTTATGATTGAAGTCTTTTTCGTTTGTTTAGACTCGAACTTTTTGAAAAAGATTTCGTCTTTGAACGTACGAGTCCTTGATTTGAAAATAATCAGAATTCATCATTAGGGTCCGGGTTTCGTACTGAAGTATACGAAAGCCATTGTGAAGAAACTTTTTGAGAAACGACATGTTTTAGAAAAATATTTAAATAACTTCCGTTCAAGCATCTGTACATGTCCGTATCATTGTTGAATGAAATTTCTAGAAACGTACAGAATATTGATTTATACGAGAGACATGTCGTGAGAAGAATATTTTTGAATTTTTTGATTTTATATTGTTTTTGTATTTTTTGAAAATTTTATATTTTTGTATTTTGTTTTTTCAAAAATATTTACAGCGAAGCGATTTTGAAAATATTTTTCAAGAAGATTCGAGAAAGCGTTCTAGCTCCTCAGGAGTTAGGCTTCGCATGCCAATTCGTCGAACTAAATAGTCAAACCGTTCTTTTGGAAGGGCTTTAGTAAATAGATCGGCGAGTTGGTAATCAGTCTTAACGAAAAATAATTCAACAGTACCCTCTTCTACATGTTCTTTGATGAAATGGTAGCGGACTTTGATGTGCTTCATCTTTGAGTGGTGTACAGGATTGCACGAGATGGCTATGGCACTTTTTGAGTCACAATACATAGGTATTCTGTCAAAAGTAAAGCCATAATCTATGAGTTGTGTCCGCATCCAAAGAACTTGGGCACAACACGCAGATAGAGACACATACTCGGCTTCGGCGGTTGATAGTGCAGTACAATCCAGTTTCTTTGACGACTAGCTTACTAGCTTTTCACCCAAAAATTGTGCTCCACCTGATGTACTCTTTGCTGTAACTTGATCACTAGCATGGTCTGCATCTGAAAATGCTGTTAGATTAAATCCTGAATCCTTCGGATACCAAAGTCCCATGTTAATTGTGCTTCGTAGGTACCGAAAGATCCGTTTAACCTCTTTGAGGTGAAGTTCGGTAGGCTTTGCCTGAAACCGTGCTAACAAACAAACAGCAAATTGAATATCGAGTCGACTAGCAGTTAGATACATGAGAGACCCGATCATGCTCCAATATTTCTTCGGATCGATGGGTTTCCCAAACAAATCAGCACCAATTTTTGGTGAAGTGACCATTGGTGTACCAACAGAATCACAGTTTTCCATTCTATGTTTTTTCAAAATCTCTATTGTATATTTAGCTTGATTGATAAAAATACCACGAGGGGATTGATGTATTTGTAAACCAAGAAAGAATTTTAGTTCCCCCATCATGGACATTTCAAATTTGCTTTTCATGAGATTGTCAAAATGTTTTGAATGGTTAGGATTGGTTTATCCAAAAATAATGTCGTCCACGTAAATTTGAACGATCAAAATGTCATCATTGAATTTTTTGGTAAACAAGGTGTCATCAACCGTTCCTTTTGTGAAATTGTTTTTGAGCAAGAAAGATGATAGTTCGTCATACCACACTCTTGGAGCTTGTTTTAAACCATAAATGGCTTTCTTAAGCTTGTAGACGTAGTCTGGATGATCTTTGTCAACGAATCCTTCTGGCTGACTCACATACACTTCTTCTTTCAGAGTTCCTTTCAAGAAAGTTGTCTTAATGTCCATCTGATAGACTGTGATGTTTTTGTGAGCGGCATAGTCTAAGAAAATCCGGACTGCTTCAAGTCTAGCTACAGGCGCGAATGATTCTTCGAAATCTATCCCTTCTTCTTGTGGATAACCTTTAGCCACGAGACGAGCTTTGTTGCGAATAACAGTGATTTCCTCATCCAGTTTGTTCTTCCACAACCACTTGAGATCAAGAACACGTATATCAAGTGGTCGTTCAACAAGTTCCCAACTATCATGTAACTAGTATTGAAGAATTTCCTCCTGCATTGCTTCTATCCAAGGGTTTTCTGCCATTGCTTCTCGAATGTTTTTTGGTTCTTTGAGGCTGATTGAGCAAATGTAAATGCACAATTCGAGATCAGTGGCAAGTTGTCTCATCGTCTGAACTGGCTTTGAAGGTTCACCAATAACATGTTCTATTGGATGGTCTTTTGTCCATTGAAACGTAGAAGGGTACCTTGGGTTTAACGAATGTGTGTTTGATAGTTCTTGTAACCTTGAAAAAGATTCAGCAGAGTCTGTTGCAAACGGGTTTTCAAATACTTCTTCTTCTTCTTCTAACGCAACATCGTTTGAATTATTTGTTGGTTCTTCTTGAAACTTTGTAGTTTAATTTTGCTCATCAACTCTTGGTAGAACAATTTCAATAACTGGAGTTGCTGGAATAGATGTAGATGATGTTGAGGGAGTTGATGCTTCAGCTTCGATTGTTGTAGATGCATCTTGTGGTTGTGGTGGTTGATGGTTTTGAGCGGGTGCAGTGGAATGTTGTTGAGATGCATTTGTCGAAGTTCCACCATAGTATTCATCAAACATTAACTCGAAGAAATTTTCCAGATCTTGTTCTGAAGGTTTTTCAGTGTTTGTTGAATGAGCTCCTTGAGGCACGAGTCCTGAAATGATGTGTCCAGAAGTCTGTATGTTTGGTGCGGGTCCTAATCTGTTATGATTAGAAGCCATCAGATTAATCGCGGGTTCTAGAGCATATCTCTCAGAAGCCATTTGTGAAATCTCGTCAAACTTCACATTCATCGTCTCCATTATCCTTTTTGTTCGTCTATTATACACCCTGAATGCCCTTGAGTTTTCTGAGTATCCAATGAATATTCCAATATCACCCTTAGCTTTTAACTTTCCTAGATCTTCTCTATCATTCGTCGGATAGCACAAAGCGCCAAATACGTGAAGGTAAGAGATGTCCGGTTTACGGTTGTTCACTAGCTCATATGGGGTTTTATTGAATCTCGGATGGTATAGGGATCGGTTTTGAGTAAAACAAGCAGTGGCTACAGCATCAGCCCATAAGAATAGTGGCGCACTAGAAAAAATCAGCATTGTGCGAGCAGCTTCCACAAGAGTTCTATTTCTTCTTTCAACTACCCCATTCTGTTGTGGAGTTCTAACAACTGATGTTTGATGTGTGATTCCAACATCTTCAAGGTAAGTTCTTAACTCATGGTTAGTAAATTCTGTGCCATTGTCTGTTCTTATAATCCTTACTGGAGCTTGAAGTAGAACTTGAATACGCTTCAGAAAAGTAATGATGATGCCTGGTGTTTCGTATTTTGATCTCAAAAACTTTACCCAAGTATATCTTGAATAATCATCAACAATAACAAGAATATACTTCTTTCCATTAATGCTTTCAACTCTCATTGGGCCACATAAGTCCATGTGCAACAAATGTAACCTTGCTTCCGAACTAGGTACGGTTTTAGGTTTATATGATGCTCTTTTGCTTTTTCCTTGTTCGCATGATGGACATAGGTGTTCCTTCGTGTATTTGAACTTAGGAATTCCGGTGACGATGTTGTCTTTAGCTAGCTTGTTGATGGTGTCGAAATTGAGATGGGATAATCTTCTATGCCACAGCCAGGACTTAGTCTCGGTTGCCCTTGTCATAAGACAAATTGGTGATGTAGAAGCCATTTGGTTGATGTCGATAGCATACAAGTTTATACCATGATTACCAGTTAAGAGATCATCACCAACCAAATTTCTAATAAAAACCGTGTTTCTCCTGAATGCAACTTCTAAATTTGCATCACAAAACTACCCAACTGAAAACAAATTGTGTCCCAACCCTTCGACGTAGTAGACTCGAGTGATTAAAAAGTTCCCAAACCGAAGATCTCCATAACCATAAATAGCTGCTACATGATCATTTCCAAAGCGTACAGTTCCCATGAATTTCCAGATGAAGTTGATCAACAGCTTTAAATTCCCGGTCATGTGCTTGGAGCAACCCGAGTCGACAATCCAAAGACATATTTCGATAACCTGCCAAGAACAGAATAGTTTGTATTTGGAAACCGTTTTGAATTTGGTTCCATGGGGTTAGGAGTAAATTCCGAATCACACTCATAGACAATTGCTACTTGTTTAACTTGAGCTATTTCTAATTTGCCATCCTGAAGAGTGAACTCTCTACCCGTTGGAATCCACATACAATACTTAAGGTAGTTCCTAGGCATTCGAATACAAGTGGTAGACCTAAAGCGTGCAACTAATCTTTCTATAGATCTAGATCTAGCACTAGGTCTTTTTGGAACATTCTTCTGTTCAGGCGTAACATTCACATTCTTAGAAACACATTCATCATGAACATCATTAATTAAACATTTCTTGCATATTAAACAAACAGAGTCATTACATGCATTAGAACAAGTACTCTCGACATTACATTCAGATGAAACATGTCTCTTATTACAAAGCGATAAATTCCTAGGGTGTTCTTCTACTTCTTCAACTTTATTCTTGCTACTACTCTTAGAGGCAGGCGAGACTCTATTGTTCCTTGTATTGCTCCTAGGCTTTAGTCTGCTGCTCCTAGAGGTGCCTTCTAATCCTGTAGAAGGTAAGGCACACGCGTTAGGATTTATATTGTTGTCCTTTTTAGCATCACTAGACTCTTTAGAATTATCCTTTTTGCACTTGTCATTTGTCTTAGATGTGGAGGCAGACGCGCTAGTGGGACTAATCCTAAAAAGGCCAGGTGCTATCACTTTTGGTGTTTCGACAACCGCCTTTCCTTTATCCACAATATTTTCGTTTTCACATTGCTTGGGCAAGGGTGTTGGAGTGACTGGTTTTGTCAAATCCTTTTTCTCATCGAATTTTGGAGCAAACCATGAAATTGACATTTTTGGTTTTTGAACCATGTTTGAGACATTTGGTTTCTCCGAAGTCGATGGTTTTGCAAACTTACTTTCCTCACCCTCTCCTTTTTGAATTTCAAGCTGATCCCTTAAAAGATCATTTTGCTCTTTCATGTTCTTTAAGGCATGCTCATACGACATTTTGTCATACTTGCATTCTTCTCTTTTTCGATCAATTTGTTTAAAATATGACAAATTTTCTTTTTCAAGCTTTATAAGAGCATTTTCATATTTTGAAACAATTTCGGAGGTCTCAGCTCTCAGTCGTTCATCGTCTTGAACAGAATATGTTTGTAAAATGATGGACATAATATCAGTAGTCATAACAGCTTCGAAGAGAGAATCATTTAGGTTTTCTAAAACATGCATGTTTTCACGAGTTTCATTAGCTTCGTTTACCAGGGATTTGTGGTCCATGAAAAAGTCGGTCGTTTCTTTTAAGAAAGCATTTTCAAAATGGATTACCCTCGCACTGATGTTATTCAGTAGGATAGTAATTTTGTTTTCAAACACCATTTTCTGTTCGATATGAAAACTCGAATGCCAGTCGTTAATACTGATAGTAGTTTTAGATTTAACAATATTTTGAAGTTCTTGAATTCTCTTTTTAACGTCATCAAGAATGTCTCTAGCCTCACTTGTATTAAAAGTGTTGTTAGAAGACATCTGTTCCATTTTTTAAAGAGATTTGGAAACAACTTTCTTTTTAGAAAAGAATTTCGCGAATGGTCGTTTTATGGAAAACACAGATGGTTCTATTTGTGGAACAAAAGTAATTCCCGAAATTTTATTCAATTTGTTGTAATCAATGGGTTTCAAATCCTTTTGTTTCATTTTATGTTTGCTCTCTTCGACAAGTTCCATCGTTTGCACAGAATCCCAAATGACAGAAGGATCATGTTTGGTGTAAATCACATTACCATTATACAAAACATTCTGTTCTTTCTGAGCTTTCTTGAGATTACAAGGATTTATGTTACCAAGAGCCATTTTATGTTTCGTATGGTAAATCGGATTAGTTTGATTTGAAATCATTTTCATTGTTTGACTTGACTGACCCGACTTAACCACTAATTCTTCTAAATGTGCAATCATGTGTTCTGACTGTACGATTTATTCCAAAAGTTTGTCTTCTTTCTTTGCAAAGTCCTTTTTCAACTCATCCCTTTCTTTTTCAAGATTGGTATAAGCTGTGTTTTGTTTAGAAAGTTGGTTTTGTAAATCAGAAATTTCCGCGTTTAAAGATTTTATCTTCTTGAAAGAATTAACGTCAAGTGTATCAAACTTGAGTTGCAAATGTTTTTCCCTTGAAACGGAATTTTGATAACCAGTTTCTAATTCAGACAATCTTTTGTTATGAAACTCAAAAGCTTTAACGTTTTTCTTGTAACTCTCAAGCTCAGCGGTCAATTTAACATTCGCGGCCTTAACATCGCGATTGACCCTTTTCACATTTTCAATTTCAATATGACAATTATTCAATAATGATTCAAACAAAGCACGTGTTTCCTCATCATTCTCAGCATGCTGTGAAACGAAGCCTCCATTATGATTCACATCTGGAGTTGCTGAAGGAGTATTGCTACTACTTAGCGTGTCCAGATATTTATCATAATTGGGTGCTAGCTTCTCAGAATGTTGTTCCTCATGAGGAGACATATCAAATATATCATTATTGTAACATGTGTTGAAATTTGATACCTCAAATGGTGCATTGGTGTCATAAGCAGGAAGTGTTTCAGAATCCGTGTCGTACTTAGCTTCCTGAAGATTCGCCATGAATATGCAGTTCGCATCAATATCCTCTCTGTCTTCCATGTCATCCATAAGAGCCATAAAATCATTCTCCTCTGCGTTTAACTGAAACCCTGCCTCATTCTTTTATGCCAACAGCAATGCTTTCTGCAAATACACTGTGTCTCTTTTGTTCGGCTTAGTAGGACAGTTCCTTGCCATATGACCTACACCCTGGCAGTTGAAACACTTTACCGGATTACCCTGATTCACATTTCCATTATTCCTAACAACTGGAGCTGCAACATTCCTATTCTGATGACCCATTGCCTGATTACCAACATTCTGACCCCTCTGATTGCCAACAAACTGACCCATCTGATTCCCTGCATATTGGCCGATCTGATTCCCTACATACTGACCCAACTGATTCTGCATATTTTGATTACCCATGTTAAATCCAGTAGCATATCCCTACTGATTCCCATAAACTCCAACCATTTGGCCTCCGTTGCCCATATTGAAACTCGGCTGAGCGATCTGCCTGTTTCGAGTGTTCGATGAAATCCTTTGGTTGTTGTTTGTTGGTGTAGAATAGCGTCCTTGGAATGCCTTTGTCAGAAAAGCGAACGCTTGTTTCAAGGCTGCAGTAGCTTCATCATTGTCAGTGAATTCTGGTTCTTGGAATTGTGGGTATTGCTGTTGTGGAATAACATGTTGTTGTTACTGTGGGTAGAACTGTTGTTGGTTGTTGAATGCATGATGGTTGCATATAGTTGTGAGTGGAAGATGATGATGGTTGTTGTGTGTTCACTAGTAACGGTGTTGGTGTAGTAGCAATTAATGCAAGAGGATCATGATTCTTTGCCAATCTTTCTTTCCTTACTTCATTAGCCTCAGCTTGGTTTTGCTTCAGAAAGTCATAGAGTTGATCATAATTCACCTTATGTAAATCCTTTGTTTGATTAACAATTGTAACATAACGACCCCATTTTTCTGGAAGGTTGTTGATGAATTTGATGTTTGTTGCAATTGTTCGTGGTGTCATCTTATTTCTGATTAACTCATTCATTAAAGTGCAAAACCTTGTGTGGTAGGATTCAATCTGTTCACCTTTAGTGGATGTAAAGTTCTCCCATTCAGTTAGAAGTTTGTTCTCAACGTCTTGTTGCCCAATCTCTGTTCCATGACATATCCTTCTAACTCGTTCCCACATATCAAAAGCATTTTCACAGCTGTCGACCGCAGCAAAGATCTCGCGTGGTAATCCAAGTTGGATTAAATGCATTGCCATATCATCAGCGGTGATCTGCTTCTTGTCTTCATCCGTGTAGTCTGCTTCTGTTTGTTCACGCACGAATGGTAGAGTAGGAGGTGTTGTATTTGAATTACCTTCAACTTGAACTTGTTTTGGCTTAAATGGACCATTTTTAATGGAGTTGATCATTAATTTACCATCAGGCTTTGTTTTGATGTAACGAAGCATGCGGCTTGTCCATGGGAGATATCCACCTTTTTCAAGCATTGGAGGTCGATTTTCGGCACCGGCAGCATGAATGTCTTGTTGAGTTGCCATGATTTGAAGTATAGATGGATAAAGTTGATTCTTGGATCGTTCCAATGAAATAGGAGTTGCGTTTAGAGTAAGTTGATGCAAGTTTTTGTGGTGAAAAATTTGACCGAAAACCTTAAAACCTCAATAACTTCTTCTCGGAGGATTTTTGGGCCTCGAAACTTCACCTGAATCGATAAATCATTCAGCGTGTCGTTCTCCTCGGTCTCACGGTCGTTTTGACAGCTGATTCATCGAAAACGGAGTTACGGTTCAAAAGTTATGGCCGTTTGAAGTTTGAACGTCAAAAACCTCACAATTGTCAAAATTCTCGAAACTTTTAAGTGTTCTCGAAACTTTGAGGATTCTTGAAACTTTGAGTATTCTCGAAACTTTCACAGTGTTCTCGAAACTTTTTGAGTGATCTCGAAAATTTTGAGTGATCTCGAAAATTTCACAGTGTTCTCGAAAATTTTGAGTGATCTCGAAAGTTTCACTGTGTTCTCGAAAATTAGACAAAACTTTCTAAATTATACAATTTAGAGAGTATACCACGAGTCGAAGTGTTTTCTCACTTATACAAGCAAGGGAAACACCGAGTAAGCAACGGTAACACTTCTGGAGCAACGAGGTGTGATCTCGAAAGTTTAGGGTCTTGTGTTCTCGAAAATTGCAGTGATTTCGAAAACAAGTACTATGTGATCTCGAAAGTTTGGCAGATTTTTGATTTTGCTTAAAGCACACCCAAATGAAGTTTGTATTCCAAGATTCTCGTACTTCTAGGCTTAAAAACACCAAAACTTGAAGAAAGTTGCAAACTTGATGATTTTTATGAAAGTTTTTTTGTGTTCTAGAAAACAAGTACAAAAACCAAATTCGAATTTTTTAAGCTTGAAACTTTCATAAAGATTGAAACTTTCTTGTTGGGAAAGGTTTATAACACTAATTCGTAGTCAAAAAAGTGTTAAAAACCAAGAAAAACAAGAAAAGTAAGAATTTTTTTGATAAAAAATGTGTAGATAGCTTAATAAATACGGACCAAACAAACTCCCAACACTCCTAAATCATTGTTAGGCGATTGATACCACTTGTAGGACCTTAGATATCACAACTTTATCACATATATAGAAGCAAAGATGAAGTAGAAATGGTGACTTGATTTTATGTAGGTGGCGTTGGAATATAGAGAGAAAGAGATGAAATATGGAACTTTTATTAAAGAAAAACACACACAATACACACACAAGCACACACCTCAAATGAGCCTTTGAGGTGTTTATATAGTAGGATACAAGAGATGCCCTAAGGCTTTCTATGGGCTTGGGCTTGGACTTGGATTACATTTCATATTAAAGGCTTACACATGTAACTAACATCATACTAGCTTACCAAGTCCATAGCCCATTGACTTTTCTAATAACAAAAACTACGACACATTACAACGTTACAATATATGAGAATGACCATCACTTTCTAATATAATTTTTAATGCTAACATATATATATATATATATATATATATATATATATATATATATATATATATATATATATATATATATATATATAGAGGGAGGTTAATGTGAGATAGTGTGTTAAAATAGGAAGAATAGGAAGTAATTGTGATCGTTAGATGTATCATTAAGATGACAAAAGGTAATTAATCTGGTGATGGCAATCTTGTAAATCAGATGAACTTGATGGTATTTAATTTAACACATATTTCTCGCATAATGTAACCCCGAGCATTCAACGATTCCTTTTATACCTATTCATTTTTCTTCTACGTGATTATGGCTTTGGAGATTTTGATATAGAGAACAATTCAAAATTCATTTATAATAATTCATATTGAACCACTTTGTTTGATATATTAACATACATAGCTTACAAACCGATAAACTTTAACAAACAATATTGTCTCTTTACTGCTACACATTAGAAATTGATTATAGACAAAGATTAACAATACATGTAAAATAATTGATACTTAACATGTTGGTGCATAAAATTACATTAAATGTAACACTTAGAATCTTTTATACAAACAATATTGATAAAAAATCTAATGATTTTTCACTTTCACTATTGTGATTTTTCAGTTTCGTGATACAAATGTTCAAAACAGATTGTGATGTTATACAAGCATCATTCACTTGTCTACAAGATTCATACACTCATACTCGCACAAAAACTGGTAGGAAACCAGATGACACATGATTTCATGATATTTTTAGCACTAAAATAACTAATACACATGACCAGTTGATATACAAACTTCAAAATATAAGTACATCATTTGTAATATTGATACACATTAACAAGTGATACAAAGAACAAACGGTCGACTTAGCTATCGACACAGGTTACAACGGCCATTTACATCGTGATGGATACACTAGCCATCACCGAAAAAGGACAGGTGGCAGACGTCCTCCTCGACACTGTAAAATCGGAAGAAGCTAATCACCGACGGTAGGGATGCGGTAGGTTTCAGTCGTTGGCAACAAAAAGAAGTTAAAATGTCAGATCGTTGGAATGGAGTGAGAATTTTTAGTAGTTATAACTATGCATGGAAAAGAGAAGTCAAATAAGGTTAAATATGTATCATGGCAAATAAGGTTAAACGATTTTCAACTTGTGTTTTACCAGGAAGAGTGTCAAATATATAAGGAGAAGAAGTGGGGACGAGGGGAAGCGGGGAAGTAGGATGAATATTTCATCAAAGTAAATTACCGTAACTAAAATCGTTGAATATAGATCCATTGAAATGGTCAAAAGTCAGCTCAAAGAAACAAACGTAATTGTGTTTTCAAGGGGTGAATACTAGATTACCATTTTACCCTTTTATCTATTTAATTAATTTTTTCTAATTAAATAAATTGAAAATCCACTTGGCATTATTTCATTAGCTTCCTACACTATCCTACTTTAAAGACTATCCTACATGAACCTCATTCTATATATATATATATATATATATATATATATATATATATATATATATATATATATATATATATATATATATATATATATATATATATATATACATATGTATATATATATACATATGTATATATATATATATATATCTATACATATATACATATATATACATATATACATATGTATATATATACATATATATATATATATACATAGATATATATATATATATATATATATATATATATATATATATATATATATATATATATATAACATCCCTAATTCCTATAGTTAACAAAACCTATCATAAATATAGCTTTCCAAAAATAAATAAATAAATAAATAATAATAAATAAATCCCTTCATCTTATATTAAGTCTCAATTTTAATAATGCATAAAGTTTTAGAATGTCACATTAACTACATTATTCATTAATCATATATCATATTCACCCATTAAAATATGTTTTCATTTGTTAAATTACAACGTGGACACTTATTAATAAACATTACTCCCTCAGTCTCAAAATTATAGTCCATATTTTCTTTTCGGTATGTCTAAAAATAATTATCCATTTTTCTTTTTAAGTAAAACTTAAGAATATAGTAGATGAATATTCTCTTTAAGTGGTTTAAAACTAGTGTGACCTTACTTTTATTAAACTATATGATTTTTGTATCATGACAATAATTTTGAGACGAAAAAAGTATAAAATAGTAATGTAAACACTTAATGTAAGACGAATTGAATAGATATTTAGGACATCAACTTGTTGTCACCATTTATTACGTAGATATGTCATAAAATTAAAGCAAATGAGAAGGTCTCACAAGTCAACTTAAATCATACATGCTAAAAATGAGTAGTGTATCACGTGACTTTAATCATCCTATTCATCACACCATTCTATTAGTTTCACCTATAAAATAAACTCGAGTTTTACCACTACATGTACCACTAAAAATGTCCTATAACTTTTTTGGCGACCAACACGACCAACCTCGGCCTAGCCATTGGTCTCGCCAAAATAACTTGGCAAATGCACCATTTTCTTTCAACAATCATAAATACTACTCAGACTATTTTGCTGTTAACAATCGTTATGAACCTTTTATCCACCACCACCGACCAAGCAACTATTTCACTGCACCACCATCGCCACCGCAACCAACCACTAACATGGTATGATAAATCAACCATTAATAAACTACCACTTCTAAAAAGATTGAAAGTAAACGGTCAATGTTAATTTAGACTATAATCGTAAAAGTTTTTGTATGAGCGATAAAATTTCTCATTTTAACATTTTTAATGGAGAGTTGTCTTTATTAAAAAAATATATATGCATGGTCCTTTCTTACATTAAATTTTTTCATAATTTATAACTTTGTTAATTAGTTGATCATTTTTTTTAGTTGAATAAGCAGTATATCACGATGTCTGGGCAGAGTGGTTCAAAAGCAAAATTCCGATTTCACGGTGGAATTGGTGATGGTCGTGGTGGATTAGCGTGTCAAATATCTAAAGAAAACACAAGTCCTCGTCCACTAAAACTTTTTGATGAATTAAGTCCCGTTAGTTTTCAGTTTTCAATTTCATTTGTCTTATGTATGCTAATATATGTAACATGGTAGTTTTAGTATGACAATAATTTGACATCTTATTTTTTTTTTTTTTTTTCATTTTGCTATTAGATTGATATGCTAATCAAAGCAACAAAACCTTGTTTTCTAAAGAATCATGTGACTCGAGCCCCTACTTTACCGGTGGAAGCAAGCAACGGGACTGGAGTGTTTTTTCCGGCATATCCAAAGAAGATACACTCCAAAAAAGGTAGTTACTCTAAAATTTCGTTGAAGATAGTTTTCTTTAGGTTATTAAAAGTTTATTAATAATCTCTGAGAAAGCATTCAATAACATTGTAAAAATTTATTGACGATTGTCTTCTTAACATCTAAAAGAGTTATTCGGTGTTTTTTAACAAAAAACTACAAATAGATAGAAAAGTATTCTGAAAAGACGGAACTCTTTTTTGGCCAAAAAAGACTTTTGCTGATTACTCTCTTATTCTTTTTATTGTATAAATTCTAGCAGACGTCATATCAATTTATTATGTATTTTGGTCTGTGTTATTTTTAGTCCTCACTAGGTACGTTTCTTAAGTATTTTACTTTATGACGTGTGCGTATAATTAATTGGCAGTCTCTAAAAAAAGAAAAAAGGGAAAGCAAATTATTAAGCAGTAGATTGGGTACTATGGGTGTGTTTGGCGCAAAGCATTTAGGAGTTTGTAGAAGCGGTGAGCGTTGAGCGCTGTGATTTTTAATGCTCGTTTGACAAACAACAAATAACTTTATCTATATTTTCAGAATGCTCATTACTTGACGCTCCCTGAAGTAGCATTTAGGAGCGTTGAGCATTTAGGAGCTGTTTTACACATTATAATTACAACTACAGTTACATTACCAAATGTTTTTTTATATAAAAAAAATATAGCTACCGCTCACAGCAACAACTTACTACTATATGTGATGATTGCCCGTGTTTCTCTAAAAACACTATATGTGATGATCGCCCGTGTTTCTCTAAAGCAATTGTGGTTTCTTCACAATTCTCATTTTAATTTTATTTCTCATTTGATCATAATTTTTCTACATGTTGCATTAATACGCTTGTAAAAGAGCTATCTATTAAACTAGAAATTAAATGATCAATATATTAATGAGCATGTAGATCTAACAAGTTTTTTTTATTTATGAAGAATATTCAAGAGTGTAGATTTTGTAATTTGTCTTTAATTTGTATTACAAGTAATAAGTATATACAGGATTAGGTAAGTTTTTTCACTAATTCATACAAAAAAAAAAAAAAAAAAAAAAAAAAAAAGGTAAGTTTTTCACGTGTTAAAAGCATAGAATATTAACTCCAATAAGAAATAAGTAAAATCACATTTTGAAGTGTAAAGGTTTAAAATCTATTTACTATTTCAAACTTTTAAGTTTTAACTACGTGCATTAATGCACGTAAAAACATATGTAAAATTAACAAGATTTGTTGTTGTGTATCCACCTATGGTAAATATACTTTTTAATCCATTCAATATGGTCACAAGCTAAATTATTTGTATGTTTTCAAATTGTTAATATTTTCCGAAAATTAAAGTAACACGCATGCAAATTAAACCTTGTTCCTCTTTGGTTTTCTATTTACGGAATACAATTTGCATGTAATAGTCTAGTTTTGCCGGTCAAAGTCATCATAATATTACTGAATGAGGTTCACACGCTTTTTTAACTAGATGGTTATATACGTACATGTAGTTTTTAGCTTAACACATATAACTAATAAAAAAATATCAATAAGGAACTTTTGTGACAAATACTGAAACTCAAAAGTCAAAAGTCATAGGTATCCTGGAAAGTTGTAAGAGCTCACGGTGAGGGTACGTTATAAGCTATAACGCGAGTCTATGGTGCGTACCACCAGGGCCGGTCCTGAGTTTTGAGATGCCTTGGGCGAGCTCATGAAAAGATGCCCCTAACAAATAACATATTTGAAAATTCATGTTTGGCGGTTCATCCCCATACCAATATTTGTTTTATAAATATAGTCCTAATATATAATGAGATAAACTACAAATTACATATCCAACAGGGATTTTCTATAACAATACATTGTGCATTTTTCTAAAACACAACAACAATATATACCCATTCCCGCCGTGGCGGTGTATGAGACAGATATAATGTACATAAACCATACCAAAACCCAAACCACCAAAGGCTTCTTTGCCCAGCGTTATGTAAGTGGTCCATCAAACTAGAGGTTGTGCGTTCAAGTCTCATTGAAAACATGTGAAATAGAATTTGTAAGGTAGGTATTGTAAGTTGTAAAATATTGCCCTTCCAAAAGAAATAACACAAACCAAACCCGAAAGTCACTTGACTACTCCTAAAAACAAATACTCCGTATATCATTTATATTGATGACCATAATTTGAATTTCCAACATTTTAGGATTTAAACACAACGTTTTTCAAAATAAGTGGTCTATCAACTGAGTCTAAAACAATAATTTTGAGAATAAGTATTATAAATTAAATGAGTTAATACAAGACATTTATATTTATGTTCTTTGTTTCTTACATAACAGTATTTAACAACTAAAATAAATAAATAAAAAGGCCCATTTAGCCCCCCACTGAAAAAAATAATAATAAAAGAGAAACCAGTTTGGTCCCACAAACCTAGCCCATGTAGTCAATTTAATACTGTAACTCATTTCTTCTCCATCCAAATTTTTTTCCGCCATTGTCAAAAGCTTCAACTTTTGTTCAAAACTTGATCCTGCACTATTTTTAATTAATCTAATGTAATACGAACCTAACATTTGATGCCCCCAAATTTTTTATGCCCTGAGCGGTCGCCCAGCTCGCCCGCTACCAGGGCCGGCACTGCGTACCACAATACCAGTGTTGGCGTTATAGACCCCGACGTCGTGGTCATCAGCCACGTTATCGGCATTTTTTATTTTTTTTTTTTTAATTATTATTATTATTATTATTATTATTATTATTATTATTATTATTATTATTATTATTATTATTATTATTATTGTTGTTGTTGTTGTTGTTGTTTTTTTTTTTTTTTTTTTGGATTTAGGTCCTAGCAGCCAAGGAAGTAGACAATGAAGATTTGTTTTATTTTTTCTCTTTTTTTCCATTCAAACCTTATAGATATAGATATTCACGTCATTAGTCCCTGATTGTTTGTAGCTTCATATTTTTAGTAGCTTAACATCTTTAGTCCTTGAATTCAACTAGTTACTTTAGTCCTAAAATGTTTAAAACTTAGTTTTATCATGTAGTGTTTTGTTTTAGTTAAATTACGTATTGGTTTTATTTTAATGTTTAATAAATAATTAAAAAAATGTAGGGTCCGACGGTGTCGTATTACTTGAGTCATGAGAGAGAGTGTTTTAGGCAAAGTTAGGTGTTGAGTTATAGGGTGAAATACTGACGTAACCGTAACATTTCCTATAAAACGGGTCCATAACTCCCGATTGCACCTATTGCATTGCTCTAATGATCAAATGCTCAACAATGATTTAGTTATGCATAACAATTTATCAAACACAATATATTCATCATTTCATGGTAATGTTTCTTGTGATATAGGTATGCGTGGTGGTAATGGCGGCTGCTGGAATGAATTTCGTGATGTGCCAGAGGCAAAAGAGTGTGCAGACAAAAAGGCAATACCTGTGGAGCGAATCCTACCATCAGAGACATCAGAGTGGCCATACTGACCATGTTATGTAGTGACTTTTATCTTTAAGATGAGAAGCATACAATAAGTACTTATAAATAAATAATGTTTGAAGCATAATGCAGTAACTAAATAATAGTTGAAATATGAATGCAAAATCTATGTTTAAATAAACCCACCTGTAATCTTTTTGGCCATTTCTCTATTTGTTTCAATATTTATATATGTTCGGATAAGTAAATGTTTATTAAGAAAATTTAACAAAAAAAAAAAAAAAAAAAAAAAATCAAGTATGTAAAAAGCTCCTAATAAGTAAACTTTTATTTATTCATTTACTTCTGGGCTAAATATCTAAAATGTTACTTGGGCTTAAAGAATTGGCATGTAGCTAGCTAGGCCTTGTTGTTTGGATAGCCCAGAAACAGGTATATTGGGTTCAGGCTGTTCATTGGTTTGGTTTTTCGGTTATCCTGTTAATATGGTTTGGGTTCCTTGGTTTGTGAAACAATTAATATTTGGTACAAACCTAATTGAAAAAGCGAATCCTAATGCGGCTTGGGTTCCTTTCAAATTTTGTTGTTTGAATTTTTTCAACAATAAATGTATATCGTAAATGATCAGTTATCACGTCCTTAATCTGCAATAACTTTATTTAGCTTTGAACTCTCTATCATCCTTAGCTACAAGCAAAAGTAAATTACACGGATCATTACTATCTTTCCTCTCAAATCACCTTTACCAACAAGAAACGAACCTTAAACAAACGTACAGTCATACAATCACAATGCAAAACCAAATCAACAAAGGGGTTGGTTATACATGCATCCTTATCATAAAACTACGGAACTGAAAGTACGGAATATAGAATGTAAAATTGACAAATAAAAAGTATTAACGGACAGAAAATACGGAACACAATACGGTAAAAACTGTTTTTTCCTGTTCACACAGTGGACAAAATGGGTAAAAGTGTAATAAGAACCATTAAAAGACCAACAACCCTCCTGCTACCTCAGCTCTCTCTTTTGTCGACTAATTCAAAGTCAAATTTGTGTAATAAGGAGACTGACACATCTTCATTTTTTATTTTTTATTTTATTTTCAATTTTTTTAACAATAAAATTAAAATTTCATTAATAATAAAAACTATTACATAATAATTCAAATAAAATTAAAAGCATTACAATAAAAATTCAAATAAAATGACAAATTATTGTTCATGAGTTGAGATCAATATAGATATTATATTTGCCATTGATCCAATGAACTAATCTTAGCTATCCACTTTTCATTAATAATAATAATAATAATAATAATAATAATAACTATTTTTCACTTTTTTAAACAAACATATTTTGCAAACGGTAAATTTTCAAGCTATGAAAAATAAACTATCGCTACGAGAATTAAATTATCTTTATATAGATATGCACATTTATATACCTTCGACGAACTTTTTTTTTTTTTTTTTTTTTTTTTTTTTTTCAAAATTTCCAACGAGAAAAATCACATGTGATTCATTTTAAAAATAGCATGTGATTTTTTAGGCAGAAATTTTGAAAAAAAAAAATTAGTCAAAAATATATAGAAGTGCATATTAATAGAAAGATAGTTTAATTCTCGTCGTGATGGTATGATTTTTTTCGTGTAACGATTAACGGTTTGCAAGATATTTATTTTTTTAAAAAGGGTAAAAGTTTATTTATTATTATTATTATTATTATTATTATTATTATTATTATTATTATTATTATTATTATTATTATTATTATTATTTTGTTTTGATCAAAAATTGAATTGACATAATTAGTTCATTGGATCTATGGCAAATATAGGATCTATATTAATCTTTTGTCTAGTGTTCATTTGTTCAATGCCAAATATGTTCCAATAAATCACCTTTATGGCTTAGATGAGTTATTTGGTTGTGTATAGTGCTGTAAACGAACTGGACGAACATGAATGAAGCTTTATTCACGTTCGTTCATTTAATTTTATTTGCACAAATAAATGGACACGACCGGTTAAACGGATGAATTTTCATGTTTATGTTCGGTTATTAAGAAAGAGTTGTTCATGTTCATTCATATTTGTTTATTAAGACATTAAACGAACGCTAAACAGACATTAGCGATCGAAAAGTGAACATAGACGAACAAACATAAACTTTATTAAATTACACACAATATTGTTTTATAAGTTTTGTTTTGTTTAAACAAGTCAATTTTAAAATTATACAATTAAAAGATATGATATACGAACATAAATAAATAAAATAAACGAACATTAATGAACGCATAATCGGACATTCATAACTATAAATAAACGGACGCAACTTTTGTTCATGTTCATTCATTTAACTAAACGAACATAAAATATTGTTCATGTTCGTTCATTTAATAAATAAACGAACATAAATGAATTTTTTACCGAACGGTTCATGAAATGTTCACTGAACGTTCAGTTCATTCACAGCCCTAGTTGTGTATCTCTCTAACAACTTCAAGTGTTTCTGTAGAACTGTAGAAGGGGGTGAATACGGTTTCTTAGGCTTTTTGGATGTTTAAAAACTTTAAGCCTTCAGAAGTACCAAGTGGTTGTACAAGATTCCAACAACCACAAACACAACAAAAGTATATAAAGCAAATAAAGAACACAACTATATATACTGGTTCGGGATGGGGGGTTTATACCATCCATACGTCCAGTTGTGAACCACGACACCGATACTATTACACTAGTATAATCCTTTCGGTGGACTACAAACCGTTACAATTCACTCCACCGATATTCCCTAATATCGATGCTCACAAAGAAGGAGTTACTCACATGGTATTCCGCCCTCGGAAACCACCCAAAAGAATCTCGTGATTCGAATTAACCTATGGTCACCAAGACCACTACCAAGATTTCCCACCGGAAGTATCAAACCCCAACTATATCCCCAATGATCTAGACTTGGTCATCAAGACACAAGACTTCCCTTACAAACAAATAGATAGAATGAAAGTTTGTTTATTCAATCAAGTCCTAACCTAACCTAGAGACTCGATTCTAGTAGAAATGGTATAGAGATAGAAGACCCTCAACATAATCATAAGCAGTGTTGCAAAAATCGGCCTACAATGCCGATTAATCGGCGATTACAAGCTGAACGGCCTTGGACCTTGGAGCGAATTACAAGGTAATCGGCCGATTAATCGGCCTTGGACCTTGGAATCGGCGATTAATCGGCCAAAAATCGCTACACGGCCCTCGACCGCCTCGGGACCGATTCACGATTTTTGCAACATTGATCATAAGAGTGGATTAGGTTCTTGTGATTCTTCCCTTGCAAAGAGATGTGTTCTTTCAAATGATGTTAGTGTAAAAGATTAAGAACACAAGATAAAATTAGAGGATTATAGAGAAAGAATCTAGAGAGAAAGAATAATGGCAAGGGGTGAGGAATACAAGAGGCAAGGTGGGGTATTTATAGGCAAAGACCCAAAGTTGGGAAAATTTACCGAGGCTAGCGCGTCGCCTGCGCGTCGGAGCGCGGGCAGCGTGCCAGGACTGTTGTAGAAATTTTCCCAAATTTGGGTGTTGGTCTTATAAATACCTAACCTTGCTAAACCCCCAATTTTACTTCATACATTTAAACCTTAACATTAATCATTCTAAGGTTTACCAAATCAAATAGCCAATTTGTAAAATGTTATGTGAAGTGATTATGAGAAACCAATTATCAAGGATAGAAAGAGTAAAAAGGATAATTGGGTAGGGGTAGAATAGGTATTCCTCACATTGCATAAAAGAGAGAAGAGAATATGCCGTTGGATATTCCTTTTCTTAGAAAGGAAGTGTGGATGTTAGAGAGGGAAGAAATTTGAATTTGAAAATTCAAATGTTGTGAGGGGGAAGAGTGAGAGAATGAGGTTGGGTTAGAATGAACCATGGTTGAGTTTGAAGAGTAACCATGGTTGGGTGAGAAAGAGGTGTATTGAGAACAAACCATGGTTGAGTTAGAAAGTGAAACCATGGTTGAGTTAAGAAGGGGATATCCAAAGGAATATTCCATTTCTTGGAGAAGAGAGTGAATAGAAGGTTGAGATGAGTTTGAGAGGAATGGTTGGTTGTGATGAATGGGAGCCTATGTTTGGGATTCAAATTAATTCCCATATGTTGAAATGAAGAGGGGAGGATAAGGTGTGAGTTGGATGTGTAAGAGATTTGATGGGGAGCCCAGGAGATGAGTTAGCTAGGTTGTGTGGGAGGAGAGGATGTGAGTGAAGTGTGTGTAGTTTGAAAAATATAGTTGTTGGGAGTGTTAGGAATGAGTTGGAAAGGATTGGATGTGTGTAAAAATTGAGATGTTATTGGGAGCCTTGTGTGTGAGGGAGGAAGATATGTGAGTGAGGTGTGTGTAGTTTGAAAAACTAGTTGTTGGAGATGTGACGGAGTGAGTTGGATGGATATGATATGTGTAAGAATGAGTTGGATATGTAAGAGTGAGATGTGATGGGGATCCTTTGGCTAGTGTGTGTTGGAGAGGGTTTTGTGAGTGAAGTGTGTGTATTTTGAATCCAAGAAGGTTTGTATGTGAGTGTATGTGAGGAAGGTATATTTGGGTTTGAAATGGATGGTTGAGATGAAGAAGATGAAGAGGTGGTGTAATCCTAGTAGTTGAAAGGGAATGTTGAAGGAGAATGTTTTGGAGATATTGTGTGGGAATGAAGGGGACATGAAGTACAAAAGGTGTAAGAGAATAATAAGAGAATGTTGGGGATAAGATTTGGAAGGATTTTGGAAGGGTTGGAGGATTTGTTTTATGTGAAGAGAAATTAGAAGGTGATTCAGAGATAATTATATTGTCATTAAGGAAGAAATGATTTGACAATAATGATTATAAGTTGAGAAAATCAAAGGTTACTTCAACGTCGAGAATCCATAATCTCATAAATCGTGACTTTCCATGACTTGACGTACTCAACTAACAGCTTGATGCAAACAAGCTAAGTGCTTTGCATTGATATAAAGCATATCCCAAGCGGGAAAGGATGCGTTTACGTAAAGTGACCTTTGACGTTGTTTGAGCAATAAGGGAGTAAACCCGTTACGTGAATAGAGAAGACGTAAGCATGGGTTATGAGCATATGAATGCTTTCACTTGATATTACATGAAATATATATGCTCCCTAAGTTTAGAAAAGCCTTGGCTAGAGGCGAGAGTTAAAAAAACTTGAGTTGGCGTTTTCCCGAAGACGGGTGTTTCAAAAGTTGGATCTCTCTAATTCTAAAACTCGTTTCGAGTGTTCTCAATTAAGCACATAACATATACATACCTATATTGAAAGATCCACATTTGTCAGGTAAGGGGAAGCCGACTTTCAAAATTCATCCCGTTCAAGACAGAAGCCTGGCGCGCTACTGGCGCGTCGGCTCGTGAGCAGCGCGTCAGGTGTAGATCTTGAGTCGGGAGAATTTTGGCTAACATTTGTTATTTTATGTGTTTCGAATGTTTATTTTTCATCATTAAAACATAAGGAGATCTCGTCAATGTTGCCTCAACAGTTTCTTCATACGTTCTTATGGGATTATCATTACAATGTTACTCCTCCGGATAAAAGTGGGGAGAGATTGGCATTCCTTTGTCTTTTAGAATCATATTATGTCATATGATGTATGTGTACATCATATCCGTTATTTTACTTAGTTTCATCGGTTGTTCGGTGTAGCCCACTTTTTCCTTAGGAAGCAAATCGCTCATCAAACATCCTTCCTTGCTGCAACATGCACGTTCTTATACCTTATTCGCTTTGTATCATTCGAGCCCGGCTGTGAAATGGACTTCGTAAGAACAGACCATTACAGATATATCCCATCAGTAAGATAATATCCCCTTTATAAGTCATGTCGTTAGCCACAAACGGAACATCTAGTGCTTACCTAGATTTAAGATCGTTGAAAAGAGGCGATTATCATATAACGTTCACGTTGTTGTTGCCTCGGAGACACCAAAGAACACATGCTAAATCCATAAGTCTTGGGAGGAACCACTTGTAATAAAATTGATGGAGATGACACGTAATCACCCCTACAAAATTGAGCACGATATGAATTTGGGCAATTAGCCAACGGCTAATTCGTACAATACAATCAATGCTTCCTATCATCCTAAGAAACCCATGTGTTATCCTCGTGATAAGTATTGAGTTTTTTGATATCAATATATGTTGGCTTTGGCAAAAACTCATCACCATATAAGTCTATAATAGCCTTACTGTAACACCCCGTGCCCGACTTGCCTTAAAATGTGAAACTTTTACACGGAAACGACCCAACTTTAACAGACACTCTGTTACTCTTTTGATCATTGACAAAATTTTATAAAGTTTCTGACATTGGAACTATTTTTAAATAAAACTAGACTCAATTACCTTCGAAACGACGGGTGGCTCGAGCTCTAACGACTTACATATTAAAAGATATAATTTTTGGAAAATCGACTAAAATCTGCCAAGACTACCTGTATACCATACGCCCTTACACCCAAGGTCCAGAAGGGCGTATGGTCTATACTCAGAAATTGTGAAAATACATTTTTAAGGCAGAAGGCCTTATGCCCAGCCATGAGGGCGTATGACCTGAACTCAGAAACACATAAAACCACTTTTAATTGCAGAAGGCTTTATGCTCAGATGCGGAAGGCCTTATGCTCCCATTTCCAGATTTTACCAAAAACATAACTTTTAGCAACTTATTCTAATTTTCGGAAAATCAACTTCAAAGACTCGAAACTTAACGGAACTTTATAGAAATCTTTAACATAACATAATACACCATTTCCACAATTATTTGTGTTCTAAACAACCCACGAACACGTACTTACGGGTTTATACCAAACACCCGTTTTGACCCATTTTCAATACATTATAAGACATAATATAACAAATGACTTTGACATACTTTAACTTCGAAAATAACAAAATACTTTGACACTTCAAAATAACATTACAACCATTCTACGACACTTTGGGGGTCCAACTTTGTTTGAGTTCGGTATCTATATACTAAGCTCCTACGTTCTTACCAATCTTCTAACATCCACATGCTTAGCCCTTAATCCTTAGTTCCAAGCATTACATTTCCATCACGTTAAAACCTACAAAATGTTAGACACTTAAACCGTAAGCATAAAGCTTAGTAAGTAAAATGGATATAACTTAACATCATACATCAAACATCAAACATACATTACGAATCATAACCATCATTCCATCATAACATTAACCATAACACATACCTTAAGCCATCATTAAACATCACCATTCATAATCTAACATTCTTTTGCTAGTTATGCCCAAAACTAGCCTTACAATCTACTTTCACATAAGCACATACATAACACATCATTATATAGTCTTAACATAAGCATCACATAACACATAATGTAATGAAATCCATATAACATCAACTTATAATTGGTTTACTAACCTTAATTCCAAGCTAATAAAACCAAGAGCATCATCATTAGCCTCTTCTTCACATCCTAGGTTAAATCATCATAACCATAATCACTTAAAACATGGAGAATTAATTATAACAAAGATTTACCACAACCTTAGCTCACCTCTTGACACTTCTAATTATCATATCATCTTATATTGATCATATGATAATTATCCCATAAGATTATTAGCTTAATTTCAATACAACTTATTCTATAATCATTATAAACTCTTTAATTAGCTTAAACCATCCTTTATCCAAATTCCCAAATTAGGGTTCATAAACCCTAACTTCTTAACTAACAAGTTACTTACAAGTTAGAGGTTACTTACTTGTATAGGATCATTACTAGGCTTAACCCTTGAGTTGCAACTCTAATTTTCTTCATCAAAGATCATCAAAGTTGTTTTCCCTCCTTTTCTTTCTCTCCATATATGACACATGCAAACACATTGGATAAATATGAAAATGTGAAGAACCTAGAGATTTCTAGTCAACTCTTCCTTCATAACAAAGTTATTTCTCAACTTGACACTTAAGCCCCTCAAGTCCATTTACTTCTGTTTTAGACACATGTAACTTTATTATTATTTACTACATGACAATATTAGTCTCCTTTAAGTTCATCTTTCTTTTATTGAGACACATCATATATTCTATAACAATTTACATAACTTTTAATACTTATAGTTTGACTATCCGGTTGACTAACCAATCTCGTAAGTCCTAAAACTTATAAAAGCCATAGTCAACTATTCAAATGGTATTCTTGTAATAAGATACTTAGGCCCGGTTTTACACTTACATTAAGCTTCGAGAGAATCAAGGGTTGTTTTCGCGCCCATTTACAGATATTCGTCTAGAGCATCAAGAACGGTTTCGTATGCCAATTAACGAATTGCATAAGTACACTTCATCAATGAAGAAATCTCAACTACTCCCGAACAATCAATAGTTTGTTGAAAATACAGACAATTATCAGTTACTTCTCGAACAATGCATGTGAATAGTGTTCGACTCATTTGAAACCGCTTACAGAATGTATCTACATCATACATTGAGTTCTCAGAAAAGTAAGCCGTCACTAGACAATTATGAGCACCATAACGATCTCTTTCTACTTGGTTTCGTGAGAATTTTGGGATTAAAGAAGATGAAGATTAAATAACCATAGTAACGACCTCCGTAAAAAACGATCGCTTTTAACTTCATATTCATCATCTAAAGATCTAAAAAAGAATAGACCCGCTTTAGATAAAATGTGTTAAGTGTATAAAAAAAAATATTTTTGAAAGTGTGTATAAAAATAAAAAAGTAATGAAAGTGTTTATAGGGTACAAAGTGTTTAAAACTTTAAAAGAATTTTATTTAATTATTAAAGCAATAACGGTCCATTTTATTTTATTGTGCATCCTAATCGGTTGAAAAAATGACCAACTCGTGCATTTCGTCCCCTAACAATAACCCTAATGCGTGTCTCTTGAGTCGACGTAGTAAGCCTGACGCGTCGGGAAACCCCGATCGACCGACTGAGACCAGGTTACTACACCCGGTCTTACCTTTCAATCAAACACATTTTTTATTGCAAAAGAAAGAAAGTCTATATCTTCCTTTAAACTCAAAGTCATCGTTTATTAGACGGATCATTACTATCTTTTGCAACAAATCATAGAAATAGACATGTATTAAAAGATCATTCCAACCAATAAACATACAACTATACAAAGCACAAAATACAAGTCCTACTCCCATTAAAACTTTACAAATAAAGACACATCAACAACAATCACCCGTTACTTTATAAACCCAATCACCCCTCACCTCACTCATAACCCATTCATCACCCCCATTCCCCAAAACCCTAAAAAAAAAATCCGATCAAATCATGACAACACCATCACCAGCCCAACCCAAACTCAACGGCGCATACTACGGGCCACCAGTAACCACCGCCTACAACCGCCCCAACCGCCGCGGCAGCGGCGGTTCCTGCGGTTCCTGCTGCTCCTGCAACCCCTTAACCTGCTTATTCAACTGCATCTGCAGCTGCATATTCAACTGCATCTTCCAAATCCTCCTAACCCTTTTCATCATCTTAGCAGTCATCGCCTTAATCTTTTACTTCTTATTCCGTCCAAACGTCCCCAAGTTTCACGTTGATGACGTCACCATGACGCAGTTCACCCACTCTGATTCAAACGACACTTTGTTTTATAAATTTGAAACCAATATGACTTTTAGGAACCCTAATAAACGTTTAGGTGTTTACTATGATAAGATTGAGTTAAATGGAATGTACCATGGTTTAAGGTTTGTGACCAAGGATTTGGACCCTTTTTATCTAGGACATAAGAAGGAGAAGAGTGTTGAGACGGTTTTTGATGGGCAACAAGTGGTGGTGTTTGGGAATGGGATTAAGGAAAAGTATGGGAATGAGATTAATGATGGTGTTTATAAAATTGATTTGAAATTGAGGTTGAAGGTTAGGTTTAAGGTGTTGTGGATGAAAACGCCTAAGTTTACGCCGAGGTTTGATTGTGATTTGAGGGTTCCGTTGAGCGCGAAAGGGGGGAAGGTGGTTTCAGGGGATAAGTTTGAGAGGACTAAGTGTGATTTTGATTGGTAGTGTTTGGTTGTTTGCAAAACGTTGATAACTGGCAATGTTAGCGTATATTTTTGATCGGTTTATTAGTTTGTTTGTTTTGTTAACGCGATTTTAATGAAATTTTAGGGATATGTGACATATATTATGATTGATGAATAGTTATTGATCGTTTATTAGTTTGTTTTGGTTATGGTTTTTGTTAATGCCATTGTTTCTAATGAAAATTTAGGTGTTATATGATTAATGGTATTGTGATTATTATGTTATGGTTGTATTTTGTTACTTTTGGGTTGTTTGATTCAAGTTTGGTTATAATTGTTGTTTAATTTTGTGTTTGATTGTGAATGAAGTGAAGTAACGGAAAGAATTTAAAATTTGAATATGGATTGCTTTTTGGACGTTAAGAAAACGGAAAGTGGGGCCATGGAATCATGTGATTTTCAGTGGAATATGTTAATGCTTTTCCTTTTTTCCCGATGATTGTACACAAAGTTTTATCAATACTTTAATTCGTGGCTTATGCAAAAAGCTAGTAGTTGATAGGACGTTTTATGAGCAAGGGAAAATGAATTTCATAAGAGCATTGGATGTAGTTAGGGCTCAACATTGCAGACCCTAAAATCGATCAGACTGACCGAAAACTGACCAAACCAAAGGATGGTTCGATTTCGGTCTTTATTTTTTCACCGATTGACGAATCAGATCTTGGCTTGCTGTCCCATCGACGGGTGGTCTTGGTTTGGTTCGGTCCAGTCTTACATACAAACCGACCAATAATGTCTTATTAACCGGACCGAACACATTCTGGTCCTCAGTATGTGGCTTTTGTCTAATTCGGTCACAGTCCGGTCTTATACCGATGCTCAGCCCTAGATATAGTAGTTTGGTACCTTTTGTAAAGTCGACATGTCATTTGTGTCAAGCCGCACTATTGCACAAGGTACCTTTCACCAAACCACACGTCAAATATTTTAGCTTGCGCCAAATGAAGAAAAAATTCAAAATTTTGACCATTGGGCTACCAACAACTATTTCTTTTTTCATTTTCTTTTAAGTTTATACACTATATGTTTAAACAACGTATTTTCATTCTATATTTAAATTCATTTTATACACAAATTAAAATCTTGCACTTTCATTTTCACACAAACTAAAATATGAACTATGAATTCGGATGATGTTGTATACCAATCTGATGATAAAAGTTACTTGTTTTTTTTACGAAAGCTTATGAGTATTACAAATCGTCGCAACAACAAGAAGCTCAAATTTCACTCACTTAATCTGATATACAATGACTATGAACTTGTAGAAGAACGTTTGATTGCCGACTATTTTGGTGGAGTTTTTAGTTTGACCATAGTACTTTTAAATTTTATTTAACAAAATGAGTACTTTTAAATTTATTTAAGATAATATGTGTGTTTGAACTTATCATCATCACACAAGGTCACAAACTTATGAATATAAATGCATGCGTCCAACTAGCATTTATTTAAAAAAAAAATATCCACCATTTGTTTCAAACCAAACAAACCATCTTCAAGATGCATTTAAATATCTGATGACTTCAAGATTTTTTATGGTCAATGTATACGTGAGTCATTGAGTATACTCGATCTTGATTCTCAGTCAATTCTACCAACCATTTGAATCAATCAATTATGTCGTATGATCTTTTTTAGCTCCCTCTTTATAAACCACCATCTTCTTAAACTCAAAATTTAACATCATCACCATCACCACCTCACTCCCTCGACCAAAACCCCAAAAGCCTGACCTCCACCGGAGCCGCTACGCGCGTCGACTACGAGTTTTTTCTCTTCTTCTTCTTCTTCTTCTTCTTCTTCTTCTTCTTTATTTTGTGTTTTTCCCGGCGACTTCCCGGCTACATGGACCACCACCTCCGGCGAGTGGAGGATCCCCTCACTTTTCCGAGTCAAATCCAAGTTATCCCGCCACCACAGCCACTGCTGACAGCCGCCATTAACCACATCCGATCACCGGAATTTATTTTCGGCAGCTGAGTTTTCATTTTTATCTCAATTTTCTGTTTTATATTTTCTTCTTCATGAAACCTAATCAAGATCTATCTTTCCTTGCGTCTTAACTTGTTAAATCCATGTGAATGTATTCTCTCTTTAGAATGATTATTCATAACGGGTTGTTGTTCCAGTACTTGATGCACTGCATTCATAAGTTCGTGTCATTGCATTTGTGGAGGAATGAACAATGAAGCATTTAAAAATATCATGTTATCTTAAATAAATTTGAAAGTACTCATTCTGTTAAATAAAATTTAAAAGTAATATGGTTACACAAAAAAATCTATTTTGATAATCTAAAGTATTACGAGTCTTATTTTAGACGTCGATATCATCTGAGCAGGAAACTATTTTTAGAAATATTTGAAGGTATATCTACTTATATTGTGGATCCTCTTCCCGATCATTTTCAATTCTTTAAAGTCGGACCCAATTATATGGGTCTAATAAGTTTTAGCGTTATTATGAAATGCATTTCTGTCATACGCCAATTAGCATACGACACATCAGCTGATGCATTTGATGAGTATTTACAAATGAGTGAGCGTTGTGCACGCGACTGCCCCTTTTTTTTTTTTTTTTTTTTTCTTTTTTTCTTTTTTTACTATGTGCATTAATTATTTATACATGCCTGAGTTTTTAAGAAAACCATAATTTAGTAGCATTCAAAATTTATATGCTACACAAAGAGGTTTATGGGTTTTCGAGAATGCTCAGAAGCATTGACTGTATACATTGGGAATGGACAAAATATCCGAAAGCATGGCACGGGCAATTTGCAAGATGTGATAAAAAATAATCAACTATAATGCTTGAAACTGTTTCGCCATACGTGATAGCGTATCAATCTTAGCGGCCCATACCCACTAGTTACATGCTTGAATCAAGCCCATTACCAAGGCCCATCAACACTTGATGAAAACCCGGCTTAAATCCTAGGCAACGTAGGGCCTGGAAAGATCTCTTAGGCCAGAGTGAGTATGATAGTACTACTGCTCCCGAACTGTCGCTAACAGTTAAGATGTACCATCTGACACTACACAAGTGGGGCCGTTGATCATTCTAAAGGTTTATCTCTAAACCCTACAAGTCTCTCTATAAAAGGAGAGCAACATACATAACTTCACAAGTTTCACACACTTGAGCAAATATTGGCTCACAATAGTAAAGTACGGTCTTTGTGTAAGTGTCACCTGAGCTTCTTGATCCTTATCAATCTCATCGGGTCCTTACCATTCAATATGGGAAGCCAAATAACAAAACCATCCCCATCCCATCTCTAAACTAATTTACATACCATACATAAACATTGCGCTATCCGTGGGGACATGATACAAAATAACCACAAATTTCTTGAAAATTTTCACCTATTTTCACTAATTTCTAACTCAAATATCCACAACTTTTTTTTTTTCTTTTTGTACAAGTTTCTTAACTAATCATTTTTGGTGAAAAAATCCCTAAAATTTCAAACACATCCAAAAACCACCTCGGACCTATCCGAGTGGACAACTCTTTTCACTCAGAAAAGAACCAACAAATACTCGAAAAAGAGACTCACCAGTCATGTAGAAACCATACAAATAGACCTTCAAAAAAGAAGCATGCAACAACTAACCTTGCAAACCTGCACACATCATCCCCCCTAAAGAAACCCACATGGTTCCGTGAGAGACGTCATACTCCCAAACCATTCACACAACCGCGAATGTCTCAACCATTCAATGTTTAGGGAGTCGCAAAGGGTTCTAGAGAGTGTCAGGGAAAAGGACTGGCGAACGTGCAAATCGGGTCATACTATGCCCACTTATCTGGAAAAACTCAGGTAAACACATACCAACCTACTTATTGTTTTCCACGTTACTTTACATATAGCAAGCAGGCCACAACATTGCCTGGGAATCATCTTGGGTATGGCATTTAGAGAGACACCCTGACATCTTCTCCTAGCCCCTCCTCTGAAAATAACATGCAACTAACTTTATACTTAGAACAAATCTCAAACACGTACCTAGCAAAGTCTAACACTAGGGACTCACTGGGTGTAGGATAAAGCATTTACCCAGTCTACCTAATCCTGGACATCTTAAACCAAAAACTCTTAAGGACAAGCTTACTATCAGCACAAATAAACCTACCCATCCTGGCACACAACCCAGGGTAGATAACAATAACCAAATTGAACAAGAGTCTCTCAGGGAACAAATATGAAGTGTCAACATGATAAAATCATGGCACTCAGGCATAAAAAGAGGCAATGAAGTCATGGAAGCCTGGCAACATACCTTATCGTGAAGCATTCCGTGGGACACAATTATCCCATCGTACGACTTCGTAGTCGTAATAACAATGACAGTGTCATACAGGGTTTATAAAATATACATGGACAGAGGGAGTTCATTTGACATAATGTATGAACATTGTTTCAAGAAACTCCAATAAGACATCAGGTCAAGCCTCAAATCTCTAACCACACCAATAATCGGTTTCTCAGGAGAGAGATCATATCTTGAAGGTGTAGTCACCCTAGAGCTCACAGTAGGAACATACCCACTGTCGAGAACGATCATGTTGCAATTCCAAATTTCCAAATCCACATCCAAGTATAACATCAGACTCGGAAGAACAGTGCTTCAGAAGCTTAGCATGGAAGTTTCAACCACCATGTCTTTAGTAGAGTTTCCAACAAGAACGGGAATCGCTATAGTAAAGAGTGACTACCCAGGCAAGGACGCAAGCCTAGCAGTCGCGGTGGAAGAAAGCAATATCAGGGAGATCGCGTGGGAGTCTATTCCGGGAGATAATCCCAAATAGGTGAAAGTTATCATACATCCCGAATACCCAGATCAACTCATCACAATCAGATCAACCTCTCACCCCGAGTTCATAACCAACTTGTAAAACTATTGGTAAACAACCATGATGTATTCGACTAGAAACCTTCATACATGGTTGGCATCCCCAGGGAATTAGCAGAACACAACCTAGGCCTAAACCAATATGCACTACCTATTATACTGAAAAAACGTAATCTTTTTTCTAGAGCACTCTCTGGCTATGGATTCATAGGTCACAGACCTAATCCAAGTGGGCATTTTACGCCCAGTCTAGTATAAAACCTGGGTCTCAAACCCAATAATGGTCAAGAAAGTCAATGGCACATGGTGTATGTATGTCAATTTCACTAGCCTAAACAAGACAACTACCCTCTGACTCTTACTGACTGGAAAGTGGAATCCTTGTTTGATTTCAAATACAAGTGTTTTCATGACGCATATAAAGGATGTCAGCAAATTCTAATGAAATAATCTACGATGATGAAACAACATTTTACACCAATCAGAGACTCTTTTACTACACCAAGATGTCTTTCGGTTTCAAAAATGCAAGCACTACCTACCAGGCACTGATAGACAGAGAATTCAAATTTCAGATAGGCGTCAACCTCGAGGCATACGTCAGTGACATGGTTATTGATAAGGAGAAATTTTTAACGCTTTTAAGGGGTCATTTAAGCTCTAAGTCGTGATAATGTGATCAATTATTACCTTAAATCGTTCCTTTTGTCAATTTAGCTATTTTGAGGAGAATTCTGGAAAATGAAGCATTTTGGACGTTTTTGAAGCAAAAAGTAAAGAAAATGACAAAGTCAAGAATCCAAGCTGGAAATTGCACCTGACGGCGTCAAGCAGTTCAACGGGACGGCGTCACCTTATGAGACAAGAGGTGGATATTACATTTACACTTGACACACCAGAAGAAAAATTGAGGCTTAATAAGTGACGGCGTCACATTTTACAAGGAGTAGGCCGTCACGTATCATTCCAGAACGTAAAGGCCCAGAAGACTTAAAGAGAGACGGCGTCAAGAAGTTGGATTAAACGACAAGAAACCCTAGCCGCGGTGAGATGACAGCGTTGTAACAATTCACATTTTCGTATTACTATCTATTTTTACTATTCACTTTCACTATTCACTATTCACTCCTGAAGTTTTTATTTCACATTCTCGTGAGATAAATTATTTCTATGATAAAATAAAAGTTTGACACTCATCGGATCATTTTCGCGAAAGTTATTAAGAAACTATACGTTTAGTTTAAACGTCGTTTAAACACCCTACGCATAACGAAAACCAACTGCGTCAATTTTCCCCGCATCAGATTAATGTTTAGTACACTCATGATCAATTAGAGAATTTTTGTTAATTAAGTAAAATGTTACCAAATAGACCCTGTGCTGTACGAAACAGAAATTTAAGTTTTAAGCACTTTTACTTATCCATAACCTTAGCCTATACCTGCACTGCATTTTCTGAGACAATTAGAAACTTTCATATTTTGGAAAAGTCAACATATTTTCACTCCCCCTTTGATCAAAAATCACTCATTGATTTTATAAATCATTCCTTGATTTTTAGGCTTATGGTTTTATGTCTAAAAGACATTAAATACCAACCGACACCATATTAAGCCCAAGCTAGACATTATAGGCCATTTTAATTCATTATAATCATATTAGAAAAGTTACATTTCACTTTTCTCCATTTTACGCAACTTTCGTACGTTTTACGTTTTTTAGACCCGCGTTTCCAGTTTTAACAGGGTTTGAGCAACCCGATGGAACTTACCACTCATTTTATATTTTATTATGGAGTATATTAACAATTTTAGTCATTCTTTCAAGGTTCATGTTTTTACGATACCCGGTTTTACGTTTCGTGGCCTAACAACTTACGGTTTGCAATTATCGGAACCAAAACTAGCTCCATAAGTAGGATAATACCACAAAATGACCAAGTCATCCACCGTACCCATGTGAACCACCTATAGGGGGGGGGGGGGGGGGGAGTCACCCCTTGTGTGTCTTGATCTTATGCCTTGTGCTCTAGGATGATTACATGTGCTAAAGCTTCCTAGGTAAGCTTTGAAAAGTCTTGTAAACTAACCTTCTCAATGAACCTTCCTAGGCACCTTCCTTGCACCTCTTCTTCATGCTATAAATACAAGGCTCGTCTCTTCCTTTCTCTTGATTGATAAATGTGTAATTATTCATATTTTTAGTGCTAATATACCCTCATTTACGGCTAAATAAATAACAAAAATGTGTATTTTAAGTGCATATATTGTTTAAATGTGTTATTTATTATTGTAGGTACGAAACGAGAAATTTGGAGCATAAGAGCGGGATTTTTGGACCTAAAAAAAGATTATTGACATCGAAGGCAAAAAGAAACGAAGATATCCAGCTGCAAAAGTTTATTTTATAAAAAGCCCAAGACTTATGCAAAGTATAAACCTCAACAATTAGCAAAAATTGGGCCCAAGAAGCCAACAGTCGAGCCTACACTAGAAATTCTACTTGCTGCAAGATTTTGACTAGTCAAATCCATGCGTGTCCCAATCGGAGGAGTACCACGTCTCACCATTTTAGCCAAGATATTTTCTAGGTTTAGTTTGATTGTAATATAAAAAGATAGAGATAGCAGCCGTCATTGAAGGAATTCACCTTCTCCGTCTACGGACCGAGACAACATTCATCTTCCAGTACCATTATTATCAATACTTAAATTACATTAGCACTTTTGTTTTTAATTGTTAAAAGTTATTTTCTTTTTTTTTTAAAAAACATTGCCGCAAGTAATTTTACTTATGTTATTCTATCAACTTTTATTCTAATTTGATATTACTTATGTCTTTCAACTAGTTTATTGTTCTCCTTTAGCATTAATTGTACAAGAATTTCATTCCATCAAAACTTTCATTTTTGTTACATTTTATTAACCGTACTTCATTTTTTTTGTTAAAGCACTTTCTTTTTTAAATCTAATAACTATTCTTAAGTTTGTATCAAAAGGTAGCCACTGGAATTTTAAAGTTTTAAAGTTTGTTTAATGCATAGTTAGTGAGTAATAGCGGGGTTAATCATGGAGTTGAAGGAGATGAGTTTTGAAGCTTATGATGTGGGTCTAGTCTCATCATATCATTTTCATCATTCTTATGCTAAATTGGTTATCTCTAGTCCTTTTATCTCTTTTTAGTATGTTAATTTTTATCGCCATGTTTGTTACTTTTAGGATTAGTTTAGTTTTATTTTGCATTATGGAGTAGATTATTGTTACTTGCTTAAATTTTGGTAGTTTTAAATGTTGTGAGTATCGGTTGTTATTTTTAGTTAGTATTTTAACTTGGGTTTGGTCTACACGAATTTAGTTGTGAAATATTTTTTTTTTAAGATAAAATGTTTTTTTTTTACTAAAGCCAAAAGAGGACACTCACCTTATAGTATTTGTTTAGATCATTTTGTCTTTTTGTCAGATGAGTTTGAGTCGCGCATCCGTTTACCGGCTTTTTTTGATTTAAAACTCAAAATTATCTACAAGTCAAAATACTAAATTTAAATAGCGACTAAATTCACAACGTTAAAAACTACCGGGTCTAAGCAAGTATTTTATTTGTTATTCGTGTTTTTCTTAATCATTATTAGTTTTAAAAAACAAAACCAACAAAAACCTTTTGTGATAACTAAGGATCAAACAAAACTTGACTTACGTATTTCAATTCACCACTCCTTAGAAACGACACTCGGGAGATCAATACTTGCCAAGATACTTTAGTATTAAGGTTCGTATAGTCTTTCCATTTCTATAAATTATTTTTGAAAGGAAAACGAGCTCTTTCATTGATTCCAAACAACACACACATAAATCAATAAACCTTGATCCTTTTATTTCCAAGTTATAAGTTACACACAAAAGTTGAAGGCATAGTTAGTCTCTACATGAATCAAGAGTTTGTTTGGTGATTCCATGGTTGAATTAGGAGCAACACAAGGTGTTAGGGGCTGAGGTTAAAGGGTTTTCACAAGGGTTATGTAAAGGTTAGCAAGGGTTTTCAAGAACTGTGGTGAAGGGTTTCCAAGCATAGGTTTAGTGTCCTAGTTTCATACTTGACTTCCTTTCTTTAGAAAGCCAAAATTTGTTGCACTTAGAGGTTTCCCAGCTTATCCATCGAACTCATTAAAGCACTAAAACATCATCCAACTCACGGTGAATCATAGCCCCACTTTACTCTTTTACTTGGTTTACAAACTCTTTGGGGGAGATACATGCTCAACTATTTTAATTTAATTTCGATTATTTGCTAACTATGTGTTATATCTGAACTAAATGTTTATTTATGCAAAATAACATTATATCCATACTTAGGGTTTCTATATCATGAACCATTAAGCACTATGCATAGTGAACACGAATACTATGGTTAGATCTGTTGGTATTAATGTAACCATTAAGTTGACTCAAATTAGAGTAAACAAGCGCACTATATTTGAGAACACTAGGTAATACGACAAATCATGAATCATGTGTCGAGCTAACGGACTAGGTACAATTACGAACTAAGCAGAAACTAGAATCCATAAACTAGAAAACTTAAGGTTCCAATGTCAAAGACTAAGAGCATCAAAAGTACTACCTACATGTAATATTTAGTACAATAGTCATACACTTGGAATACTAGGAATCTACATTTAGTATTGCATATACTTGTTACCAGGTTTTATTTACAAGATTTCCCCAACTATTTCCACAAACTCTATGAACTCACCAACCTTTGTGTTGACACTTTAGCATGTATTTTAGGTCAATAATGAACGAGGCTGGTACGGAGGAACACGGATATTCAAGAGGGCTATAAATTTTATTATCATTCGAAAACTCATTTAATGTAATTTTTAAACATGGAGCCATCTGGTACCTCATTTTGTAAACTCTGGTATTTATACAAATTCGAATGATAAATCTTTTAAAATGACTAAATTGGTGATCGTTTTCTACTATTCAACTATTGTGCCATGAAGTAACACTCAATTTGAATTCCGCTGCATATCACGAAAATTGGGGGTGTTACAAGCGTCAGCCACTAAAAGGGGACGCCGTCACCTATGTAAATCTATATATAGTTTTTAATTTTTCATTCATTAGGAGAGCACTTTTAGTAGGGAACTTTAGGGTACGAACATTAGTCGACTTTTGCAGCTATTTTAGGGTTTCAAACCCTCTTTTCTTCCATGTTCAGTTGAAGATAAGTTATCCTTTAATCATTCAATATGTCTATGTGTTGTTTGATTATATCGTATGCTTTTCTTTCTTTTAACATGTTAGCTTAGGTTTGTTTGTGTTTGCTTAGATATAATGAAACCTAGTTATTGATTATTGGTTGTTGGTTTGTCGTTAATTGTTGTGGGTGATTGATTTTAGCGTCAGGCTTAAGAAAACTGGCTAATCTCCTATACGGTAACTTGCTTGAACGTCTTAAGAAACGTAATCGGATGTGTACTATGGTTTTATTGGTTGTATTTAATGCATAAGTGACTATTAATGAGGCCATGATAGGATACTAAACGTGTCGTCATAGGAAGAGATAGAAGCTTATAGAGTTGGGGAAGATCATACACGGCCCTACAAATGGTATTAAAGAATGCAACCCTTCACCCATGCAATTGTGAAAAACCAATTAATCAACAAATGATAACTAGGGAGTAGTGAAATCTAAGTAAACACGCTTTTCTCATTATTAGAAGTTCTCACCATTTATTTTCTTGTTATCTTATTTTATTTGTTTAAGTAGTTAATTGGGTTAGTTGACTAGCAACTAATTCCGCCCACTCTTCCAATACCCAAGACATTTTACTTGCTTTCCATAAAATATAAAAATACAAAAAGAATCATCCCTCACCTCTAGACCTAGTTAGATTAATTTCAATCCCAACGAACACTATTCCCTGTGGAGAACGATCAATCCCCCAATACTTGCCAACTCACTATACTACATCAGTCAGGTACACTGCCTAGTGGGGATTGTAAGCTTCTCAAGATCCCTTGATAAGTAAAACTTTTGTGTAGACCACAATCCACGCATCAGTTATCAAAAGCAAGACAAAGGATGCCCTATTGTGTGACATCACAGAAACCTTTCAAAATCTCAAGCGCATCAACAAGAAGCTAAACCCAACTAAGTGTACATTTAGGGTGGAAGAAGGTCAGTTCTTGGGTCATATAATCGACACCATGGGAATCAGGGCGAACCCCAAAAAGATTCAGGCTGTACTAGACATGATACCTCCCAAGAACCTGAGAAAACTACAAAGCTTAAATGGGAAACTCACAAGTCTTAGTTGATTTCTCTCACGAGCATCAGAAAAATACCCACCATTATTCAAAGTGTTAATCAAATGCAAGAAGAATAAGGTATATGAGTGGACGGAAGAGGCTGAGATAGTATTTCAAGACCTTAAGGTGTTCCTAAAGAACTACCCACCCTGACGGCTCCAGTACCAAGTGAAACACTCACCATGTACCTAGTAGCATTCCAGGAAGCAATCGGGTAAGTGCTCTTAGTAGAAAGGAACAATGTTCAAAAGCCAATCTACTTCTTCAGCAAGATCTTGGAAGATGCATAAATCAACTATTCTCTACTGGAAAAGCTGGCATCCAGGTGATTCAAAAGGTACTTCCAGGTAAATCTGATACACGTCCTGATAGACAAACCCCTGAAACAGGTTCTATCAAACCACGAGTACACATGCAAAATGTCAAAATGGGTGATCGAGCTGAGCGAACACGAAATCACATTTGGATCCAGGCACTCAATTAAAGGGAAAATCGTGGCAGTCTTCCTCGTTGTGGTCGATACTTTGCCTTTAAGAATACCAGGAAAGAAGGTGAAAGCACAGCCAACACCAACAGGCCACGATGGCGAAACCTGGAATTTACACACTAATGATGCGTCATGTAACCAAGGTTCAGAGGTAGGGTTAGTACTTACAGGCCTATCAGGGCACGACTTCACGTATGCCCTGAAGTTGAATTTTAACGCCTCAAATAGTGAGTCAGAATATGAAGCGCTACTAACAGGCTTACGCATAGCCAAAACAATGAAGGTCAAAAGAATCAAGGTGTTCACAGACTAGTTGTTGGTAGCCTCCCAAGTAAAGGGTGAATACACTATAAAGGAATAACCGATAAAGCAATACTTGGCATTGGTTAACTAGATCCTACCGTACTTCACATCCTTCACATTCACTCAAATCCCCAGGGGACAGTGATGAGGCGAAAAATGAACCACTTTTAGGGGGTCATTTAAGCCCGGGATTGAATTTATTTGATCAAATATTACCCTAAATCGTTCCTTTTGTGATTTTAGGTACTTTGGGAGTGAAATCTGGAAAAGGAAGCAATTCGGATGTTTTTGGAGCATAAAAGTGAAGAAAACGCCAAAGTCTTAATTTTCCTTGCTGAGAACAGTAGGTGACGGCGTCAAGAGTAAAATCCTGACGGCGTCAAGAGTAATTTTCATGACGACCCAGTACAAAAATGAAGACGTCACAAGGTAGAGCGTCAAGAGTAAAATAAGTGACGGCCTGGAAAAAGTTATAACGTGACGACGTCAGAAGTAGATCAAGGCAGTCCGAGAAGTATTTTGGCGGCGAGATGACGGCGTCACCAATTTGGTCTTGACGCCGTCAGCCTCAATTTCCTATATATAGTTTTCTAATTTTCATTCATAAAAAAAAGAGAAGTTTTGGAGAAACCCTAAGGCCGAACTTAGTACGAATTTTACAGGTTTTTCAAGGTTTCTCAGCCCTTGAACCCTTTCATGTGTAATTGAGATAAGTATTCTTTTAATTCAATCAATATGTCTATGTGTTGGTTGTCTATATCTTGTTCTTTTCTTAATTCCATCATGCTAGGCTAGATCTATCTTGTGTTTGCTTAGATTTAATGAAACCTAGATGTTGATTATGTGTTGATTACTTGTTTATGGTTGTATTGGATGAATGATTTCGATGTTAGGCTTAAGAAAACTGGCAGATCTCCAAATGGTAATATGCTTGAACGTCTTAGGAAACATGAACTGACGTGCACTAGGTTTTATTGGTTGTATTTAATGCATGAGTAAATTCTAATGATCCCATGTTAGGAGCTTCTTAGCCAGCTCGACATAGGAGTGAAGTAGGCACTCATAGGATTGGGGAATTAAGTGCGCCACCCCATGAATGGTATTAAGGAATACAATCCGTCATCCACGCAACTATAACAAGTAATTAACGTGTAAAAAGATATCTAGGGAGTAGTGAAATCTAAGTAAACACAACTTCTCCACTTATTGCTCATAACCTTAGTTAATTTAGTTTATTTTCATTTCTAGTATTTTATTTTGATTGCATCTTTAGTATTGGGTTAGTTGACTAGCAACTAATTCTGCCCAAATCCTTCAAACCTGAGATTTTTATTTGCTTTCTAAAAAATACATAAATACAAAAATAATCATCCTTCACCTTTAGAACTAGTATTTAGGTTTTCTAATCCTAGCGACACTATTCCTAGCTGAACGATCAATCCCCCGATACTTGTCACTATACTATACTACAACGATCAGGTACACCGCCTGGTGGGGGTTGTAAGCTTCTCAAGATCCCTTGAGAGGTAAAGCCTGGTGCGATTCCCACGTATCAAGTTTTTGGCGCCGCTGCCGGGGAAATAGTTATTGTCTAGGTTAGAATCTCTTTTTATTAGGTCTACTTGCTAGATTCCTTTCTAGTAAGATTTTATTTTTATTTTTAGGTTTTCTTTGTGTTTTTGTTCGTAACTCTTCACCACCCGACATCATAGACGATGGGAACATCTTTGAACCCGTCATCCCACCACAACAAATCCCACCACTAGAACCTCTTAGGCCTCGAACCTTAGGAGAGTGTTCCCGACCTAGCCACCAAGGCTACCGAAACACCATTGAGCTCACCGGAGCCAATGTGACCCCCCCTTGCGATCCGACACTATCCGATTGGTGCAAAGCAGATGTGCATTCCATGGACTTCGTTCCGAAGATCCAAACCAACATCTTAAGGACTTCCTTAAAATCGTAGACTCCATAGACCTAGATGTTGAAACTAGAGAGACAACCCGATTACGCCTATTCCAATTCTCTCTACGGGATCAAGCTAGTCAATGGCTTGAGCGTTTACCCGCGGGATCCATCACCACATGGGATGATCTCACCACTCGTTTCCTTGCTCAATTTTTCCCACCGGGGAGAACTACTAAGCTAAGAAATGACATCTTGATGTTCCAACAACGTCAAAATGAATCTCTTTATGAAGCATGGACTCGTTTCAAGGACTTACTCCAAAAAGTCCCTCATCATGGCATAGATCTTTGGCTCCAAGTCCAAATCTTTTATGACCATATCGATCTCTCCACGAGGCGAGCCATTGACCAATCGGCCGGTGGTAAGCTACGTGATCTAAGTGCGGAACAATCATGGGAACTCATAGAAGATTTTGCTCTCTATGACAACGAAAGTTGGAATGATCCCCGTGATTTGAACAAAACGGTCAAGGCAATATCTTTGCCTTCGAACAACTCTAGCACTCCCGACCGTAGGATCATGGAACTTGAGGACCAAGTCAAGTTTCTCATGAAATCCTATGAAGCTCCTAAACCTTCAAGCCAAGTGAACAAAATCACTTCTTCATGCGAATTATGTAGTGGTCCCCATGACACTCGTGATTGTGTGGAACTCCCCGGAACAGCTTTTGCGGACTACGCATCCATGCGTACCGACGAAGCGGGAGATAAGTGGTACACTTTCAAGCCCGAGCCAAACCCTTACGGTGATTCATACCCCTCTTTGAAAAATCACCCAAACCTTAGGTGGAAACAAAGTCAACCCAATTCTTCCAATCCGCCTAATCGTTACCAACCAAACGGTCCACCCTCCAACCGTACTTTCAACAACAATCCTTCTAACAACTATGGTAGTACCAACAATCTTGAAGGGTTGATGTCTAAATTCATGGCATCTCAAGAAGCTCGCATAGCTACGTTTGAAACCGAATTCAACCAACAACAGACGGAGATGACCAACAAGATTGACAACTTGTTGAAGGCCCTCAACAACCAAGCGTTAACCACACCTAGGAAGGACACTAGGGACACCAATAACGGAATCCAAATTAAGGATCCCTCATCATCCAAACATGTCCACTTTGTCAATGTTGTCACCATTAAACCAATAGATAAGGAGATATAAGAAAGTGACGAGGATGAAGTTGGAGTAGAAACCGAGACTAGGGATGAAAGTAGGGAAGTTGAGGTTAATAAGGGAGAGGAATTAGAGGAAGTAGAAACTATAGAGAAATACTTTGATAAGATGCCCACCAAGGAAGAACGGGAATACCATAAGGATTTATTCGATAGTCCCGAGAGACCATATATCCTTGGCACACCCCTTATCAAAATAGGAGACCCCTCTAACATTAACATACCATGCAATATCGGGCACATGCATATATGGAAAGCTTACATCGATCCTAGATCTCCCGTAAACATCATGACTAGGACTTATTACAATTGGGTAATGAAGAAACAACTTGATTTTAGGATGATGCCCAATAAGAATTTGATAAGTAATTTTGTAGGAAGAGTGAAGGGATTGCATGTGATTATAGGTAATTTCACCTATGAGATCGATTTTATGATAGTGGAAGACACTCGTCCGGTGATAGATGATCGCCTAAGCCAAATAATATTTGGAAAACCATTTGTTGAGGCCACTAGGATGAGTTATGATCCGACTCTAGGGATAGTTAGATTCAAGGAAGAGAGTGATGAAGTTGCCTACCAAATGCCCTACAAAATTGAGCAATACCGCCTCCTCTCTAATATAGAAAAAGAACACAAGCAAGCGGCTTATTATAGGAATGAGGAGGATAGACGTAGAGGAGTAGAGTATGTGAAGAGTAGGATGCTTGGTTTCTACAAAGAATGCTTGCAACTAGGTCCGGAATACAAAACTGGTTTAGAAGACGACCTAGAGAGTGAAACTAATGATGAGGTCACGTAGTAACCCATGACCTTGAGTCTAGCTACAAGACTCGTAAATAAAGAAAAGCGCTTCTTGGGAGGCAACCCATGCTTTGTGTGATTTTATTTTGTTTGTTTGTTATTTGCTTCCGTATGCATGCTTTATTTTTATTGTTGGTAGATCATGTTTCTCAATTAAATAGTGGAAATACTTTACTTTGTTGTTTTGGCCTAGTCTTAACTCCACCTAAAAGTATTTTTGCAAAAGATAAGTGTAAGGGGAAACCCCAAATATGTTTTCAAGAAACAAACCGATCATGATTCTCCACAATATTAAATGAACATGTATATTCGTATTTGTTAGAGTCAAATGCTTGTATTGAGTCATAATGAAGTTTTGCAGGATTTTCCAGGAAGTAGGACCAAGTTTTTTCCAGAAATTTTCCGGAAACTTAACACAAAAATTTCTGCAGGTCACTTGTGACGGCGTCACGAGATAACTCTTGACGGCGTCACGTGTAAAAATCTGGAAATTTTACCGGTTTTGTTTTTCTAACGGAGTCTTATGGTTTTTGTAAATTATTAAGTTTTATAATCTCCAGGAAATCTGCAAACTTCATTCTACAAGCATTATATCTTACTTTGTTTTCTAGGATTTAGTAACTTATATAGATTGCCGCCGATTTTACGCGAGGTTGTCTTGTTTGTTTTCTCAGGATTTACAGGTTATGTATGACAAGAAGATGATTTATATTCTGGAAGGGAAGCTTTGATTGTTCATTTTCTTGGAGGAAGATTTAACCTGGCCACCTTATTATCCATACCGAGCAAATCAGGGGAGTATTTGATTTCATTCTTTTTACTTTTTCACTTTTACATTCTTTACTTGAACATTGGGGACAATGTTCATCTTAAGTGTAAGGGGAGGGTAAAATGATGATACCTTACATGTACACTTTCGCTTGAGTTTGTTTTGTTTAATGGTAGCTGTGTAATAAAACTATGAGAAATACTTGTTAGTGCAATTTTAGAGCCAAATTTAAAATTTTTTACAACATTTAGGAGTGAAACTTTAGCCATAGCAAGCGTCTCATGGATAGGAGATTGTATGACTAGCACATAACCGTACTTTCAGAAAAATTTTCCACCCAAATATGTGAGGTTCGCCTTTAGATTTGATAGGAAAAGCATTTACTATTAGTGCTTATGAGTGTACCGGTAGCATTTAGATTCTAGAACTTGCGTTAGTGATGCATCCCGAGGCCGCTAGTGAGACTACATTCGTTTAGTAGGATTTACTACATGATAAGAGGCATTAGGATCACCCTTGTGTTAAACCCGTATCATAATTACTTGACCATTTAAGTCATATTACTTGGCTAGTTAAGTCAACTAATTTTTCCCACACCTTAGCGTTGTACTCATTTTTAGTACACGAAACCCCTAGTACACCCCTTCGAGCCTATCTTTTCGTTTCTAACTTTAAGCATCTTACTTAAAGGAAGAATTTGTTACACCACACTTAAATGTACACCCAAATCGCCTTAGCCTTCCGTGTATGTACTCATTTTTAGTGCATTATTGTTATTTGTTAAACTCTAAGTTAACTATCTAATTGATTACATGATTGCTAAGTCGAGTCATATCCTTGTACATATTGTTTTGGGACGATTAGGACTCATGGGTAAAGTACTTATTTATGGAGTAATGGGGAAGAACATCATATTATTACCCCCGTATGTACGTTAATCTTAAAAGTACTCCAAGTGTTTTGATTATCTTAATTCGAGTCATTATATTAGTTTATTGTAAAGTATGTAAAAATTCAAGTGTAAGGGAAATGTTCATTCCCTATGATGTATTATTTTGGATGGTAGGGTAAGAGTGTATGCGAAAAAAAAAAAAAAAAAATCGAAAAATCAAGAAAAAGAAAAAAAATAGAAAAACAAAAAGAGAAAAAACATACGGACTACCATCCATTTTCATTCTATGTTCATTTTATGTTTTTGTTATTTTTCATTTATTAGCTTAAGTCGAGTCTAGTCTTGGCTTAGTAACGCCATATTGTACATGTAATTAACCAAGATTGTTAGCTCGCCACCAGTAAAGACTGCCTTTATCCAAGAAAACCGTGTATTTCATATCCCTACACCTAACGTTACAACCCTTTAAAATACCTCTATGATAGTTTATCCTAGGTGCTTACGCCATGTGGTGGAGGTTTGATCCTTTCCCAAGCCTATGGTAATCTATTTTGCTATGACAGGTAGTGAGAGATATCTTCCGTTTTCATATGGTAATTTATACTTTATTACACCCGAGAGATGTGAGTATCTAAACACTATTTGTTAGGTGCTAGTGTATGACCTCCGTGCTTGTCTATTGGTCTTTAGTGGAACGATTATTTGTTGTAATTACTTTTATATTAGTGTTAAATGACCCCTAACTTGTATTTTGAGTAGAATAAAAACGCATTTGCTTGAGGACAAGCAAATCTCAAGTGTAAGGGTATATGATGAGGCGAAAAATGAACCACTTTTAGGGGGTCATTTAAGCCCGAAATTGAATTTATTTGATCAAATATTACCCTAAATCATTCCTTTTGTGATTTTAGCTACTTTGGGAGTGAAATCTGGAAAAGGAAGCAATTCGGACGTTTTTGGAGCATAAAAGTGAAGAAAACGCCAAAGTCTTAATTTTCCTTGCTGAGAACAGTAGGTGACGGCGTCAAGAGTAAAATCCTGACGGCGTCAAGAGTAATTTTCATGACGACCCAATACAAAAATGAAGGCGTCACAAGGTAGAGCATCAAGAGTAAAATACGTGATGGCCTGGAAAAAGTTATAACATGACGGCATCAGAAGTAGATCAAGGCAGTCCGAGAAGTATTTTGGCGGCGAGATGACGGCGTCACCAATTTGGTCTTGACGCCGTCAGCCTCAATTTCCTATATACAGTTTTCTAATTTTCATTCATAAAAAACAGAGAAGTTTTGGAGAAACCCTAAGGCCGAACTTAGTACGAATTTTACAAGTTTTTCAAGGGTTCTCAGCCCTTGAACCCTTTGATGTGTAATTGAGATAAGTATTCTTTTAATTCAATCAATATGTCTATGTGCTGGTTGTCTATATCTTGTTCATGCTAGGCTAGATCTATCTTGTGTTTGCTTAGATCTAATGAAACCTAGATGTTGATTATGTGTTGATTACTTGTTTATGGTTGTATTGGATGAATGGTTTCGATGTTAGGCTTAAGAAAACTGGCAGATCTCCAAATGTAACATGCTTGAACGTCTTAGGAAACATGAACTGACATGCACTAGGTTTTATTGGTTGTATTTAATACATGAGTAAATTCTAGTGATCCCATGTTAGGAGCTTCTTAGCCGGCTCGACATAAGAGTGAAGTAGGCACTCATAGGATTGGGGAATTAAGTGTGCCACCCCATGAATGGTATTAAGGAATACAATCCGTCATCCACGCAACTATAACAAGTAATTAACGTGTAAAAGATATCTAGGAATTAGTGAAATCTAAGTAAACACAACTTCTCCACTTATTGCTCACAACCTTAGTTAATTTAGTTTATTTTCATTTCTAGTATTTTATTTTGATTGCATCTTTAGTATTGGGTTAGTTGACTAGCAACTAATTCCGCTCAAATCCTTCGAACCCGAGATTTTTATTTGCTTTCTAAAAAATATAAAAATACAAAAATAATCATCCTTCACCTTTAGAACTAGTATTTAGGTTTTCTAATCCTAGCGACACTATTCCTAGCTGAACGATCAATCCCTCGGTACTTGTCACTATACTATACTATAACGATCAGGTACACTGCCTGGTGGGGGGTTGTAAGCTTCTCAAGATCCCTTGAGAGGTAAAGCCTGGTGCGATTCCCACATATCAAACAGAACCAGCTAGCAGACACCCTAAGCAAACTCACTGCTCTCTCTTTCGAACACTTCAGAAAGGAGGTCTTGGTAGAAGTCATCAAAGAGAAATGCATCCTCTAACATGCGAAAGTCTCCCAGGTCGAGACAAATGACGCTTGGATGACTCCTATCTTCAACTAAATATCACAAGGTATTTTGCCACCTGAAAACTACAGGCACTGAGAATCAGGCGTAAGGCCATTATGTACTCTATCAAGGATGACATTCTATATTGCAAAACATTCAAAGGTCCAATGGCGAGATGTGTCAGACCAACAGAGGCACGAGCAACCGTTCAAGATATCTACAATAAAATGTGTAGCATGTACTCAGTGTTTCACGATGTAGCAACCAAAGCAATCAGGATGGGGTACTACTCACCAACAGTCAATCAGGACGCTAACGTTGAGTTAAAGACATGCCAAGATGTCATGTTTATGCTAAGGTCCAGTGCACACCAAAACATGACCTTATCTCCATCACTGCACCCTCTCCATTCCATCAATGGGGCATTGACATATGCGGACCGTTCTCGGCTACCCCTGGAACTTTCAAACATATGATTGTAGCCGTATACTACTTCAAATGGGTTGAAGCAAAACCACTGGCCTCCATAACTTCAAAAAAAATTCTTAACCTTTGTCTATGATCATATCATCACTTGATTCAGCATGAGACAAACATTCATCACTTATAACAGAACCTAATTCGTTAATGAACCATTCAAATCATGGTGCAAAAATCAGAGTATCCTTAGGGCTACTACATCTCCCTACCATTCCCAAGCCAATGGTCAGGCAGATGTAGCTAACAGAGAAATTGTGAAAGGAACCAAGAAGAGAATTAAGGAATACAATATTTGCTGGGTGGACGAGCTCTCAAGTGTGCTATGGGCACACAGAACCATGCCAAAGGAAAGCACAAGCGAAACACCATTCAGTTTGTTTTATGGAACTGAAGTTGTGATACGTGTTGAAATGTTCATCCAAAAAGAAAGAGTTATTATGGTTAACGAGGATGAAAATGAAGACTCCGTCAGGCTAGACCTAGCACTAGGTGAGGAAAAGCACGATCTAGCCATCACCTGCCTAGCATACTCTAAAAAAATGGCAAAGTATTAGAAAAAACGTGTCCGCTCATTGTCTTTCAAACCTGACGGTCATGTAATGTGCAAAAATGAGGTTAGTAAGGCCGCAGGCCAGGTCAAGCTCACTCCCAATTGGGAAGGCCATACATCATTCGTCAGACAAACGGAAATGGTTACTACCTGTTAACAACGCATGAAGGGGATGACATTCCCCTAACATGGCACACATCCAACCTCAAAGAATTTTACATATAAGGTGGATCGCTGAATCAAAGAAAACTTTTGCTATTTCAACATGAAGGCTTTGCTACGATGATTGGCCCTCCTATTATGCTAGATTCGTACTCAAGCACTATGTGCCTTAAATCTTGGGGGAGAACTTATTATGCAAGAGCAGTTATAGAGGTGTCATCGACTATGGATTTAAAGGATAATTTGGTGGTGGCTATTTCGTTTCTTGATGGGTTTGGCCATTCAATGGAAACTATAAAGATCGAGTATGAATGGAAACCTCCCCGATGTTCAACATGCAACGTATTTGGCCATAATGATAACCAATGCCTAATGATGCCCAAGGATGACAATGTGAATCCGGTTTCACATGATGGCTTTGTGGATGTAAAGCGTATGAATGGAAAAGGTAAACAATATGGTAAAGTTGGGTCCCGTCCTATTGGTGTAATTCGTCTGAATAAACCCAAGTCAAACTAGTATTATCGCCCTATAAACAAGCCCAACAATATTAACGAAGAGGCTTCTACATCGCAGCTTAATAGTAGTGTTGATACAAATAAAAATTATACGGACATTAATAATTCGAACCTCAAGGGCAGTAAAGAGAAATTTCAATCGATCCCCAAGGATCATAGCAAGAATAAATGTACTTCTGATCATAGCAAGAATAAATGTACTTCTAAGGAGCATGCGTCAATGCAACATCCATGTAATAATACATACATGGATGCTATTAATTTTCTCTCTTTAAAGAACTCATTCGATGCGCTAATTAAAAAAGACAATATTTTTGAAACGAGAAATGAGAAAGAGACAAATAAGGATGTCGTTGATAATTCAACATTTGAAAGGGATGATGAAACTGAAAGTGAAGATGAAGTATATGAGAACTATGATGATATTAGTGATTATGTAACAAGTTCTAAATTTAATGGTGGTTCTTCTTTAGACTTAAGTTGCAGGGACGAAAAAAAATAAATAGTTAGTTTTATGTTTATGGCATGTCATAAATATTTCTTTTGTTTTTCTAGTTAGTTAGCTTTGTTTATGCTTGTTTGTTTGGTCTTTTGCACATGTGGTGCATGTTTTTAGCCCTGATCGGGCCAAGATGGGGGATTCACCCTCATCTTTTGTACTTCAACGTTTTTGGTGTAATATATTTTACCTGATGAAATGTCCTTTACCCAAACATGAAGGCTTCTAACAACAATGATAGCTCATTTGTACCATTTCTATAAATATGCAATGACAAATCAAATGCTTTTCTTACAAAGTGTCACATACGACTATTCATACAAGCAACATTTACTCGAACATAAATTAGCCTTTATGAACATGCTCAGGAAAAAAGGTGCATACGGGTCATAAAGCAGGGAATACACCCGACGACGCTTTAGATAAGAATTCATCGCACAAGCCCATTCTAAAGTACTACATATGGACAACTTGCCATGAGTGAGTTGCTAAATGATAGCTAATCGATAGCTACTAGTTATAATGTGCACGGCAAAACATAAATACTTATTTCATTTGTTAAACTATATTGTCGACACTTATTATTAGACATCTTAAAATAGTAATGTAGACACTTAATATAAGGCAGGTTGGAATAGATATTTAGGAAATTAACTTCTTGTCACCATTTATTATGTAGATATGTCATAAAATTAAAGCAAATGAGAAGGTCTCACAAGTCAACTTAAGTCATACATGCTAAAAATAGTAGTGTATCATGTGACTTTAATCATCCTATTCATCGCACAATTCTATTAGTTTCACCTATAAAATGAACTCGAGTTTTACCACTACATGCACCACTAAAAATGTCCTATAACTTTTTTGGCGACCAACAGGATCAACCTTTGCCTAGCCATTGGTCTCGCCAAAATAACTTGGCAAATGCACCATTTTCATTCAATAACCGTAAATACTACTCTGACTATTTTGCTGTTAACAATCGTTATGAACCTCTTATCCATCACCACCGACCAAGCAACTATTTCACTACACCACCATCGCCACCGCAACCAACCACTAACATGGTATGCTAAATCAACCATTAATAAACTACCATTTCTTAAAAGATTGAAAATAAACAGTCAATGTTCATTTAAACGATAATTAATTATGAAGCTTTTATATGAGCGATTAAATTAATCATTTTAACATTTTTAATAAAACGTTCTTTTATAAAAATAAATCATATGCATGGTCCTTTCATAAGCTAACTTTTTTTTTCATAGTCTATAACTTTGTTTATTAGTTGATCATTTTTTTAGTTGACTAAGCAGTATATCGCAATGTCTGGGCAGAGTGGTTCAAAAGCTAAATTCCGCTTTCATGGTGGAATTGGTGATGGTCGTGGTGGGTTAGCATGTCGGATACCTGAAGAAAACATAAGTCCTCGTCCACTAAAACTTTTTGATGAATTAAATCATGTTAGTTTTCTATTTCATTTGTCTTATGTATGCTAGTTTATATGTATCATGGTAGTTTTAGTATTGCAATAATTTGATATCTTTTTTTTTTTTTTTTTTTTTTTTTTTTTTTTTTTTTTTTTTTTTCATTTTGGTATTAGATTGATATGCTAATCAAAGCACCGAAACCTGGTTTTCTAAAGAATCATGTGACTCGAGTGCCTTCTTTGCCAGTGGAATCAAGCAACGGGACTGGAGTGTTTTTACCAGCGTATCCTAAGAAGATACGCTCCGAAAAAGGTAGTTACCCTAAAATTTCATTGAAGATAGTTTTATTTAGGTTATTAAAAGTTATTAATAATCTTAGAGAAAGCATTCAATAATATTGTAAAAATTTATTGACGATTGTCTTCTAGACATATAAAAGAGTTATTCGTTTTTTTAACAAAAAAACTACAAATAGATAGAAAAGTATTCTGAAAGGACGGAACTATTTTTTGGCCAAACAAGACTTTTTTGCTGATTACTCGTATATTGTTTTTACTGTATAAATTCTGCTAGACGTCAGATCAATTAATGATGTATTTTGGTCTTTGTATTTTTAGTCCTTACTAGGTACGTTTCTCAAGTATTTTACTTTATGACGTGTGTGTATAATTAATTGGCGGTCTCTAAAAAAAGAAAAAGAGAAAGCAAATTACTAAGCAGTAGATTGGGTTCTATGGGTGTGTTTAGCGCAAAGCGCTTAGGAGTATTTAGAAGCGGTGAGCGTTGAGTACTGTGTTTTTTAATGCTCGTTTGACAAACAACAAATAGCTTTATCTATATTTTCAGAATGCTCATTTTCCCAAACGCTTTCTGAAGTAGCATTTAGGAACATTGAACATTTAGGAGATGTTTTACGCATTATAATTACACATACAATTACGTCCAAATGTTTTTTTTTTTTTTTTAAATATAGCTACCATTCACAGCAAAAGCTTACTGCTCTATGTGATGATCGCCCTTTTCTCTAAAACGAGGTTGTAGGCTCAAATTACTAAGACGTATAAAAGAGACGTGTAAAAATGCTTATGCAAGTGGTTAATTTTGTGAATATATTTCTACATGTGAGAAGAGATCTAGTGAGAAGAAAACTTGAAATTAAAAGAATAAGAAAAATTTCAGCCACACATTTTAAATGAGAGAGAAAATTTAAAGGAAGATGCATCTATGTTTGTATGTGTATCTAAAATATGCGATTGTGATACTTTTTCTTACAATTCTCATTTTAATTTTATTTTCTCATTTGAAACTCTTCTACATGTTGCATTAATATGTTTGTAAAAGAGCTATCTCTTAAACTAGAAATTAACTGATCAAAATATTAATGAGCATGTAGATCTAACAAGTTTTTTTATTTATGAAAAATACTGTATTCAAGAGTGTAGATTTTGTAATTTGTCTTTTATTGTATTACAACTAATAAGTATACAGGATTAAGGTAAGTTTTTCACTAATTCATCAAAAAAAGGTAAGTTTTTCACGTGTTGAAGCATAGAATATTAACTCCAATAAGAAATAAGTAAATCACATTTTGAAGTGTAAAAAATATTTAAAATCTATTTACTATTTCAAACTTTTAAGTTTTAACTACGTGCATTAATGCATGTAAAAACATATGTAAATCTAACAAGATTTGTTGTTGTGTATCCATCTATGGTAAATAGACTTTTTAATCCATTCAATATGTTCACAAGCTAAATTTGTTGTATGTTTTCAAATTGCGAAAATTTTCCGAAAATTAAAGTAACATGCATGCAAATTAAAAACCATGTTCCTCTTTGGTTTTCTATTTCTGGAGTACAATTTGCGTGTAATAGTCTAGTTTTGCCAGTCAAAGTCATCATAATATTATTGAATGAGGTTCACTCACTTTTATAACTATCAGGTTAACTAACTATTAACACACATTTAACTAATGCAGAGTAAATAATATCAATAAGAACTTTTCTTATTAATATTACAAATATTGAAACTCGAAGGTATATTGGAAAGTTGTAATGATGATCAAGTACGTGCTCAACAATGATTTAGTAATGCATGATAATTTATGCTGTTATTCAACACAACATTCATCGTAATGTTTCTTGTGATAGGTGTGCGTGGTGGTGATGGCGGCTGCTGGAATGGAATATAATGCGTGATGTGGTAGAGGCAGAAGAGTGTGCAGACAAAAAGGGAATACCTGTGGAGCTAATCCAGAGACATCAGAGTGGCCATACAGATCATGTTATGTAGTGACTTTTATCTTTAAGATGAGGGAGCATACAATATAAATAAATAATGTTTGAAGTATAATACTATAATGCAGTAACTAAATAATAGTTGAAATATGAATGCAAAATTTATGTTTAATATATCCACCTGTAATCTTGTTGGCCATTTTTCTATTGAAAATGCAAGCAAATTTAAAAATTTGAACACAAAAATCAAGTATGTAAAAAAAAATGCCTAATGCTACGCCCTTTTGATTGTGAAAAATTAACTCAGGTATAAAAATTTCTGATAACTATAAAAAGTTGTCCTAATAAGTAAACGTTTATTTATTCGTCTATTTCTGGGCTAAATATCTTAAAAGTTACATGGGCTTAAAGAATTGGCATGGCATTAATTATGATAAAGATGTAAATAATTTTAAACTGTCAGTAGTACTTATCTTAGACGTGTTTCCTAAGCTAGTTGGCCGGACTCAAAATCTAAAAGCTAAAAATCATCATCAGAAAACGTTTATATGTATAAATACGCTATGTACATAGCTCTTGACGCCATAATACACACACACACACACAAATATATTAATCGCTCAAATATTTCAGGTTTGTTTTTTCTTCTTCTCTCTTTATTAGATTGAGCATCATCCGTAATTCCGTATAAGTAAGCTTAGATATATAATCAGTGTCGTTTAAAACATTATTTGTATGAAAGTTAATTTGTTGAAACCTAATTAAGTCTAACCCGTTTTAAAATTTATATGTTAATTATATGCTTGGATCCAGTTTAGGTAAACTTCATTATTGATTTATTATAGTTATATTTGTTTAAAGTTTGAATATTATTTTGATCGAACAGTGATATACTCTTGAAACTTATGTTCATATGTTGATTAATATTCAAAATAGGGTACACTACATTTGGCTTCAATGACAGTTTTTCGCCATACATGTTTGTTTCTTGTACTGCTTGTTGGAGTAGTGGTTGTACATGCCCAGTCACATGTGGATCTGAAAGAAACAACAACGTTGGATCAACATATGCCTTATATGGATGACGGCACACGATGGGAGGCACTAGAAGACATTGCTCACAAGATTAAGTTTCATGATATGCGTGGCATTAAACAAAGTGATATTCATATTTTCCACTTGTGGGGAAAAGTATGTACATATTCTTGTTGGTTCATTTAATTTTATTTTTTTGTTGCAAAGGTGAAAAAATATATTAGCTCAATACCATGATACAAGAAAAGCATCCAAAACAGAGCTAATGACAAGCTATAGCATCTAAACTTGGAGCTGAAACAAACAACCATACAACATTCAAAACATGAAACTCAAACAAAAACAGCACTATACCAACAACAGAAACCATTCCTCCAATTCACGTCTATGTTCATTTTTTGAAGTTCCTGTAATTAACAGATACCTCTTTCTCATAAGGGCATTCAGTTTTCCATTTTACTTCCCATTTTTTCTTGTAGTACAGAAACTGGTTTGTTGTTTTAAACCAAATCTTTGATTCTTCAACATTAGGAATCCTTTTATCATCCACAAGTTTATCAAGAAATTCTATCTCCTTCTTACATTGTTCTCTTATCTGTTCTTCCATTCTATTAGGAGTATCTTCCTTCAAAATCTCATTTTCATTGATACTATTCTCTACCATTCTTGATGCCCTTCCATTTTTTTCATTGCAAACATTTTCCACTGTTGTTCCATTTGTAACACCATTAACTATTTTATCTTTTTGGTTTTGTGAAATAGAGAAAGCAGGGAATTCATCATCATAGTTTTTATCATCATTCCCAATGGAGTTTAGCATCTCAAACCTGTTCTTGTTACTATACTCAACCATATCATTCTTTTTACCACTAGTAGACTGCTACACAGGACTCTTAAGTTTTCCTTTTGCTCTTTCCTCAGTTACAGTTGCTTCCTTAACTACTTCCTTTCCCTCCTTCCTAACTCTATATTCCTACCTTTTTTCATTACCAAAATTATTTCCTTGATTCCTTAACTACTTCCATTCATTTAATTTTATTGCTTGATTAGGTTTTTGTATATGTATATGTGTGAGATTTCTTGAACATAGCCCTTGAGATTATGCCTAAAAGGAAAAAATATGCACAAAGTAATTACATTCTATTAACAACCTATCACCAACTACATGTTAATGTGATTATGTTCAAACTAGTTTTAATGTGGAATTATTTATGCATGTCCTTAACTTTATATTGCTTTTAAATACTACGTAGTATCTTAACAAAACACAAATATTGCAAAACAGTCAATGCTTATCATCAACAAATAACTATTTTGTTAATATATTTGTGTGTGTACGTGCAGTACAACATGTCATCAAGATCTGAAAGAGCCGAATTGTTAAGGAGATAAGAGAAACTTACACCTATATGGCGCATATGGAAAAGAGCATTGACATGATTGGATTGCTTCTTTTTGGTCCTCAACAAGTTAGAAGTTCGGGGCTACCAGTAGTTGATGATTGGGAATGCTATGAATCAACGGTACATAATGTCTTACATTAAAAGATAAACATAGAGTTTGAAGTCTAAACATACAGTTTCGCTAATATGTGTCCCTTTTCATTAAAGATAGACTTATTTGAGAGGCATTGTGGTTTGATCACTGAACACAACATGGGGCGCTTGTCAACGTTAGCTTTTGCTAACATTTGCAATACGCGGGTTGACAAGGAAGCTGTGGAGGAAGCGTTTAAGCTTACCTGTAGCACGAAAATCAATATACCGTACCATATGGTAACTTCCCAACTAGTGATGTTCGGTTATATTACGTATTTGATATTTATGTTGTGTTTACTTAATGAGTGAGTATCTATTCTTTTCAATGAACTGAAAGTTTTTTTTTTTCAGGTATGAGGAATTATTGAAGTCATGAGAGAAATTTAGTGATGTGTGTGGATGACTGTTACTATTTTCGTGTGACTAGAGTTTTTTCCGTTAGATACGTTTGATTATGGTTGATTTTAATTAGCTCTATGTTTTCGGATAAGTATTATCAACTAAATTCTTTTTGTTAGACATGAAGCATATGTTGGCGTGTTTTAAATTTCATGGTTGTCACTTGTCAGCATATTTGATCATATATTTATGGGACTTGGGTCATCTCTGATCGGTTAACTGTTGTTAGCTTTGATCGACTATTCTAAATGTTGTATAACCAGGATTTGGATGCCCGCACGTTGCCGCGTGGATATTGTGTCAAAGTTTAAGGCTTTATGTTGGTGTGGAAATTAAGCTTGGATACAGGTTTATACGGTCACGCTCTGCTGCAGTAATGAGTTGCTAATGCATAACAAAAAAGGCTCAGGTTACAATGCTTAAATTCAAGCATTTAAATTTGAACTTCAGTTGCAAAGCGCCGCCAAAAGCATCATTTGTGCAATATGTGTAAGCTACAAAAATGACTGCTAACTAATAATCCAAACAACTTAATACAAAGAGTCACCGAAAGCTTACTTTCGTTAATCTTTTCCTAAATAACAATGCTCCGCTAGTCCCTCATCTGAAACAAAGTATCATCAAAAGCTTACTTTCGTTAATTTTATCCTCCTTAAGAATGCTCTGCCAGTCCCTCATCCAAAGTAGGTAAAATCGATCTACGCTCTTGAGTCTGCATATGTCTTGAAACATGTATATTGTTTTCCCATTGCATGTGCCTATCAAGAATGTAAGCAACAGTCAAGTTCAGGTGACTTAATTAAAAGCCTAGTAAATTATCATATGGTGAGCAAAGAAACAACATATCAAACTCATCTGCAAACTAAACATCAAACATATTACTGCAAGTAACGTAATTGTTCTACATGCACTCATTTTAAATCAATTTTGATATTTTTCAGAATGAAGAAGCAAGCAAAATAGTTCGAATATAAATGGGAATTTTGACCCACTTACTCGATATGTCCCATACATAAGATGTGGCACATCACAGGATTAAGACAACTATTATGTTACCCGATATCTATTATTCACTATTCTAAACGATTGCTAAGATTGAAGAAAAATGAATACCAATATATGACTCACGTAATGGTACAATTCGATCCATAGCTAGACAGCATATAAAAGTGTAACTACATAATACATAGAAATATTACCTTCTACCCAACATAGTCTGGACAAACTTTTCTCAGAGAGCAATAAAATTTACAAGGCTTTATTTTATTTTATTTTATTTTCTTTCATTTTTGCAATCGTATCAACAGTCTAATGGTGAGCCTTTGATGTGTAACTTATGCAAACTATCAAAAAGGATTTAGTGATTTCTAACCTGAAGTTTAAAAGATAACGGGTCAAAGGCAAGTTAATTATTCAAATCAACTTACAAAATGAAGAACTAAACGTAATTTATGTAAAATTTATTCATCCAGTCGCAAAGCGTGGGCAATGAACACATAGTTATAGTTATATAGTAAAAGCTATTCAATAGCGTGGAGTGTACGACTATACGTGGAACTTGGGGCCTGAGCTCTTGGCTAGCTCTTTGTTATGCCTTAGATTTCTACATGCATATTTACTAGTTTAAATTAACACTCACACTCAATCACCAGTGAAGGGTCCGCAAATTAACTTGTGCACATGTCTTAACATGCATTTTAAAGTAAACACGGACTTTTAAACTGCATGAATTAATTAATGGTTAGTATAGCTACAAAATTGACGAGTAAAATTAGTTTCTCATGTTATAACTCAATGATGTCCGGTGTCCCATTTACTTTCTTAGTTAAAACTGCATATAAAGTATGCATGCAAGATACTAAAGCTTACTAAATTAAGATAAAGTATATGTTTGGAAAATTGGCCTCATACTATTTCGGTGTGGTTTCGTTAATGTATTTAATTAAGAGAATTAGGGACTTAAAAGGTTACTGCATCGAATAATCCAATTCAAATTTATATTGTTGTTTTGTGAACGAATTCTAGTCACACACTACAAGGATCAGGAGAACAGGCGTCGAGGGTTTTCCCGTCGACATTATGTCGACGGCATAAGGCACAAAACGACAAAAAAAACGCTTGACCGAGCCCAGCTGCGTTGAATTTTTCATAATCGTATTTTCCCGTCGACATGTCGACGGGACCATTTTAGAATATTTTTTTAGCCTCAATAATTCACCAAAGTTGGGCGCGAAATTTACCCGCTAATATATTCCCGTCGACATGTCGACGGTAATATATTAATAACATTTTATCTCGTAGTTAACGTGTGATTAAGCATAATAATTATTATGTTTAAGAGTCCCGTCGACATGTCGACGGGAATATATTACTAATTATAAACGTTTTTAATAAATGGGTAAAATATTGGGCGGGATATTTTCCCGCTTTCTTGTTCCCGTCGACATGTCGACGGGAATATATCTTCAAAAATCAGGCTATATATATCCTCTCAAATACATTCCCATCTCATTTTTTTACCAATATATACATTCTCACAAAATTATTTCCGTCTCATTTTACACATCTCACAAATAATTCAATCGTCAATTTTTACAAGACACACATGACTTGGCGTGGTTGCACAGTTGAAGAGGAGTACTCAAAAATCTTGTCACACGAGCTCCTCTTTAATGAAGTTATGTTAACTTTTGGTCATGCAGTTTATGAGGAATATGGTGATTTTAAGGATGCTGAACCGTGGATGAGAGACAAGATTATCGAATGGTGTAGGAAAAAGCCGTACTACAAAGAGTACATGGACGAGCTAGATGCTGCTGAAGCTCAAGCTGCTGCTGAAGCTCAAGTTCTTGCTGTTGGAGGTGACGACGAAGCTGAAAGTACGTTGGAAACAAAACTTGATAATCTGGGAAATAGGATCACAAATCTTGAAGCTACGTTTGCACATATCAAGGAAATGAGAGCAAGGAAGGGAAAAGATGGTGCGAGTTCGAGTAAAGCGGGAAGTAGCCGCAAAAAAAATAAACGGGTTGTTTCGTTTGATATGTTGTTTTAGTTGTCGAGTTGTTTCGTTTGGTTGTCGAGTTGTTTAGTTTTAGTTGTTTCGTTTGGTTGTCGAGTTGTTAAGTTTGAGTTGTTTCCTTTGGTTGTTGAGTTGTTTAGTTGTTTAGTTTGGTTGTCGAGTTGTTTAGTTTGAGTCTGTATGAAAATGCATGTGGTTAAGAACTCTTGCTTGTTTTAAATAAACATTGCCTTTGTGTTTGATAATTATTGCTCCTTCAGTACTAATTATTGCTCCACAACAACAACATTTTATTAAACAACAACAACATTTTATTAAACATCAAAAACATCAACAACAACAACAACAAACAACAACAACAACGACGATAACAGTACTACATATGAAATTTATCCATGTCACCTACAAGGTCACGGAGTATTGCATCCGACTGACATGCGTGGTCGTGGTTGGGATACGTTGCCATGTCAAGTTTTGCCTCCAGCACCCTTAATTTTGTCTCTAACACCTGTTTTTGTGCCTCCAACACCTGTTTTTGTGCCTCCAGCAAGTTTATTCTAAGATTTTTTTCATGACAGTTTGAGCACCTTTTTGGAGTAGATCCAGAACCGCTTGATGTTGAAGCTCCCAGAGAACCGATCATCATTTTGGCGAGTCGTTCCTCCTTCCATAAAAAAAAATTACATCCATGGTCGTCTGTCCCAGGCTGTTAAAGAGTAAAAACTATTATTATTAACAACTAACCAAATTATTTAAAGAAAAAAGATGTAATTGTTCACCTGCGAGAAAGGACACGCATAGTATAGTTTACCACGGGAGTAAGATTTACACGATTCTCGCAGAACCACGTCTCCTCGTTCACAAGGACAAGGAAAAGCTTCAAATTCTCCCATCTTCTTCACCATGATAACAGTGTATGTTTGTGGTTGTGAGGTTGAGTGGTTGAATCGTGACCGGTGTGGCCCGATCTACAAGTTGAGGTGATAAAAGGTGGTGGCCAGAAAAAGATTCCGGCGGCCGGAAAATGCTGGTGTCGCCAGAAAACAGAAACTGCTAGAGAGAGATATAATGAGATGAGTATGTGTGTGTGTGTGTTTATATTGTGAGGATAAGGTGTTAGGTAGAGAGAGATATATAGTAAGATGAGACATATCATGTATAACCATAGCATCTCGACTCGTTCGTTTTACATATCATGTATAACCATAGCATCTCGACTCGTTCGTTTAACATCTCATGTATACCAATAGCATCTCGACTCATTCGTTTAACATCTCATGTATAACCATTGCATCTCGACTCGTTCGTTTAACATCTCATGTATAACCATTGCATCTCGACTCGTTCGTTTAACATGTCATATATAACCATAGCATCTCGACTCGTTCGTTTTAACATCGCATGTTTAACCATTGCATCTCGACTCGTTCGTTTTACATATCATGTATAATCATAGCATCTCGACTCGTTCGTTTAACATCTCATGTATAACCATAGCATCTCGACTCGTTCGTTTAACATCTCATGTATAACCATTGCATCTCGACTCGTTCGTTTAACATCTCATGTATAACCATTGCATCTCGACTCGTTCGTTTAACATGTCATATATAACCATAGCATCTCGACTCGTTCGTTTTAACATCGCATGTTTAACCATTGCATCTCGACTCGTTCGTTTTACATATCATGTATAACCATTGCATCTCGACTCGTTCGTTTAACATCTCATGTATAACCATAGCATCTCGACTCGTTCGTTTAACATCTCGACTCGTTTATTAATTTTATAATGGTTGGGATTTAGTATTTTGTGATATTTTAATTATTTTATTTTATATTTTAATAAATGATTTTTTTTTAATTATAATATAAGTAATTAATTTTAAATTTATATATTTTTTTAATTTTATAAAAGTATTTATAATAAATAATTTTTTTCAATTATATAATTAATTTAGTTTATTAATTTTATAAAACTTATTTTTTAATATTTTATAAAAGTATTTATAATAAATAATTTTTTTAATTATATTAAAGTAATTTTATAAAAGTATTTATAATAAAGTAATTTTATAAAAGTATTTACTATAAATAATTTTTTTTAATAAAAGCTATTTTCCCGTCGACATGTCGACGGGAATAATACCGCCAAAAATTTAGTGAAAATTTTTTACGTCCCGCCAAAACGCAAACGACAAAAAAGTGTGATATTACCGTCGACATGTCGACGGTATTAGTAATAATATAAAAAATTCCCTTAATATTCCCGTCGACATGTCGACGGGATAAAAAAAGTTATAACAAAACCAGATCTGGTCAATTATTTCTCACAAAACGCAATACCCAAAAAAATTAAACCATCGCACCGGCGATTATACCACCACCACACCACCTCCACCCTAACACCACCACATTATACCAACACCACCACCACAGCTCCACCCCAACAACACCACCACAGCTCCACCCCAACAACACCACCACAGCTCCACCCCACCACATTATACCACCACCACCACCACAGCTCCACCCCAACAACACCACCACATTTACCACCACCACCACACGAGCACCACTGTGCACCTCCTCCTCCTCCTCTCATGTTTAATTCTCTCCTCTACCCCTCCATTATTTAATTCTTCTTCTTCCCCACTTCTTCTTCTTCCCCACTTCGACAGGTAATAGTTTTCATTTTTAAGTTTTTAATTTTTTTTGTTAATTTGTTAATTTTGTTTAATTTTATTGTTAATTTTGTTTTTTTGTTTTTTGTTTTTTGTTTCTTTTTAATACAGCCGAGCCAGGACAGCCGAGAGCGAGAGTCGAGAGCTGAGATATATAGCCGAGACAGAGGTAATGTAGTTCCTTTTTTATTTTTTTTAAACTTTTGGTATCCCGGCGACATGTCGCCGATAATATATATATTTTTTTAACTTTTTATATATGAATATAGCCCAAGCCCCGAGACCGCAGCCTGAGACTGCAGCCCAAGATATCACAGCCCGAACCCAAGACCGCAGCCCAAGACTGCAGCCCCGACACCACAGCTGAGACAGTATGTAATTTTTTTTCATTTCCGTATTATTTTTCACATGTTAGTATGTTTGTGAAATGTGAGTGATTAAGTATTAGTTTGCGGATGTGTTTGTTTCGGATATTGCGGATTAAGTAGTACATAGTTTCAATTTAGGTTAGAGGGTGTTTGTTTCGGATTAAGTAGAATAATTAGAAGTTTTGCGTTATATATAAGTTGAAACAATTAGTTGAAGGGAAGTAGAATATTAGTAGTTTTGCGTTATATATAGAAGTATAATTAGAATTGGAATTTTTTGCGATTGAATTAGAAGTAGAATACTTCAAGTTAGAGGGTGTTTGTTTCGGCTTATATATTTCATATTAGTGCGATAGAAGTAGAAGTAGAATATTTATTGCTTGTTTGGTTTTCGGCTTATATTTCATAAGCTAAATTTTTGTGGCTTATTTTGAAACTGTTTACCTTATATGAAATAGTTTCAAAATAACTCACAAAAAATAAGCTTATGAAACATAAGCCGAAAATTAAATTTCATATATGAATGCGTATATATGATATTATTTGTTCCTTTTTAATGTGTATATTTGAAATAAATTGTTTAACTTAAAATATATGATATTGTTAGACTTTTGTGAATGTTTTAGGATTTTAGTGATTAATTTCGGAAAGTCCCCGTCCGAAGTTAATCATCCTATAGAAAACCCGTCCGAAATTAATTTATTAGAAATTAATTTCGGAAAGTCCCCTGTTTGGGACTGCTTTTTGAATGTTTTGTCTCATTTAGGATATGGATGCGTATAATTGATTTACTATTTGAGATGATTTCGACAGTGTTTCTCCTTTACTCCTACGAATATGTCTTCAATGTACATATTTGGGGAGTTGAGGGGAAATGCTGCCGAAATTTTCTCAGATAGTAAATCAGTTATACGCATTCATATATGAGATGAATCATTCAAAGAGTGGGTCAAAAGAGGTAGAGTCGAACGTTATAACACTAGAAACAACATGACACAAATTTGGGCATGTAGCACAGCGTTTGAAGATCAACCTTACATTCTCGCAACACAAGCAAAACAAGTCTTCTACCTTGAAGATCCTGCCAGACGACCACTCCATTGGAAGGTCGTCCAAGAAGTGAATCACAACACGACCTGGGATGTCATTGTGGCAGAAGACGATGATGATGTGATACATGGCAACAACTCATCGAATCTCCAACTGTCTGCTAATTTGAATGATTTGGCATTTGAAACCTTAAATATCGATGGTCAATCAACGTTAGTTGAGGCACCACCACCAATCATTCATGTTGATGACGACGATGAATTTATTGATGACGAGGACGACGATCCTTATGATTTAGCAGACTCTGACGCAAACAATTCTGATGATGAAGTTGAAGATGCGACTCATGCTGTTTATGATAGTGATGTAGATGTAGCAGATTGATCTTAAATTGTAACTTGTAAAACGACACTTAGCTTATTTGAATGAAATTGTTATGGATTGTTTAAATGTGTTTATTTATTTTAAATGTGTATGTATTTGAATGTGTGCATGCTTATGTTAATTTGTTCCCGAATTTCTATATGTTAATTCAACTTGTACTTTTTACAGATGGCAGCAGTAGCGCGAGGTCACGGTGGTGACGGTGCCGATGACCCACCACCCCCTCCTCGTTCGATTACTAGCGGTCACCGTAGTGGTAAGAAAATTAAACTTGATAATTTGAATTTTGTTACTTGTTATTTTTTAACGTTTTCACTCACTTCAATTGTAGGTTCCTCACAAAAACCTCGACGAGGAGGTAGAGCGAGACAAGCTGGCGGCAGGGGTGGAGGTCGGGCTGGCGGCAGGGCACAGGTCCGTGAATCCAACAAAAACAAAGACCTCAGGAAAGCTGTGACTGCCTCGGGCCCGCAATCGATCGAGTTCGAGTGGCAAGATCAGAAGACATTTAAGCATGTTGGGCCCCACCACGCATGGTTCAGTAACTATGTTGGCGAGCTGGTTAGGTCCTTGCCGTTGCACTATCCCTCCTGGCACAACCTTGACCAAGCGACTCGACAGGGCTTCATGAACCGACTCGGGGTCAGTTATTTTATTTTCCTTTTAATTATATCTTTGAATGTGTACATTTATTTAAATTTGTTTAATTGTGTATATTTGTTTAAATTTGTTTGCAGGAATTCTTCGACTTGCAGAGCCACATGGTGGGACCCAATTGGACTACCATTTCGAAGGGCCTCAATGCGTACATTGCTAAGGTCTACTCCGACAACAAGGGCACGATGAAGAGGGTTTACTTCGACGGGGAGGGTGGGCCTGAAAAAGTGGATGAGATACGAAGAAACCCTCCTCCGAACGTCGAGCCATCTGTGTGGGAGGAGCATATCAAGTTTTACATGAAGGAGGAGAACCTGAAGCGTGCTGCTGTGAACAAGGAGAACCGAAAGAAGTTGAAGGTGTACAGCCGCCACGGTTCCAAGTCATTGGCCGCTATTCGCCACGACTATGTAAGACACATTTTATTTTTATAAAAGTATTTTATTTTTATAAAATTATTTAATTACAACAACGATAAAAGTAATTAATTTTAATTTTATAAAAGTATTTAAGTTTAATTAGAATAAATATGGTGTTTGATTTGCCATTTTTAATTTGTTTCATCTTATATATATGCATGTGTATATACAGTTTCTGAACAGCAAGGAGAAAGAATACCCGTCCCTCATCCAGTCGTTTTACGACACACACTGCGACAATGATGGTATGTGGTTGCAGGATGAGGCTCGTGTTCAATATGTAAGTATCTTTTTTTTTTTTTTTTTTTTTAATTTATTATTTATTTATTTATTTCCCCAAACACGCACTTTAATGATTCATTGAAACATAATCTTGTAATTAACCCGATATATATATATATATATATATATATATATATATATATATATATATATATATATATATATATATATATATATATATATACACACTTACATATATATATAAATTTTCTCAATTTTTTTCTCAATTAAATAGCAAGAGATGGTCCGGCTGCGAGATCTGGGAGCGAATACGCCGGAAGGGGTGGCGTATACGGAGGAGCAGATACTTGCGATGGTTTTGAAGGGCAAGCAGCGGGGCCACATCCCCGGACGGGGTAGGGTCGTACCCGGGCTCTCCAGGCCACCGTTACCATACACCCCGCCTCCACCTCCAGGTATGTACAGTTTGATAATATATTAATTATAGATTACTCGATCATGACTCAAATTAAGTATTGCAATAGATGTTTTTTAATTTTGATTATTTCATTTTCAGGATATGCTGAGATGGAGAAAAAGCTTGCTGAGGCCGAGAAGAAGATTGCTGAGGCCGAGGAGAAGAGCCGTAAAGACGCTGAAGAGCGTAAGCTCTTGAAGGCGCAGATTGATATGGTCACAGGTTTTATGTCCTCCAACCCGCGATGGAATGAGTATGTTAGTCAGGCGGGTTCTCAGCACGTGGATGGCTCAGGCAGTGGCGTTGGAGGTAGTGGCGTTGGAGGTAGTGGCTCAGCTGGAGGGAGCGGGAGTCTCAGAGGCGATGAGGATGGTTCTAGCGATGATGAGGGTCCTACTGATGATCACGAGTGATTTTGGATGTAGAGGTACAAACTTGGGTATTTTGTGTTGTACTTATGCTTGAAACAATATTTTGGCGACCCATATGTTAGTATTGTATAGTTTAACCTTTTGGCGACTTGAACGTCGCGGATATTAAAACATTGTGGATATTAAAACAAAAATAATGTTTTTAATTTTATGCCGTTGACATGTCGACGGCATAATATAATAATACTATTATTGTTTTATATAATACCGTCGACATGTCGACGGTATTATATAAAACATAATTATTATTAACTAATTAAAACATTAATTAATTATATTTTACCGTCGACATGTCGACGGTATGGGTTTTGACGGACAACAAATCCTTTGACTGGAAAACGATGTGGGACCCACCGTGTCGACGGCGATTTTCGACGGGAACACGGTTCCCGTCGAAGGATAGCCGTCGATATGGTGCCGTCGACATGTCGACGGGAAGGTATTATTCCGTCGATATGTCGACGGGTAGGGGTTAAAAAAGTCGCCGGGGAAAGCCTGTTTTGTACTAGTGACAAAACAACTTGTCTATGAAGAAAGACAAGTCTCTAAAATCTGGACATCTTTCGAGAGTGTAGATTTATTGTCGTCGTTTGATTGTTTCAACATGAAGTTAGTATTTTCAGTCTGTTAAAGAAAATGAAATATTGGCAAGCACAGGGCCGGTCCTGAGTTTTCTGCTACCCTGGGCGAGACAATCAAAAGATGCCCCTGCTAAAGCTCCCACCATCCCAAAATAATTGTAAATCGACAAAAAACATACGGCTTATGAAAATATAATTATTAGCGATTTCTATCTTACTTTTTGCGAAATAACAGGTTTACCTTTAACTAATTAATTACTCCTTTTCTAAAAGTTTGTAATAACAATATCAAGTAAGGGTAATATAGTAATCTTGACCAAATTTTTTCCTATCTATTTTTTTATAGTGGACAATTAATTTAGGACAAACTAAAATAAAAATATGATAATAATATTAGGGCGGATGGAGTATTTGTTTTTAGCAATTTGGCTTGCTAACAATACCCGCATATCAAGATACTAAAACTTACAAATATTATTTAAAATATTTTATTTTATACATAGATTTATTGAGGTTTAATTGTGTTGTATTTACTTACAATTTAATATAGTGATGTGTGTTTGGTAAAAGTTGCAGTGAGCTCTCAGCAGTAGCCACAACTCACAGCTTCCTAAAGAAGCATTGAAAAAATGAGCATTGCCAAAAATTAGCAAAGCTCACCGCTCATTTGCTAAACGAACACTAAAAATCGAAAATCTCATTGCTCATCGCTCATTACCCCAAAAAGCTCCGCGCCAAACATAGCCTAATGTATTTATGTGACTAATATTGTTAGACGTCAAAAGAAAGAAAGAAAGAAAGAAAAAAAATCAAGTAAATTATATTAGCTTATTTTCAGTTAGCATTTAATTAGCTTGTTATCGACTATGTAAAATCACACGGAATAAAAGAACTAAGAGTTAAACTCAATAGAAGGATGAAATTATGATAGAAATTAAGAAAATTAAAAGGTGAATTTAGAAAATGAAAACAATCTGGTTTTTCATAAGTCCATATTCCTATGATACTTTTTTGACTCTTTTCTAATACATACAACTATTTACACATGTGCTAACCTGCCATATATAAATTAAAAATAAACTATTCTTTTACTTGAAGATCCTCGCTCTCTCTCCCTTAGGCTATGTTTATTGGTGATATTGATCCAACCGGTTGGAGTTACAAAGCATTAAATATGGCATATTAAATTAAAAGAAGTACAAATGCAACACACCCCTCCTACCGAACCGGTCACTTAGTGACCTTCTTTTCCTTGACCCAATCTGCCACATGTCCCCCCATGATAGGCTATGCATTGATTGTATAGGTTGAGTTGTTGATAAATGGTAAAAAAGTTGAAGTTGGTTGTATGTTAGTTTGGGTTATTAATAAATGGTAAAAAAGTTGAGATTGGTTGTATGTATTGATTGTATAGGTGAAAGAGTAAGAAAATAATATTTTAATGAGAGATTGGGTTGTGACATATTGTTGATAAAGATAGTCTTAGTCTCTGTCATTTTTTTTCCGATGACGCTATATTTCTCCGGCAAGTTGATTTCTTCATTTATCTTTTATTCTTAAAAATTATACCAAACATCATTTTACGTTACAACTCTATATATATCACATAAAAACGATTTACAACATTAAAAATCCGATGCCCTTTGTTTATATGATGCCCGGGGCCGTCGCCCGCGCCGCCCATAGCCAAATCCGGCCCTGGGCAAGCAACATTATGGATATCTGGGGTACTATTTTTGGAGGAATTGATTTTTTTCTATTTTTGGTAAAAAGCTGCTTTGAGCTAATGCATTATCTGAAGAGATGGGTAAAGGGTATTCCACCCGGTAAAATATATTACTCCAAAAAAACGTTTAAGTACACTGGAATGTGGCTGAAGTACCACATTAACCGCAAGCAATGGCTTGACACAACCACTAAATCATTTATGACAGGCCATAAATGACAACTAGCTACAACCAACAAGACTACAAAACCAAAACCAGCATAAAATAAGATACAATTTTATGCAAAAAATATAAACAATCTATTTAAGACAAAAATCTTGAATACCAGCAGCCTTTAATTGTGCAGGAGTGAGGCCAAAATCATCATCATTATAATTGTTGCCGTCACCAGTATCCACTTTCCAGTGCTCATAAAGACTCTGCTCCTTACCTCCACTTCCAGAATACTCCGACGTCTCAATGTGATCATCAAGAACTTCATCATTATCGCTGTCAGAAACTACTACATTGCCAACCTTAGAGAATGGGTTACCCACCTTATTAGAAGAATCAACCTTTTTAATAGGTTTACCATCATCATCCACAAGAGTAACCTTCCCTTCAATAATTAGCTTTTCAATCTTCCCAATTTTCTCAACAATAGGAGTAGTACTTCCATTTCCACCCTTAGAAGAACTAGCAACTTCTTCAGCCAATTTAGTGTCCTTCGTACCACCAGCCTCTAAATTAGCCCCATCCTTAGGAGAAACACATGTTGCATAAGGAATACCATTATCATCAGTATCAATCATATCAAGAGCATCAAATTGGTTCGATGTATGAATAATCTTTCCACTCGTACTTGCCTCATTAGTGATTTTCTCCTTTGTAGCAACTGGCTTCTTCGAGACAAGTCTCCAAAATTTTGGTTTAGGCTTATTAAGCTGAACACCCCCAATAGGCCGAGAATGAGCAGCCACATTCTTCCCATTATTCTTAAGAGATGATTTAGGCTTATTATCTGAAGAGATGATTCAACATAATAATATCTTTGGGTGGATTTCTAACAGGTCCGTATTAGTATGGTCACATTGTGGTTATGGTCTTAGGTGTAAGAGGTATATGATGTGAATGATTTCATTGATTATTACAAACATAAGAGAGGATACATATATTAGATGATAAATAAGGCCCAACTCTTGGGCCTTATTTATCATCTAATAACATATAGACTTATACATGAGCTATTTTCGGTAAACCCACTAATCAAGCTAATCATCATAAATATATAACTAATCAAAATACTTATCCACTAGTGTACAACTTTATGGCTAACGTTGGTGACTTGATACTTATCTATATTATACGTCTAACATTAGGTTGGTCCTAGGATATGGGGCCTGTATGTTTTTTTGAGTCCCTTTGTAACTTAACATCACGCCCTGCCCCCCATATTTGACACAAGCTAGATAAATGAGATAAGATGCACCAGTTCACAAGCCCCTACCAATTCTGCTAACACTGTTGGAAGAAAGACAAGCAAACCTTGTTAAGATACCGTGAAATATTGACTCAAAGTAACACCACACGTCACTCAAATGTAACATTGTACTAATTAACGAATGAGCAAGAAAGAATGTTCCAGTTAGCATTCCCTCACCTCTATTTTTAGAGATGAGGGAGTAGTATTCTTATGGAATTCGAATTCTATAATTAACTTGCTTGCCATGCACACCAAACAATCCTAGTTTAAGTCTAATCCTAACTCTATTTTACTAAGTACAAGTAAATCCCAACACATAAAATAATTATGATTTCACTTTGATGGATTATTGGTCATTAGTTATAAGTTTAGTTTTTTACTTAGAGATTTGATATTGTGATCTATAAGATAACCATATTAATATGAACACCTATAGGCTTTTTGCCAAGCGGTATATAGAAAGTGAGAGTTGCTATTCAATCAAGTGGTTGTGAACTTGTGATTTTATGTCGTGAGTACGTGAAACAAGCCTGTTAATATTTGTATGTTGAGGTAGAAGTGTGAGTTTAATTAATTGGCGTACATGTAGTTATAGTACAAAGTTACCAAAATCTACGAGACAGCGCCCCAGACCAACACCTGATTTTACGCATGTTGGATGTTGAGATTGCATCAATTCAGTCTTGGATTCAAGAATAATTTACGCATTAAAATAGTCAAATCTTTCGTAATTATTCCCTTTCATCTTTGTTACTGATTTGATCGAGAACCAGAAAATTTGTAGTATGTTTTCATAGAGATGAGGGTACAGCTCACAAGATTTTTTTTTTTTTTTTTTTTTTTAAACGGCAAAGGTGAAAAATATATCATATCAACCTAGCAAGACGCAAGGGGAAGAGCTAAGAGCATTAGGTGTAGATGGGGAGGCTTGCCTCCTCATTCGGGTCTCACTCCTGCCACATCACCAAACACCTCAACTTTAACTATCCACAACAAACCTCCCTCACCAAACAACAAACCTCAACTTCCCCATTAGGGCCCCTCCTCTTACACATTTATTTTTTTATTCATTTCATTAAATAATTTAAATTCATTTCACAAATACTAAAAAACAACAAAACATACTAATTTTATTTCATCAAATAAAAAACTTACAATACGGAAAAGAAAATACGATACAAGGAAAAAAAAAACACGCATAGAATATGGAAAAGAAAATACGATACAAAAAAAAAACATACGATACTAATATGAAAATTAAACATTTTATGCGTCATCTTCGCGGTCGAGACTTTGGTATTTCTGAGTTATTCTTGCTTGTCTCTTGCGAATTACTTCGGCTCTAACCGGGTCAGTAACCGTGTTTGGATCGAGCATTAGCATCTGCATATCCTGTCACTCCAACGCCGCAGCTTCTTTCTCGAACGCCTTTTCCTCCCTCTTCCTCCGTGCCTCGTAACGAGCCGTTTGAGCGTCTTTTGCATGATTATACTTTTCGGATAATTGTCCCGAAAAAGTACTCGTTTGACTCCCACCGGAACTCGCTGCACTCGACGTTTCCGTCGACTTTTGTTTCTTTCCGGGTCATCTGTTGTTTCTTTCGGGACGAGGTCGTTTGTCCGGCCCTAATATATCCTCAAGACATGTAATGTCTAGAGGTTCTTCAGCATCCCATTTCGGCTAGCGTTTCAGGATCTCCCAAACGTGAACCAAAGTGAAACCCCTCTGTCCAAAACGTTGTGAGAAGTTCATTTTGGCATTCTCGACATGATCCTTGATCATTTTCACCACTGCGACGCTCTAAATGTTTATAAATAGCGTTGAATTTTTGGTAGTCGGCATTGATCCTTGACCATTTACCGGATAGCATGTTTTTGGTTCGAGGGTCTTCAGTAGTCCACTCGTTGAAAAGTGCATGAATTTCGTTCCAAAAGAATGCATTCTCTTTGTCATTTCCCATATCTTCGTCTTGGGAAACTTCTATCCACGCTTCCGCAAGAATCGTTTCTTCTTGTTTGGACCACAACTTTCGCGCACGCGTATGAGCAGCTTCTTCCAAGTCATCGTCATCATCCGCGTCCAAATTTACGACGTTTTTTCCTCTTTGGGCTTTGGTTTTTTTTCCTCGGCCTTTGGGCGGTGATCGTGCCTTAGGTACTTTAAACGTACCTTGAGATGGTTGTGACGGCTGTGGTGGTTGTGATGGAGGAAAAGTGGATGGTTGATTCGGGTTATAAAATTGTGGCGACGAATTGAATTGTTGTTGACTTGCGAATCCTTGTTGAAACGCATATTGTTGGTTACGGTAAATGTCATTCGGATTTAATGGTTGCGAACCGTATGGCGGTGAAGGGTTTGGACTTTGAGACGAGGGACTAGAAGAGTTTGAGGCTCCCCCGTATTGACGTTGGTTTGACGTTAGGAGGCTCGTGAAATAACCTCCTTCGTTCGGGTTTTGAGACATTTTTGTTTTGATTAGGAGAAGAGGTATATGAATTTTAAGTTTAGATTGTTGAATGTAGTGAATAGAAGTGAAAAGGAGGTTAGTATTTATAGTGTTTATGTAAAAGAGGGTAGGGAAAAAAAATACAAACAAACACTACCATTGTAAAACAAACGGTAATATTTTCACTTTCCACCTGGCTCTCCAACGTTAACCTTCACATTTGTCAGCATTTTTGGTTAGCCGTGGCCACGGGGAGGTGCCCAACAACGAGGAACGGCTCGCCGTTGATTGTGCCAAGTCGGACGGCGAGCCCAACGGCAAGCCCTACACCTAATGCTCTAAGAATTAAAAATTAGGAGATGGAGCATTTCGAGAGTTGCTAAAGCACTCAAGCAGTTACGAATTTCCAAATGTTCTATCCGGCCTTATCATCATAGACGGAGCTTCTATAAGGAAGGGGTATTAACATATAAGTGATCACCTGTGTATTAACATATACAAATATGGATTAAATGAACATTACTTTGATTGACTGCTTTGTTTTTATTTCATTTCCATATATAGTTATATACATTGATTTGATTACCTGAGTAACAATATTGACTTTTTCACATTCACACAAGACATAGGTTTGTCTATATATAGACATGCATATGTACGTATATATATGTGTGTGTGTATAGGTTCTTTAAGAATAATTATGGAATTCCAAGCCCAACTCCATTTAAAAACTCCATTTGTGTCTCGAGTAGGTAATAACTTACTACCTAAAATTGTTAAATCACAATCACACAATGTTACCAAACGCTACCGAGTATTTGCATCCCACCCCACTGCCATTGCCCCAAAACGAGAGAAAGATGCAAAAAGGCGAGTTGTTATCACTGGCATGGGTCTTGTTTCTGTGTTTGGAAATGACGTTAATACATTTTACGAAAGACTCTTAGCTGGAGAGAGCGGAGTCACTTTAATAGACCGCTTTGATACTTCAGAACTCACTACAAGAATTGGTGGTCAAATTCGTGGGTTTGAATCAAATGGGTATATTGATGGAAAAAATGACAAGAGACTTGATGATTGTCAACGCTATTGCATTGTTGCGGGGAAAAAGGCACTTGAAGATGCTGCTCTTGGTAACCATGAACGCTCCAAGGTTTGTAATTTATATATCATATTTGCTGGATGCAAGCGTCTGTGTATCTGATTTAATTGAGTTACTTTCTTGCCATGTGCAGATTAATAAAGATCGTGCAGGCGTGCTTGTTGGATCTGGAATTGGAGGTTGTACGTTATTTCATGATGGTGTGGAGGCTATAATCAAGAGTGGTCATAGAAAAATCACACCATTTTTTGTACCTTTAACATCTACATACATGGGCTCTGCCTTACTTGCTATGGATCTTGGATTTTTGGGACCAAATTATTCCATCTCTGCTGCTTGTGCAACATCCAATTATTGCTTCTATGCTGCTGCAAATCATATTCGTGAAGGGAAGGCTGATTTGATGATTGCTGGTGGAGTTGATGCTCTACTTGTTCCACTTGGAATGGGAGGTTTTTCTGCTTGTAAAGCATTGTCTCAAAGAAACGATGATCCCCGGACTGCATCCAGACCGTGGGATAAAGATAGAGATGACTTCGTTATGGGTGAAGGCGCTGGTGTCTTGGTGAATATATAACTCAATACATCTTTGTTGCTGATTTTATATAATGTTTAAATGTATGTGAAATTTTATCTTGGTATATTTATAGGTGATGGAGAGTTTAGAACACGCAATTAAAAGGGATGCACCAATACTTGCCGAATATTTGGGAGGTGCAATAAGTTGTGATGCATATCATATAACCACTCCTCACCCCGACGGTCTTGCTTTTATACCTTGTATTCAAAAGTGCCTTATGAATGCTGGTGTGTCAGCAGAGGAAGTACTTGTCTTCTTATATCATAAATTCTTTGCTTAATCATATTGATTGGCTTTACAAGATAAACTCGTTGATTATATTCTCCAACTAAATCTTGTTGCAAGGTAAATTACATCAATGCACATGCAACTTCTACACTAGTTGGAGATGTGGCAGAGGTAAGCGCCCTCAAGAAGGTATTCAAGAACACTGACGGGATCAAAATGAATGCTACCAAGGTGAAATAAACTGCGACCCGCCATAATCCAGATTGTCTCCACAACCTCTAGGCATTAACTTTTATTTTCATTTTAGTCTATGATAGGACACTCTATGGGCGCGGCAGGAGGTTTGGAAGCAATTGTTGTAGTAAAAGCAATTCAAACAGGATGGTTGCATCCGACCATCAACCAATTTGTATGTGATACCTACTATACATTCCTTTTTTTCCTTCCTCGTTTATCGTCTTCAGATCTCACATTTCTAATGAAACTTTAGGACCCTGAACCTGTTGTAGAATTCAACACGGTTGCAAATACAAAGCAGCAACATGAAGTGAATGTTGGTGAGTTTGTTACCATTTCTCCGTTCTTCACATAATATATCAAGTACACTTACTCCATTTTTTTTATTTTTCATTTTTTTGTATGCAGCAATTTCAGATTCAATTGGTTTTGGTGGCCACAATTCTGTTGTAGCATTCTCACCATTCAAACCTTGATATGAAACTTCTAAACCATGTTTTGGTTATTTCATCATAACTTAATATAACCAAGAGGATTATTATGATATGGCATGTAACACACTTAAGATCATGATATATTGTTATAAACTTCAAAATGTAAAACTTAAGTACCAGTCACTTTTCTCAGGGATATTAATGAGTCCAAGTAATGTTGGATTTGAGTTGTGTGTTCCGTTAGAATTTTAATATTATAACAATCATATACAACAAAGTACACACGTATGCGGAAGCTATGGATCAAGTATAACATATAATTATTAACAAAAATATAAATAGGAACGTACCGTATGCAATCATGAATTCTTGAACAATTGGATGAACCCTAATTAAGGTTAATAAGGATCAATGATTAACCCCTTACCGTTTTGTTAATCGATCCAAGATAATTACTATAGTGAGTAATTAGCACGTTCTTGTACGCACGTACTATTAACTAATTAAAGTTAATGCTAGTTAAAATGCATTGATGAATCTGTGATCATGTGTCGAAAAAGTCAAGGAGAAAAACAAGTAACAATTGTTAAGTTAATAGATATTAACGTGTACAAGAGGAAACTCAAAATAAACCATTGACCTTGCTTTTATAGGATACAAAACTTAGGGAACAAGTTAGGGCTTTGGTTGGGTTTTCCCACCCCTTGGCCGGTCATACATCAAACCCACAAGGGTTCTAGAATTTTCTTGTTCTCTATTTTTATCCAAAGTCCTTATCTTTGTACGTTAGTAAATTTGCATTAATTACTAACGTTCTTTATTAGTTTTGCATAATTAATAATTAAATATAACTTTTTATATTAAATTATTATACTTTAATTCTCATACGTAAAGTGTGCAATCCCGTGGTCTCGAGTTCGATACTAGACATATATATATACATATTAATATTTATCCACAAACTCTAACAGCTCCCACTTGGATATCTATTAATAATATAATGACATTGGTTAGCGTCTAGCAACACGCCAATGACCCTAGATCAACTCGAGGAAGGTCTCCTGGAAAAACCTTTAATGATTCATCATTTTATTATCCTTTTGTTTCTAATACCACGTTAATAAAGATATGGATCTTAGTCATTCTTTAATTAACAATTCTGTTTCTCGTTGTTTATGATTGATCAAGATTACCAAAACATCTGAACGTATTCCAGATAGACTTTGGGCGTGCGCACGCAAACATCTTGTCAACCCTACGAGGGGCCCCAGCAGTATCACTACAACAAACAGGAGGACGGGCGACGAGCCTTTTGGCGGCGACGCACGTGTCCCCGCCGAAAGTCGCTAAACGACAAAAAATGTGCTGAGCTGGCACAAATTCACGCTGACCGTCCACTGCGTTTTCAACGCCAACTTTTGACGAGGACATGTTCCCACCAAAAGTATTTTTGGTACATCACAACTTTGACCAAAATAGTTGCATTTTCAACACTTACTTTTGGCGGGGACATGTCCCCGCTAAAAGTATTTTTAATATTTTATTATCTTTGACCAAAATAGTTGCACTTTATTGTCCCGGGTATTATTCCCGCCAATACTTTTGGCGGGAACATGTCCCCGCCGAAACAAGTATCCAGTGTAGAGCATTAACTTTTGGCGGGGACATGTCCCCGTTAAAAGTTCTCAACATGTCCCCGTTTGATGAATCTGCTGCTGTTGATAATCTGGAAAATAGAATAACAGGTCTTGAAGCTACGTTTGCATATCTTAAGGAAATGAGAGCAAGGAAAGGAATAGATGGTGCGGGTTCAAGCAAAGCGGGAGGTAGCCGCAAAAAAAGTAAACGGGTTGTTTCATTTGGTTGTCGAGTTGTTTAGTTTGAGTTGTTTCGTTTGATTGTCGAGTTTGCTTGTCGAGTTGTTTAGTTTGTGTGGTTTGAATAAAATGTGGGCCTTCATGTTTGAAGCTAAGCGTGTGGTGTCGAGTTGTTTAGTTTGAGTTGTTTCCTTTGGTTGTCGAGTTGTTTAGTTTGGTTGTCGAGTTGTTTAGTTTGAGTCTGTATGAAAATGCATGTTGAGAACTCTTACTTGTTTTAAATAAACAGTTTGCCTTCGTGTTTGATAATTGTGATATTGTTCCTTCAGTTCTATTATTTGTGCGTATGAATTTAAAATATAAAGGACGTTCAACATTAGTTACCACAACAACAACAACATTTTATTAAACAACAACAATAACATCAACAACAACAACAGCAAACAACATCAACAACAACAACAACAATAACAACGATAACAGCAACAACAACAACAACGATAACAGCAGCAACAACAACAACAGTACTACATATGAAATTTATCCATGTCACCTAAAAGGTCACGGAGTATTGCATCCGACTGACATGCGTGGTCATGGTTGGGATACTTTGCCATGTCAAGTTTTGCCTCCAACATCCTTAATTTTGTCTTTAGCACCTGTTTTTGTGCCTCCAGCACCTGTTTTTGTGCCTCCAGTATGTTTATTCTAAGATCTTTTTCATGACAGTTTGAGCACCTTATTGGAGCTTATCTAGAACCGCTTGATGTTGAAGCTCCCAGAGAACCGGTCATCATTTTGGCGAGTCGCTCCTCCTTCCATAAAAAAAATCACATCCATGGTCTGTTGTCCCAGGCTGTTAAAGAGTAAAAACTATTATTTTTAACAACTAACCAAATTATTTATATAATACACGAAAAAGTATGTAATTGTTCACCTTCGAGAAAGGATACGCATAGTATAGTTTACCACGGGAGTAAGATTTACGCGATTCTCGCAGAATCACGTCTCCTCGTCCACAAAGACAATGAAAAGCTTCAAATTCTGTCATCTTCTTCACCATGATAACGGTGTATGTTTGTGGTTGTGAGGTTAAGTGGTTGTGAGTGGTTGAATCGTGACCGGGGTGGCCCGATCTACAAGTTGAGGTGATAAAAGGTGTGGCCAGAAAAAGATTCCGGCGGCCGGAAACTGCTGGTGTTGCCAGAAAACGAAAACTGCTAGAGAGAGAGAGATATATATAGTGAGATGAGTGTGTGTGAGAGTTTTTATTAGTTAGATGTGTGTGTGTGTGTGTGTGTGTGTGTGTGTGTGTGTGTGTGTGTTTATATTGTGAGGATAAGTTGTTAGGTAGGAAAAATTTGGTGGGAACCATATCATCTCGACTCATTCGTTTAACATTTCGTGTATAACCATATCATCTCGACTCATTCGTTTAACATCTCGTGTATAACCATATAATCTCTACTCATTTGTTTAACATCTCGTGTATAACCATATCATCTTGACTCATTCGTTTAACATCTCGTGTATAACCATATCATCTCGACTCATTCATTTAACATCTCGTGCATAACCATATCATCTTGACTCATTCGATTAACATCTCGTGTATAACCATATCATCTCGATTCATTCGTTTAACACATCGTGTATAACCATATCATCTCGACTCATTCGTTTAACATCTCGTGCATAACCATATCATCTCGACTCGTTCGTTTAACATCTCGTGTATAACCGTATCATCTCGACTCATTTGGTCGAACCGGTTAACCCGGCCGGGTCGATCCGGGTTTCAAAACTTAAAAATGATGTAAAAGTCTTTTTTTAGTGCTTTAAAACTTTATTTTATTAGTAATTAAAATTAGTTAATTAAATTAATAAAAATGATAAAATGTTAATTTTTGTGTAAACTCTTTTTGGCGGGGACATGTCCCCGCTAAAAGTTTTCGCGAAAATTTTAGTAATTCCCTCGTTGCATTTACTTTACCCCGCCAAAAGTTTTGGCGATTGACCAAAACTTTTGTCCCCGCCAAAAGAATAGATAGACGACAAACGAAACTTTTAGCGAGGACATGTCCCCGCTAAAAGTATTACCAGTAACTCACTCCAATTATTAACCAGATCTAAAAACCACTTGTAAAAAAAAAAAAAAAAAAAAAAAAAAAAAAAAAAAAAAAAACCATCTCCACAACCACAACAACACAACCACAGCACCACACCTCCATCTCCATCTTCCTCACCACAGCACCACCACTTCACCACATCTCCACCACTTTACCACTGGCCACATCACCACATCTCCACCACTACACCCCAGCAACCACCATCTCCACCACTTTACCACACTCGCACCACTGTGCACGATGCCTCTCATCAAACCCTCTCATCGTATAATTCTCTCCTCAAGCCCTCACCTCATTTAATTCTTTCTTTTTCTCACCTCTTTCTTCCCTCAAGCCCTTACCTCATTTAAAAAACCCAGGTGAGAATTTTTACAGAAACCAAACCCTCACCATTGTTAATTTTTGTTAATTTTTTCATATGTGTTAATTTTTGCAATTTTTTCATATGTTATTTTTTTCTTATTTTATAAATTTTTTTTGTTAATTTTTTTGGGTACAGTTGCTGCTGAGAACCGAAGCCAAGACCCGTAGCCGAGACCCGAAGCCAGGTCCTGAAGCGGAGACCACCACAGGTTTATTATAAATTTTTTATGTTTATTTATTTATTTATTTATTTATTTATTTTTTTTGTATTTATGTTTCTACCGGGGACATGTCGCCGCCAAAAGTTTGAGATTGCATTTTTACACTAAGGGGTGTTTGGAATTGTAACTGTGCATTTTTTTGGGTACAGAGCCGAGAGCACATCCGAGTGCCGAGACCACAGCCGAGTCCAACTGTGAACCACAGCCGAGTCCAGCCGCGACCACAGTAAGTTTTACACAACATGGGTGTTTGTTTAGGCTTATATACAGGGGTGTTTGTTTAGGTAAATAGTCATAAGAAGTTTAGTTTCGCTCCTTTGAATGAGTGGTGTCTCTTTGGTGTAATGGCTCGTGAGCATGTTTTGAGGGATCGGTTTCTCCTTTTGCCAGACCATTAGCTAGTTTGTTGTTAGAATTCTAGCTTTTACATGACTAATGGCATTGTAAAGATAGATGCTCGACTATGGACAATGGGTTAAAGGGGTGGGGTCGTTACTCCCAGTACATGAATTAGAAGCTGCCCTGCTGTTCACTTTATATACAAGGGTATTTGTTCATAATTATCTGATTTGTGGGGCAAATAGAAGTTCAACTAGCGGGCTTATGGTTTGGAACACGACACACCATGGGGTGTGCTCGTGATGTGTACCACGACACAAGTAGTGTCGTGGGGACTTGCTAGGTGTAAACAACTTTAAGTGGCCAAATAGGTCGAAAACCATGGCTGAAAAAATATATAAATAAATAAACTTGATGATTTCGGCTTATATTTCATAAGCTTCAATTTTCTAGCTTATTTGGAGACCCGTTGGCTTATATAAATATATTGTGATATAATAAACTTATATTAGCTCACAAGTCTCCTAATAAGCCAGAAAATTGAGTCTTATGATTTATAAGCCGAAAAACAACCCCTTAATTTGTTAACCACGATATATAACCATATATATATATATATATATATATATATATATATATATATATATATATATATATATATATATATATATATGAATCATTATGTTATGAGCTCATTTGATTTCGGCTTATATTTCATAAGCTTCAATTTTCAAGCTTATTTGGAGACCCGTTGGCTTATATAAGTATATTATGATATAATAAACTTATATAAGCTCAGAAGTTTCCTAATAAGCCGGAAAATTGAGTCTTATGATTTATAAGCCGAAAAACAACCCCTTAATTTGTTAACCACTATATATATACACACACACACACACACACACACACACACACACACACACACATATATATATATATATATATATATATATATATATATATATATATATATATATATATATATATATATATATATATATATATATATATATATGAATCATTATGTTAGCTACGAATATTGACAATGCGAATATGTTAGGACTTTTAAGATTAATTTTGGAAAGTCCCCGTCCAAAGTTAATCATCCCATAGAAAACCCGTCCGAAATTAATTTATTAGAAATTAATTTCGGAAAGTCCCCTGTTTGGGACTGCTTTTTGAATGTTTTGTCTCATTTAGGATATGAATGCGTATAATTGATTTACTATTTGTGAAAATTTCGACAGTGTTTCCCCTTTACTCCTACGAATATGTCTTTAATGCACATATTTGGGGAGTTGAGGGGAAATGCTGCCAAAATTTTCTCAAATAGTAAATTCAGTTATACGCATTCATATATGAGACGAAACATTCAAAGAGTGGGTTAGGATTGCCTTCCATAGTTGGATTGGGTGAACAAAACGCACAACTCGTAATTCCACCTTTATATATGTGTTTACGGCTTTTCAACTTAAACCTATGTCATTATTTGTTGCATCATTAAAACGCACAACTGGTGAACATGTTTAATTCTATATAATTATTTGTTGCATCATTAAAACGCAGTTATGCCAATTGATAAGAGTTAGGTCTCATTATCTCGTGCTAGCCTCGATTTTTTAAAAGGTCTTAAAGCTTTTTGCGTGTATGCCAAGGACTTTGTGAATATTGATGGGAATATACATTGTCCATGTGCTAGTTGTTATAACAATGGTTGGATAAAGTACGAAGATTTGTTTGGTCACATACACATAAATGGTTGGGACCTAAGTTATACGAGATGGTATAATCACGGTGAACCGGATATCCGGACAGTAGTACCCAACAGAAATCATCCTGGGACGAGTGACATGGCTAAGTTCCTTCATGATATGTGTCCGAATGAGCCAACTCAAGAAAATATTGGCGAGACAAGTAACGAACCAACTCAAGCAACGACACAGCGACACTTCCTCAACGTAACAAGTTTGAAGCGTTACTTGAACATGCCAACGACCCACTATACCCGGGCTGTAATTGGATGTCTTCATTGGACTTTATGGCAAAGTTTACGAACATTAAGGTCAAAGGTAAAATGAGTGACACCACATTTAACGAAACACTAAAATTTCTCCGTGAATGTTTCCACCCGTTCTAGGATACAAAATCCCATCTTCATAGTATGAAATAAAGAAGACATATAAAACGATCGGGTTAGGATACGAATCCATACATGCTTGTGTAAATGATTGTTTTTTATATCGGGGGGTGGGTAACGAAGATTTGCAGAATTGTCCCATCTACAATGCTAGTAGATGGAAAGACAAGAACACACCGGGGAAGAAAGTTCCTAACAAGGTGTTGCGTTACTTTCCTATCATTCCTAGACTACAACATTTGTACAAGTCTAAACACACTGCAAAACATATGACTTGGCATGCTTCTGGGCAGTCTGCAGAGAATGGTAAGATGCAACACCCGGTTGATGGTCAAGCATGAAAGAAATTTGACATCCAATATAAGAAAGAATTTGCTTATGAAAAAAGAAACGTCCGATTAGGGTTGGCTGCTGATGGTTTCAATCCGTACGGCAACCTTAGTCAGTCTTACAGCATGTGGCCGGTAATATTAACAACATACAATATGCCTCCCTGGATATGTATGAGAGAGACTTCTCTTATCTTGACGCTGTTAATTCCAGGCTCTAAATCACCTGGGAAGGACATAGATATTTACTTGAGGCCTTTGATCGAAGACCTTAAGACTTTATGGAAAGATAGGGTTATGACTACGGACACTATTATAGGCGAAGAATTTTGTATGAAAGCAGCGCTTTTATGGACTATCAATGACTTTTCCGCTCGAAGTAGTTTGTCTGGGTGGAGTGGGTAAGGTTACAGGGCATGTCCGACCTGTAATATAGAGACTCCATCTATGCATGTGTTAAGCAAAACCGCTTATGTTGGTCATAGAAGATTCTTAAAAGCCAACAATAGATGGCGGAAGAACAAAAGGGCATTCTATACTCAGCTCGATGATAGACCACCTCCTAAAGAATATAGCAGTCATGACATCTTGACTCAACTTGGGAGATTGCCTATACGCATCTCGGGGAAACATCCAATTTTTGGGGGTGTGAAGAAAAAACGTGATCCTGACCGCAAATTGAATTGGACCAAAGTATCTATTTTCTACGAGCTAAAGTATTGGTCTTTTTTTACACTAAAACACAATTTAGATGCCATGCATATCGAAAAAAATGTGTGTGAAAGTGTGTTGAGTACTTTGTTAATGAATGACAAATCAAAAGACACCAACAAGGCAAGACAAGACTTACAGAATTTGAATATTCGTGATGCTTTGTGGCTCGTCAACAAAGGCGGCGGGAAGTGCTCTAAGCCTCATCCCACGTACTCTTTCACAACTGAAGAAAGAATTTTTTTTTTATCAATTCATCAAAGGTACGCGTTTTATTTCAGAATTTATTTGTTCCAATTCAATTCGCGTATTCATTTCGACGACTTATTCTAATATCATGATTTTTTTTGTCAATTCATCAAAGGTGTTAAACTACCCGATAGGTTCGTATCTAACTTCAAGCATAAAGTGACGGACAATGATAACAACATAACAGGCTTGAAGGCTCATGACTTTCATATCATGATGCAGCGGTTACTTCCTTCTGGACTTCAAAATTACTTGAAGCACCAAACCACCGCAACACCAATAATCGAGCTTTGTTCATTCTTCAAACAAATATGCGCTCGAACTTTGATGGTGGATGACATGTTGAAAGCTAAAGAACAACTCATCAATATATTGTGCAGTTTCGAGCAAATCTATCCTCCAGCTTTTTTTGACATTATGATTCACTTGGTTATTCATCTACCCGAAGAGGCTATTGAAGGCGGGCCTGTTTACATGAGGTGGATGTATCCATTTGATAGGTACATGAAAAAGCTCAAAAATTATGCCAGAAATAAAGCTAAGCCTGAAGGTTCAATAGCGGAGGGTTATATTGCTAATGAAGCATTAACTTTCTGTTCGCATTATTTTCGGGGTGTTGAGACGAGATTTAATCGTCCTGACCGGAATGAGGACGGTCCAAGCCCAACAAGTCAATTTCAAGTGTTTCAATCAGCCTGTAAACTGAATGGTAAAAAATCATTAATTCGGCTTGAACCGGACGCAATGCAGAAAGTAGTATGGTATGTACTACACAACAGTCATGAAATCGACCCGTACATGAACGAGTACAAGAGGTACTCATTTTATTTCAAAATTTGTTTTACTTAAGTTATTATTCGACGACTTATTCTAATATCATGAACAATTACAGGGCATTTCCTGACAATGACATACAAGAAGTATTTCCTCGCTGGTTTGGGAACAAGGTAGACTTATTATATGTTACCCTGTAAAAATAACGACTATTACTCATCTATATATATTCTCAACTTTTTTTCATAGATTCGTGAATTAAAAGTAAAGAACGACCCAAGTTGTACTACCGAGTTATTCGCTTTGGCTTGTGGACCATCATGTACTGCACTCTCAGTCAACTCTTGCATAGTCAACGGTGTGAAGTTTATCGTACACGACCGCGATTTACATCGTTCAACCCAAAACAGCGGAATTTCAACTCCTAATCCTAGCGCAGGAATGTATTATGGACAGCTTGAAGAAATTCTTTGAGTTATTGTATATTCCGTTCAATGTTGTGTTGTTCAAAGTCAAATGGTTCAACACTAATAACGATGGTCGCATAAAACGTTGTACCCATAGAAACAACATTACACAAATTATGATAGATCGTGTATCGTTTGAAATTGAACCATACATTCTTGCAACACAAGCAACACAAGTCTTTTACCTTGATTTCCCAGGTAAACGTGGTAATTTCAAGGTCGTCCAAGATTCTTATCATCGAAAGATTTGGAACTCGGATATCATCGTGGTAGAGGACAATCAGGATGTTGTAAATGACAACACCTCATCACATGTCACACTATCTGCTGAGTTTGATAAGTTGAATTATATCACCATAGATATAGATGTTGAGCCAGCGGAAGTTGAGGCACCACCACAACCAATTATCACTAATGTCGACGACGACGATGATAATGATTATGATGACCACATACCTCATGATTTAGCATCTGATGGTGAAGATCACGACCACGTTGATCGTGAAGATGAAGCCGACACTAGTAATGAGGGTTTTTATCTTAGTGATGAGGGAGATTGATATCAAATTGTAATTTGTTAAACGATATTTATTTGAATGAAACTGTTATCGATTTGTTAAATGTGTTTATTTATTTATTTATCTGATTATCTAATATTTTTTTTAATAAATTGTTATTTATTTGATTATTTATATACATATGCGTATATGTGTTTCTTCACTAATTATATGTCTTGCACTAGTTCATTTTACAGATATGGCAGATGTTGTTGCTAGGAGCCACGGTGGCGATGGAGGCAATGAGCCACCCCCTGATCCGAGGAGGATAGGCAGTGATTGTCAGCGTAAGAATTTCTCGATTATTTTAATTAAACTTGATCATTATTTGAAATTGATAACTTGTTATTTTATGTCATCATCACTTGAATTTGATTACTTGTAGGCTCTAAATCCAGACCTCCCAAGCCTCGCAAGCCCGATGCCAAAATTGGGAAAGGCGGGAAGGTGGTGCGTGGTCCTACAAAGAACACGCAGCTCTGCAATGAGAGGAGAGATACTGGTCATCCGATAAGGATCAGATTCCAGAAGAACGTGAAAGGGTATTGGGAGCATATGGGCTTCCGCGCTTCGTGGTTCTCCAACTTGGTCGGGGAGTTGTTACGGGATTCAATTCCCATGCATTTCGATTCCTGGGCAAATGTTCCCGCTACCTCCAAGGCGCACATCGACGACCAGCTCCACATAAGGTTTTTTTTTTTTTTTTTTTTTTTTTTTTTTTTATCTTTTATTTTTTAATTATTGTGTTTATTTATTTAAATTTGAATATATATATTTTAATTAAATTTTATTGCAGCATTTCTTCGATCTCGGCGAGCACCTTGTCGGTCCTAATGGAAAGGATATTGCAGATAGTATCGAAGGTTATCTGTAAAGCGATACGACGACAACAAGTACAAATTCAAAAAGAAGAAATTTACTGAGCAAGGTGGGGTTGAGAAGCTGGAAGAGATCTAGGAAAAGCGTCCGGATAACATGCTGCCTGACGATTGGGAAAAATATGTAAATTTCTCGATCCACACTTTATTATTATTATTATTATTATTATTATTATTATTATTATTATTATTATTATTATTATTAAATAATAATAATAATAATAATAATAATAATAATAATAATAATAATAATAATAATAATAATAATAATAATAATAATAATAATAATAATAATAATAATAATAATAATTCATTTACATAATATTTTGTTATTATTTATAATAAGCAGGTGAAGCACTAGTCAAACCCGAAGAATTTGAAGAAAGCGGAGACCAACAGGCAGAACCGGCTCAAGAATCCGAGTGCTAGTCTTCATGGGTCGCATTCATTAGCTGTTATAAAAGTTCGATTTTCTAGCATTTAATTTCCTTGCAAATTAATTTTCAGCAAACGCGATAACTTTGTAAGATACTTTTTAATCATTTTATTTATTTATATAGTGTTGGGTGAGTCGTTATTGATTTTATTTATAAAGAGTTGAGAGAACCCACCGAGTCCATGGATGGTAGAGACTTGATCGCGCTTTACAGACACAACCATATGAGAGGCGACGTTTGGGAGTCTGCAATGTCCGAGGCTAGATATGTAAGTATAATTTATTTCCAAAAGCTCACCCACATTAATGCAAAATGACAAGTCACGAATTATATATTACTTTTCTTATTTTTTTTGTAACTAAACAGAATCAGATGATACGGATGCGGACAGAGAGCACCTCCGAGGGGACGACTATGTCTGACCTCGATATTATCCGCCACGTGATCGGTGGCAAGCAGCGAGGTCATGTTCCTGGCGTAGGTCCAGTCTTACCCCGCAGTGGTCGTCAGACGACCCTCAGCGCCGCACGAGCTCATGATTAAGTCTCCACGTCCTCGCTCCAGGAAACTGTTCAGAAGCAGTCCCAGGAGCTCTCCAGCCAAAGGACATTGCTTGATGGGATTTTGGAGTGGGCTCGGAATCAGCCCGGTTTCCCCCAGCAGCTAGCGACTCAGGCGGGGACGTCGGGATCACAGGAGGCTTCACAAGGTGAGTCTACAGGTACCCAGGAGGGTGATGGGGGCAGTGGGGGGACTCAGGAGTAGCATATGGGTTGTTTGGGTTGGTTTATGTGTCGTTGTAGTGGTTATGGACCAATTTATGGATATTTGATGGATTATTATGTGCTTATTTGGATTATGTGTTAGGATTCCCGCTAAATGGATTACACGTATAGTTTTGGACCATTTGCGGATGAGTAGGTTAAGTATACTATTGTAGAACCACTTGCGGATAATCATGTGATCACGGTTTTTGAACCGTTTTGGCGATATTGTCGCATTTTGTTATATGATATTATGTTTAGATATTTGGCGATGTTGTAGTGGATTTGAGTATACAGGTTATTGTTGTAGTGTATATACAGGTTACAGGTTATTGTTTGGATTTTTTCCGTTATAATTCCGAAAAAAATCTGGAAATTACCCATTTTGCAGCAATATGATGCAAAATGGGTCAGCCGCTTTTGGCGGGGACATGTCCCCGCCAAAAGTGTGTTCCAATTATTGTTAGTAACACTTTTGGCGAGGACATGTCCCCGCAAAAAACAGAGGCCCTTTTGGTGTATACTCACTTTCGGCGGGGACTTGTCCCCGCTAAAAAGGCAGAGTCCCTTTGGTGTATACTCACTTTTAGCGGGGACATGTCCCCGCTAAAACTATTGCCACGCTGGCAATGTTTGACCAGACCAAGTTATCCAGGCTGGCGGCATGGGTCCCACACGTCACCGCTAAAAAGCCCACGTGTCCCCGCCGAAAGTAATCAGCGAAGAGGTTTTGGCGGGGGCACTTTCGGCGGGGACATGTCCCCGCCAAAAAGTATTAGCGGGGACAAGTCCCCGCCGAAAGGCTAAAAAAGTCCCAGCTAAAAGTGGGCGATGTTGTAGTGTATTAAACTTCAAAACAAATTTGAAGGAACAAATTCTCTCTTGACTACAAGAATAACCCATGGACTTTGCAACACTTCTGAAAACAACTCTTATAACTCCCTGTTACGGTGAGCGGTAGATTGCTTTACAAAAATTCACTACATTCATGACTCTTATCTGATATCTCAAGTTTGAGGATAACAATTTCATGATTTACTTACTGACAAGATCAATAAAGTAAAATCATGTAGTTGGGATAAGTCCTATATTCAATTCATTGAATATCATGTGAAATTGGTATGTCAACGCATCAATATACTTTCAAGTATATTCTAACCAATACTCAGATTTGTCTTAGTTTAATGATATTCCCATATCATTAATCGACAATGGACAATTTAGAATAACATAAGTTATTCACGGATTTAAACATGAAAATATAGGACACAATTTATTATTAATGAAAACAAACGTACTAAGTACTTTAATTCATTATAAATAATAATTGCTTAATGTCCTTTATCCAAATACTAAATAGATCAATGCATGATAATTCTAGTTAATGAATTTTGTCTCAAGTAATGACTTGTTGACAATTATGCCTCAAGTAATGACAATCATACTTGTTGAAAAGGTATTATTCAACTAACTTTGATCTATCCGAATTTTGAGAATACTTATTTCAAGAATTTAATTAACAAAATTGTTGTATGTGTGTATCCAACTATCTTGATATAGTTACACAATATTTCATAAATGATGTGATATCCTCAACCATCAATTTATAACAATCAAACTTTCAAACGTTTTAAAGTATTCTAATTCTTTAATGTATAATGCAACTATGCTCTTAGTTGAGCACAACTAGTTCATATGGCTATTAATAAGGATAAAATCCTTCCATGACTAGTTATTGAGTGTCATTTTGATGAGGCGAAAAATGAACCACTTTTAGGGGGTCATTTAAGCCCGGAATTGAATTTATTTGATCAAATATTGCCCTAAATCGTTCCTTTTGTGATTTTAGGTACTTTGGGAGAGAAATCTGGAAAAGGAAGCAATTCGGACGTTTTTGGAGCATAAAAGTGAAGAAAACGCCAAAGTCTTAATTTTCCTTGCTGGGAACAGTAGGTGACGGCGTCAAGAAGTAATTTCTGACGGCATCAAGAGTAATTTCCATGACGACCCAGTACAGATTTGACGGCGTCACAAGGAAGGGCGTCAAGAGTAAAATTCATGACGGCCTGGAAATGCATAACACATGACGGCGTCAAAAGTAGATCAAGGCAGTCCGAGAATTATTTTGGCTGCGAGGTGACGGCGTCACAAGCTTTGTCTTGACGCCGTCAGACCCTATTTCCTATATATAGTTTTCTAATTTTCACATTAAAAGGAGAGAAGTTTTGGAGAAACCCTAAGTACGAACTTGGTGAGAATTTTATAGGTTTTTCAAGGGTTCTAAGCCCTTGATACCGTTCATGTGTAATTGAGATAAGTATTCTTTTAATTCAATCAATATGTCTATGTGTTGGTTGTCTATATCTTGTTCTTGTCTTAATTCCATCATGCTAGGCTAGATCTATCTTGTGTTTGCTTAGATCTAATGAAACCTAGATGTTAATTATGTGTTGATTACTTGTTTATATTTGTATTGGATGAATGAATTCGATGTTAGGCTTAAGAAAACTGGCAGACTTCCAAACGGTAACATGCTTGAACGTCTTAGGAAACATGAACTGATGTGCACTAGGTTTTATTGGTTGTATTTAATGCATGAGCCACTATTTATAATCCCTATGGTTGTGCTGGGCATGGTATAGGAGGAGATAAGAGTTCATAGGATTGGGGAGTTAAGTGCGCCACCCCATGAATGGTATTAAGGAATACAATCCATCATCCATGCAACTATAACAAGTAATTAACGTGTAAAAGATGTCTAGGGAGTAGTGAAATCTAAGTAAACACATTTTCTCCACTTATTGCTCACAACCTTAGTTAATTTAGTTTATTTTCATTTTTAGTATTTTATTTTGATTGCATCTTTAGTATTAGGTTAGTTGACTAGCAACTAATTCCGCCCAAATCCTTCAAACCCGAGATTTTTACTTGCTTTCTAAAAAATATAAAAATACAAAAATAATCATCCCTCATCTTTAGAACTAGTATTTAGGTTTTCTAATCCTAGCGACACTATTCCTAGCTGAACGATCAATCCCCCGGTACTTGTCACTATACTATACTACAACGATCAGGTACACTGCCTGGTGGGGGTTGTAAGCTTCTCAAGATCCCTTGAGAGGTAAATCCTGGTGCGATTCCCACGTATCAAGTTTTTGGTGCCGCAGCCCGGGGAATAGTTATTGTCTAGGTTAGAATCTCTTTTTATTAGGTCTACTTGCTAGATTCCTTTCTAGTAAGATTTTATTTTTATTTTTAGGTTTTCTTTAGTCTATCTTATTTCTTTGTGTTTTTGTTCGTAACTTTTCACCACCCGACATCATGGACGATGGGAACATCTTTGAACCCGTCATCCCACCACAACAAAACCCACCACTAGAACCCCTTAGGCCCCGAACCTTAGGAGAATATTCCCGACCTAGCCACCAAGGCTACCGAAACACCATTGATCTCACCGGAGCCAATGTGACCCCCTTGCGATCCGACACCATCCGGTTGGTGCAAAGCGGTTGTGCATTCCATGGACTTCGTTCCGAAGATCCAAACGAACATCTTAAGGACTTCCTCAAAATCGTAGATTCCATAGACCTAGGTGTTGAAACTAGAGAGACAACCCGATTACGCCTATTCCAATTCTCTCTACGGGATCAAGCTAGTCAATGGCTTGAGCGTTTACCAATGGGATCCATCACCACATGGGATAATCTCACCAATCGCTTCCTTACTCAATTCTTCCCACCGGGGAAGACTGCAATGCTTAGAAATGACATTTTGATGTTTGAACAGCATCAAGGAGAAACTTTCTACGAAGCATGGGCCCGTTTTAAGGATCTCCTCCATAAGGTCCCTCATCATGGGATAAACCTTTGGTTATTAGTCCAGATTTTCTACGACCATGTTGATTACCACACTAAGCGCACAATCGATAGGGCTGCGGGAGGTAAACTGTGTGATAAGAACGCCGAGGAGTCCTGGGCGATTATCGAGGAGCTCGCCGCTGATAATCATGAGATGTGGGAGTTTAATGATACAATAAAAGCGGCCATCAATGTAGTCTCAACATCCGGAGGGACCACCGAAATCCCCGATGAACTCCTATGCAAACTCGAGGCAAAAGTTGACTATTTTGAGGAAAGGCAAAGGAGACCTTTAAGTCCTAGACGGGCTACTGTCAATTCTGTCTCAAAACCAACTTCGGCACCATTATCTGAGTCACCTTCTAGAGAAAATGTTGAGACTTTTCAGAACAATGCCCCACCTTGTTCCCCTCCCAAGGAGCTTAGCTCGGAGTTTGAAGCTAGGATGAGAGAATATATGGCGACTCACTCAGATCGGCTTGCTAGATTCGAGGAAGCAGTATATAAGCAAAAATAGGAGATGCAGGATAAAATGAATGAGATGATGAGTCTACTAGAGGAGTATGCCAACCAGAGAACCCCCCGAAAGAATGCTACTAAGGAAAGAAAGCGCCACTCCCACTACCTAATTTGTTAATTCCATCACAATTATCTAAAAGGATAACGAGAGGGTAGAAACCCCTGTTAAACAGACCTTAGAAAAACCACCAGAATCCCAACCTCTGAGTCACTACCTGAAACATGATATAAACGAAAGCACCATAACAAATTGGATTAAGGGTGATGGGCGTAACCAACCTTCCAAACAGGGTTCTGAGAAAGAGGAAAAAGTAGAAGATGAGTATAATACGTTACCTGGGGGATCAGTATTCGAGAGGCTATTGGTACAAAAAGTGGCTACTAAGCAGATAGCATGTGGGAACTTTGAGATACCAACTAGCATCGGGGACTTGAAATATCTTAGTGCTTTCGCCGACCAAGGATCGGAATTAAATCTTATGCCCCTAACTATTTACATCCAACTAACGTCAAAAATGCCTGCCCCTACTCGTTTTAGGTTATCCCTCGTTGGACACTCGTACGTATACCCCCTAGGAATCGCAGAAGATGTATTAGTTAAAGTTGCAGGATTCATGTACCCCGTTGATTTTATGATCATCGATGATAAAGGAGATGGATGCATGCCAATAATCCTTGGGGCACCATTCCTCGCCACCGCTAGGGCTGTCATTAAGTATGAAGGTAGGAAGATCGAGCTTAAATCTGGAAAAAGAAAGATTAGCTTCCCCATGACTCCGCGAAGTGGACATGAGAACTTGAGTTGGAGAAAGATCAAAAACAACATTGACACGACACCCATTCGTGTTCAGAATAAAATTCTTGCATGGGAGGCAAGAATCAAAAGCTATAAGGAGGCTAAAAATGAAAGAAGCAAAAGCAAAAAGGTTCAGGTCGAATTCGAACATACTCAACCCGTAGAAAATCACGTACCATTTGAGGAAGGGAATTTGGTACTCTTGAGACACTTGGAAACAACAATACCACCCGATAAACCAAGTCCTTGGTGGTATGGGCCTTTCACAATTGAAGGCGTGAGCCAAGATGGGATAGCTAACTTGAGAAGTGAAGTAGGTGGGATGGTGATTGCAAGTATCGATAGGTTAAGGCACTACCACCATAACAGTAATGATCGCAACTACATGGGGTATATCATTTCAAGAGATGAAGTCACGTAGTAACCCATGACCTTGAGTCTAGCTACAAGACTCGTAAATAAAGAAAATCGCTTCTTGGGAGGCAACCCATGTTTTGTGTGATTTTATTTTGCTTGTTTGTTATTTGCTTCCATATGCATGCTTTATTTTTATTGTTGGTAGATCATGTTTCTAAACTAAATAGTGAAAATACTTTACTTTGTTGTTTTGGCCTAGTCTTAACTCCACCTAAAAGTATTTTTGCAAAAGATAAGTGTAAGGGGAAACCCCAAATATGTTTTTAAGAAACAAACCGATCATGATTCTCCACAATATTAAATGAACATGTGTATTCGTATTTGTTAGAGTCAAATGCTTGTATTGAGTCATAATGAAGTTTTGCATGGTTTTTCAGGAAGTAGGACCAAGTTTTTCCAGAAATTTTCCGGAAACTTAACATAAGAATTTCTGCAGGTCACTTCTGACGGCGTCACGAGTTAACTCTTGACGGCGTCACGTGTAAAAATCTGGACATTTTACCAGTTTTGTTTTTCTAACGGAGTCTTATGGTTTTTGTGAATTATTAAGTTTTATAATCTCCAGGGAATCTGCAAACTTCATTCCACAAGCATTATATCTTATCTTGTTTTCTAGGATTTAGTAACTTATATAGGATGCCGCCGATTTTACGCGAGGTTGTTTTGTCTATTTTTTCAGGATTTACAGGTTATGTTTGACAAGAAGATGATTTATATTCTGGAAGGGAAGCTTTGATTGTTCATTTTCTTGGATGAAGATATAACCTGGCCACCTTATTATCCATACCGAGCGAATCAGGGGAGTATTTGATTTCATTCTTTTTACTTTTTAACTTTTACATTCTTTACTTGAACATTGTGGACAATGTTCATCTTAAGTGTAAGGGGAGGGTAAAATGATGATACCTTACATGTACACTTTCGCTTGAGTTTGTTTAGTTTAATAGTAGATGTGTAATAAAACTATGAGAAATACTTGTTAGTGCAATTTTAGCGCCAAATTTAAAATTTTTTACAACATTTAGGAGTGAAACTTTAGCCATAGCAAGCGTCTCATGGATAGGAAATTGTTTGACTAGCACATAACCGTATATTCAGAAAAATTTTCCACCCAAATACGTGAGGTTCGCCTTTAGATTTGATAGGAAAAGCATTTACTATTAGTGCTTATGAGTGTACCGGTAGCATTTAGATTCTAGAACTTGCGTTAGTGATGCATCCCGAGACCGCTAGTGAGACTACATTCGTGTGGTAGGATTTACTACATGATAAGAGGCATTAGGATCACCCTTGTGTTAAACTCGTATCATAATTACTTGACCATTTAAGTCATATTACTTGGCTAGTTAAGTCAACTAATTTTTCCCACACCCTTAGCGTTGTACTCATTTTTAGTACACGAAACCCCTAGTACACCCCTCCGACCCAATCTTTTCGTTTCTAACTTTAAGCATTTTACTTAAAGGAAGAATTTGTTACACCCCACTTAAATGTACAACAAAATCGCTTTAGCCTTCCGTGTATGCGCTCATTTTTAATGCATTATTGTTATTTGTTAAAGCCTAAGTTAACTATCTAATTGATTACATGGTTGCTAAGTCGAGTCATATCCTTGTACATATTGTTTTGGGACGATTGGGACTCATGGGTAAAGTACTTATTTATGGAGTAATGGGGAAGAACATCATTTATTACCCCCATATGTGCGTTAATCTTAAAAGTGCTCCAAGTGTTTTGATTTTCTTAATTCGAGTCATTAGATTAGTTTATTGTAAAGTATGTAAAAATTCAAGTGTAAGGGGAATGTTCATTCCCTATGATGTATTATTTTGGATGGTAGGGTAAGAGTGTATGAAAAAAAAAATAAAAAAAAAATAAAAAATAAAAAAAAAATCAAGAAGAAGAAAAAAAATAGAAAAAGAAAAAGAGAAAAAACATACGGACTACCATCCCGTTTCATTCTATGTTTATTTTATGTTTTTGTTATTTTTCATTTATTAGCTTAAGTCGAGTCTAGTCTTGGCTTAGCAACGCCACATTGTACATGTAATTAACCAAGATTGTTAACTCGCCACCAGTAAAAAACTTCCTTTATCCAACATAACCGTGTATTTCATATCCCTACACCTAACGTTACAACCCTTTAAAAGACCTCTTTGATAGTTTATCCTAGGTGCTTACGCCATGTGGTAGAGGTTTGATCCTTTCCCAAGCCTATGGTAATCTATTTTGCTATGATAGGTAGTGAGAGATATCTTCCGTTTCCATATTGTGATTTATACTTTATTACACCCGAGAGATGTGAGTATCTAAACACTATTTGTGAGGTGCTAGTGTATGACCTCCGTGCTTGTCTATTGGTCTTTAGTGGAACGATTATTTGTTGTAATTACTTTTATATGAGTGTTAAATGACCCCTAACTTGTAATTTGATTAGAATAAAAGCGCATTTGCTTGAGGACAAGCAAATCTCAAGTGTAAGGACATATGATGAGGTGAAAAATGAACCACTTTTAGGGGGTTGTTTAAGCCCGGAATTGAATTTATTTGATCAAATATTGCTCTAAATCGTTCCTTTTGTGATTTTAGGTACTTTGGGAGAGAAATCTGGAAAAGGAAGCAATTCGGACGTTTTTGGAGCATAAAAGTGAAGAAAACGCCAAAGTCTTAATTTTCCTTGCTGGGAACAGTAGGTGACGGCGTCAAGAAGTAATTTCTGACGGCGTCAAGAGTAATTTCCATGACGACCCAGTACAGATTTGACGGCGTCACAAGGAAGGGCGTCAAGAGTAAAATTCAGGACGGCCTGGAAATGCATAACACATGACGGCGTCAAAAGTAGATCAAGGCAGTCCGAGAATTATTTTGGCGGCGAGGTGATGGCATCACAAGCTTTGTCTTGACGCCGTCAGACCCTATTTCCTATATATAGTTTTCTAATTTTCTCATTAAAAGGAGAGAAGTTTTGGAGAAACCCTAAGTACGAACTTGGTGCGAATTTTACATGTTTTTCAAGGGTTCTAAGCCCTTGATACCTTTCATGTGTAATTGAGATAAGTATTCTTTTAATTCAATCAATATGTCTATGTGTTGGTTGTCTATATCTTGTTCTTGTCTTAATTTCATCATGCTAGGCTAGATCTATCTTGTGTTTGATTAGATCTAATGAAACCTAGATGTTAATTATGTGTTGATTACTTGTTTATATTTGTATTGGATGAATGAATTCGATGTTAGGCTTAAGAAAACTGGCAGACTTCCAAATGGTAACATGCTTGAACGTCTTAGGAAACATGAACTGATGTGCACTAGGTTTTATTGGTTGTATTTAACGCATGAGCCACTGTTTATAATCCCTATGGTTGTGCTGGGCATGGTATAGGAGGAGATAAGAGCTCATAGGATTGGGGAGTTAAGTGCGCCACCCCATGAATGGTATTAAGGAATACAATCCATCATCCATGCAACTATAACAAGTAATTAACGTGTAAAAGATGTCTAGGGAGTAGTGAAATCTAAGTAAACACATTTTCTCCACTTATAGCTCACAACCTTAGTTAATTTAGTTTATTTTCATTTTTAGTATTTTATTTTGATTGCATCTTTAGTATTGGGTTAGTTGACTAGCAACTAATTCCGCCCAAATCCTTCAAACCCGAGATTTTTACTTGCTTTCTAAAAATATAAAAATACAAAAATAATCATCCCTCATCTTTAGAACTAGTATTTAGGTTTTCTAATCCTAGCGACACTATTCCTAGCTGAACGATCAATCCCCCGGTACTTGTCACTATACTATACTACAACGATCAGGTACACTGCCTGGTGGGGGTTGTAAGCTTCTCAAGATCCCTTGAGAGGTAAAGCCTGGTGCGATTCCCACGTATCACATTTCAATTATACCAGCATCATTGTATACAAACAACAATATGCTCTTTTAAATTCCATAAACTTAATATCCATTGTATAATGTTTAGGAGCTATTCCAGGTTGAGGATCATTATTCTAAGTTCAAACATATTTCATTAGAATATCTCTTACACAAGTTATCAAATAACTTTTAATTGGATTTATTTACTGCACATGTTTATTAAATAATAAACTTTAGTTTCAAGGTTGTATGTTTTATTTTCTAAATCTATAATTGAAGTTTCATTCCAAACTAAGTCTTAACATTTTACTTATATGGAATGTAACTTCTTAAATGTTATACAACATATATGATTTAGTAAATCAAACATAATACTCCCACTAGCTTTCAGGAATACTTAGAAATTATCTTATTTTAATTATAAATCAATACATAGATTCGATAATTAATCATAAGAATAATCTCCTAGATGCATCAACTTATCCATTCATGGATTATTGTACTTTGTATACTTCCAAAGATTTATTTGAATTCATAAACTCCTTTTGATCACTTATCGTCCTCGCTCAAGTAATCATTCAAGAAAGAGTTTTTGATATTCATTATCAAATTTCATATTCATATAAATATGTCAATTACCATTTTTGTATCTTTAATGTTCTTAGGAAAGAGTATTCAATCATAGTTAATTGCTTAATTATGATTAATAATCTTGTCATAAGATATGCATTAAGATATGTATACAATTTTGTCCATATGATTTCTACACAAAGATTTAAACCACTAGGGTTACATTATCTTTGAATAAACTCATCTTCATTCTCTAACAATTAAGAGTTAAGATAAACCAAATTTTAACTTTGAATATCTTTATGAACAGCATCTATAACATTCATATTATGAGTAATTTACCCAATTCATTATTTTGGTAATACTACATCATATAATCATCAGCATATTAATTAAATATCTGAGATATCAAAGTGGATCTATGAATGAGAATTCCATCATCTTGAGGTTTATCATTTACATGTTTAGCCTCATCATGATTTTTACTAGTGTGATTTTAGAAGATTATGTATCTTGTAATTCTATCTTTCCAAGATAAAATACTCCCACTTGCCTTTAGTATTATATAGAATATAAATACTTAGCAATTAGAGCAACAATTCAACGTTCTCTTTTAGGACATTACAAATACACATTGACAGTTCCTTATATTCTTTTGTTAATAACCTTCATATAAGTAGCTTAACAAATTCAGAACTTCAATTTTAAGACTTAATGTGATTCATCACATTTAATAATTCAATAACGTCTTATTAATCTACTAGGAGTCTAATTGAGTATATTCAATCCATACTCAATTTTCTAACCTTGACAACTTTCAGAAGAAAAGAAGTCATAGTTATCTTTAATCAAACAATCTAACAAGAGTTTGATTTCCCTAACTGAACATACCATAAAATGTGGTATTTCAATTAGAATTAATATTGTAAGAAGATCTAACAACATATAAGATAACCATATTCCTGTTTGCATTCCTATTTACCAACTAAGTCAACTTAAATGTATAATAGTATTTCCAAACCAATTGCATGCTTTATAACACAAGTACTTTTGATCAAGTCACTTCATGTTTATCTCTCGTAAAAACATAAACTTGTTATAATCCCACTATACGTTATTAATCATTGATCAACTCAATGACTACTTGTATATGTCTTAATTAAAAGACCATAACAAGCTAACGTCTTACTTTATTATAAGTCTTGTAATTACTTAAAAACTTCATGTTTATAACTATACAATAACGTGTAAACATGTATAATTAAAGTAATCATGAACACAATCATTTGGTTTCAATAATATTTTCAAGTTAACACACTACTTCAGTTACTTATGTCATTATAAGAATACATAATTATGGAAGTAGTATTATATTACTTCATTCATTTATGTCATTCCAATAATACATAAATATCAAAGTTGAAATAGTATTGTTATTGACACATGTTCTAATGGATGTCTAATTTAGAAACAGTAAATTATCTATGTTGGTCTCATGCGTACATGGAAATTCACCTTGTTGTTAATATTTAGCCTGCGTCTCACGTTTACTAAATTTCAACACCAAGTGTTTCTTAGATTAGATGTATATTAATCATATTAGAACTATAGTCTCTTACTTTGCAGTTAAGAGAATCCATTAAATCATATTCTTATGTGTTGTACCTTGCACACAATGTAAATTTCTCGCACTTGTGCATAGAACAACATCATGTACCCCATAAACAACACGCACGCGTTTGTTAATGTGAACAATATGATTTGTGTCGTTAGCATAACTAGTAGATATAGAGTTTACTCAATCAATCAAGGAAACGCGCATGACTATCCTTGAAAATATTAGTGTATATATTTGGAAAGTAATTATCTTGAGACATTCAAAAGATAATCTGAGTTACAATTAAGACAATAAGTCTTATAACTCCCACTGAATTAGAGAACATTACAATAATCCCTTATTCAGCTATACGAACACAATACTCCCACTGAATTTGACAACATTGTAAATGTTTCATTAATCAGTGAAAGGAAATAGTGTACTCTTTACTTTCCTACATCTTTTAAGAAAACCCATTCCAACAATTATACACACACACACACACATATATATATATATATATATATATATATATATATATATATATATATATATATATATATATATATATATTCTAAAAGAATGTATTCTACTACGTAAATGTGATTCATCACATTCCAAACTATTAACTTGAAAAAAAAAAACTGAGCATGCAATTTCTTCCTGAATAGATCTACCATTCCAACAATTGTTTGTAGTATCTTTAAATGGTCAAATCAAAACAACTAGATAAAATAATCTAATTTGTCTTTTACCATTTGCGGTAACAAGTCTAGATTCTAATTAAATAACTCATAAAGTGCAAATAATCATAACTATTAAAGTTTGCTATGAGTTATGTATTTAGAATTTAGACAATTCTAATCATCCTATTAAACCTTTCTCATTCATGAAAAGGAATAGGATTAAGTCTCACACTTCTCCTAATGGAAAGAAGACTAGGTTTATTATTTTAGTAAAATTGACTCTAACCAAAAACCCATACGGGTGTAGATCAATTTACTTGATAAAAGAATAACTTACGTTTACGGTTTTAATGTTGCATTAATACATTTAAAAGAATTTACAAAATTCAATTTTAGTATTTTCGATAATCAATTTTCAAGAAAATATAATACCCAAGGATATATTCGTATAACCAACATATTCTCTTGAAAATCTAGGATCCAACTTTACATAGATTCCACCACATCAGTTGATCTGCTAGTGGTGAAAGTATAAAAGATGGTAATCTGTCGAACAATAATTGGAAAACAATTTTCCAATTCCTAGATCATTATGGGATTTACATCAAATTGATTCATCCATTTGTCATGTAAGCATGTTTCATGCCATCTCATGCCTTAAGTTCTAGATCTCACGCATCAACTTAATTAAGTCATCTAACTTAGAAACTGCAAATTCTCCATGTGTAGTCTCACGCACACTTGGCAATTTACATTGTCATTAATATTTGGCCTAGGTCTCACGCATACCAAATAATTAATTCCAAATGTTCCTTATAGTTAGATGGCATGTAACTTAAATTTTAAGGGTATAAATTTTTGACGTGAAAATCAAAACATGTATAAAGATACATGCACTCATCTTTATAACATAAGTTTTCAAAACTTTTTTATTACCAATTCTTAAGATTAATACTAAAAGATTTATTTGAGGTAAAATACCTTAAGATGATTTTTGTACAAGAATGAATTTAAAAGAAAATCGTTTAAGACGTATTCGTAAGTATGATAACCAAGGCAGACTCTAAGGCTCTTTCCAGGCCTTCTTACCACGACTATGAATTTGTCTTAAAGGAGTTACTTTTAAAACCATGTGTACAAAAAATCAATCAAGCAAAAGTTTATGGATTAAATCTTAAAACATGTAACAAAGTATGAATCTTGCTAGTCTCACCTTGGAGCGAATTACCGTGCGAAGCGAACCTTTGTTGGCACATAAGACACCGCAAGATTCAATCTTTATCACTTAAAGTTTCACCATTGTTAGTCCATATTATTTTCTTTATAAAAATTACCCTTTTATTGCTTACAAACATGTCCAACAATTAAAAAACAATAAAACAATAATCAATGACAAATCAAAATAACTAATAACCATAACAATTTATAAAAGGTGAAACGCATAGCCACATGCAATCTTGATTAGAAAAGATCCTAACTAGTTAATGATCTACGGTTTCTAATTAATTATAATTAATTAATAAAACCACAAACCCTAATTAGGGTTAAAAATCGACCCCCCCCCCCCCAAAAAAAAAAAAATTAGGGTTAGGGTTTTGAGAAAAAAAAGGAAAACCCTAGATCCAAAACATGTATCTAAAACTATTAAAGATACGTTTTTTTATTATGTTTTAGTAATCAATTACATCTTATACATGGCTCGTGATGCCACTGTTAGAATTTTAATATCATGACAATCATATAAAACAAAGTGCACACGTATGCAGAAGCTATGGATCAAGTATAACATATAATTATTAACAAAAACATAAATAGGAACGTACCGTATGCAATAAAGAATTCTTGAAAAATTGGATGAACCCTAATTAGGGTTAATAAGGATCAATGATTAACCCCTTACCGTTTTGTTAATCGATCCAAGATAATTACTATAGTGAGTAATTATCACGTTCTTGTACACACATACTATTAACTAGGGCTGAGCATCGGGCGAAAACCGGACCGGACCGACCAAGACCGGACCGGACCGAGGACCGAGAACCGGAAAAACCATAGACCGAGACCGGACCAAATATGGTCGGTCCGGTCTCGGTCCGGTCCGGTCCGGTCGGTCTTCGGTCGGTCCAGTCCAATTAGGCAAGTTTTTTCGGGTTTTTGGTCGGTCCGGACCGGACCGACCGGACCGAGGACCGAATTTGGCAAAAAGCTTAGACCGAGGACCGGACCGAATGTGGTCGGTCCGGTCCGGTCGGTCTCGGTCCGGTCGGTTTTGTCGGTCGGTCCGATCCATCCGGTCCGTTTGCTCAGCCCTACTATTAACTAATTAAAGTTAATGCTAGTTAAAATGCATTGATGAATCTGTGATCATGTGTCGACAAAGTCAAGGAGAAAAACAAGTAACAATTGTTAAGTTAATAGATATTAACGTGTACAAGAGGCAACTCAAAATAAACCCTTGACCTTGCTTTTATAGGATACAAAACTTAGGGAACAAGTTAGGGTTTGGGTTGGGTTTCCCACCCCTTGGCCGGTCATACATCAAACCCACAATGGTTCTTGAATTTTCTTGTTCTCTATTTTTATCCAAAGTCCTTATCTTTGTACGTTAGTCAATTTGCATTAATTACTAACGTTCTTTATTAGTTTTGTGTAATTAATAATTAAATATAACTTTTTATATTAAATTATTATACTTTAATTCTCATACGTAAAGTGTGCAATCCCGTGGTCTCGGGTTCGATACTAGACATATACATATTAATATTTATCCACAAACTCTAACATGTTCTACTAGTCTCTCCCTGATTAATCTTTTGGGTGCGGCATGCATGAAAAATAGCATTAAGGGATTATCATGTGATAAGTGAAGTTGCTTTCACTTGTATTAGGCTCTTTATTACAATCAATTTCTTAGAAGATAAAAAAGGATAAGTGTTAGTTGCTTTCACCTGCTATCCGTACTATGCGTCATCAATAAGAGGCTAACTAGTTTTTTGTCAGCCACTTGCATTTTTAAAATATATATACACAAACATTGCAGTTACACACCGACCGGCTGATGTAGGGTGGTATAAAGTTGCCAATGTGAGTCACGTGTGGAGTTGGACAAACATATATATTTACATCATACGAGTACTAAAATTCAGTGTCGTAGCTAAGTTAGCGGAAGTCGTGTCACGTGTGCAAAGATTTATATGTAGCTAAAGAACAACAACAACATACTCAATCCCGCAAGTGCAAGGTATGAGGGATGTATAAATGTAAACAGATCCTACCCTACCCCAGGAAAAACCTGAGAGTAGAGAGACTGCTTCCAGGAAGACCTCCGGCAAGTGCAAATGTGCGAATGAATGAGAACCGAAATAAATGCAAGGAACAAGAGAGCAACAAAGTAAAAGCAAATAGAAGACAAAAGGGGGATCCAATCAAAGAAGAAAATAGAGGTGGCAATTTTATACCCATTGGTTAAATTTAGGTAACTTGTGTAAATGTTTTTTAATAAGACGTTTTTAGTTGGGTTTTGTTAAATAAAATAGATACATTTAGTGATTTTAATTAATAAATATTGATGGGTCTAGTTGGGTCTAATAATACAACCACATGGGTCTAAGTTGTGTATTTACTAGAATTCTAAAAAACACTCCCAGTTTTCGTCCGTTTTTTACGTTTTCGACCGTTTTTTTACGTTTTCGTCAGTTTTTTACGGTTTCGACCCTTTTTTAAGTTTTCGTATCTTTTTTACGTTTTCGTCTATTTTGTTACATTTTTGACCGGTTTTCTACGTTTTCGTATCTTTTTTACGTTTTCGTTTGTTTTTCTTACGTTTTCGTCCATTTATTTTTTATAAGGCGAAAAATGATCCGTTTTTGGGGGGTCATTTAAGCCCGGAATTGAATTTATTTGATCAAATATTGCCCTAAATCGTTCCTTTTGCGATTTTAGGTACTTTTGGAGTGAATTCTGGAAAATGAAGCATTTTGGACATTTTTGGAACATAAAAGTGAAGAAAAACGGCAAAGTCTTAATTTTCCTTGCTGGGAACAGTACCTGAAGGCGTCAAGAGCATTTATGTGACGGCGTCAAGAGTAAAAGTGGTGACGTCCAGAAGAAACGTGACGGCGTCACCCAAGGCCGTCACGTGTTAACTTGTCAAAACTGGCGCGCGGAGTAGCTGATATTGTTTTGGTCATAACTTTTGCATACGAACTCGGATTTATGTGATTCAAAAGCCCACGCGAAGAGGACGAAAAAATATACAATTTGGTGAAAAAAATGGGTCTGAGGCCATCATGTGTAACGAGCTGGCGCTGTCATGCCTTGCTGACAGAAAACTTGCCTATAAATATAACATCATAACTTCACTTTTTGTAAGCCCTAAACCCTAAGGTCGATTCCTGGGTTTAGGTGGGTGTTTTTCCAGCAACTTAGAGGGTTTCAATCACTCCATAAACATTATGTATTGGTTTGATGATTCTATCTCAATTATGCCTTTCATTATTATTGTTGTTTGCTCTTCATTGATTATGTTTTGCTAATTCACCTTGTATCTACTTATGTTTATATGAAACTTGTATATAATTGATTAGATCTTATTAATTCCTTGTTGATGTTGTGTCTATCTTCATCAATTAGGGTGTGACACTTCGATAGGTCTAATTGGCTTAGCTTATAATTCTTGTTTCCTATTGTCTCTTGTTTAATTGAATGAATTCGATGTTAGGCTTAAGAAAACTGGCACACTTCCATAGGGTAACATGCTTGAACGTCTTAAGAAATATGAACCAATGCGTACTAGGTTATTATGGTTGTATTTAATGCATGAGCGAATTCTAATAATCCCATGTTAGGAGCTTCTAGCAGGCTTGACATAGGAGTGAAGTAGGAGCTTATAGAGTTGGGGAAGTACGTGCGTCACCTTACGAATGGTATTAAGGAATACAACCCGTCAATTAAAACAAGGTGTGACAATTCAATAGGTAGAATTGGATAGCTAGCAAGGAGTAACATATTATAGGTAGACATGTGATGAGGCGAAAAATGAACCACTTTTAGGGGGTCATTTAAGCCCGGAATTGACTTTATTTGATCAAATATTGCCCTAAATCGTTCCTTTTGTGATTTTAGGTACTTTGGGAGTGAAATCTGGAAAAGGAAGCAATTCAGACGTTTTTGGAGCATAAAAGTGAAGAAAACGCCAAAATCTTAATTTTTCATGCTGGGAACAGCAGGTGACGGCGTTGATGAGTGTGCAAATACTCAGCATTTTTATCATATCTGAACTGCCAAAACATCCAAAAACGCTCAAAATTGCATCAAAATACAGAAAATATCCAAAAATTATGTTTTATATGATTCAGATACAAAATAAGTGAAAACAGTTGAAAAACGAGCAAAGTTTGTGAAATTGGCAGTTTTAGTCCCCCAACTTTCATAAAATGGCAAATCTAGTCCCTAGTTGTAAAAAAAAAAAAAAAAAAAAAAAAAAAAAAAAAAAAAAAAAAAAAGGAAAAAGGAAAATTATCGTCAAAGGTCTTTAGGGATTCAAAAGTTGTCAAAATTAGTTTTTAAAAATCAATTTTGCAAAATGACAAATTTGGTCCCTTAAATTTCAAAAATGTCAAATTAGGTCCTTGGAACTTTTAAAAATTGGAAAAAATATTAAAATAGGACTTTTGGAATTTAAAAATGGCATGAATAATCCTTTAGTATAATTTTGGAAAAGTGGCAGGATTTCACCCTCAAAGTTTCAAGAATGACAAAATTGGTCCTTGGGCTCAATAACTAAACCGGATCCACCACTAACACCCAAATATCCAAAATAACTAAGCCTAGTCCACAACACCTAATACCCATTACCCTTTCCAGCTCATACAACCCCCAAGCCCAAAAGATATCACCCCAAGCCCACTCCCCATTTATCCGTTCTAAATAATACAAGGTCAAACTTTGACTTTCCCCCCTAACAAATTCCCGTGACCTCCCTGTTCACCATCATCACCCTGCAACACTACTCCCCCTCCTCTCCATCATTACCTCTAATCACTGCCAACCCCTCCAATACACTCCACCCAAATACCACTTCCCTAGCACATGGTTTCAGAAGCTAAATTCCAAATTAGCTTTTTGGCGCCAAAAACCATCCAACGGCTAAGATGCAAGATGCTCATCCAATGGCTTCTATTTGTGGTGGGATTTGCTTAGAGGATTGAAGAAACCCTAATGAGGGCCTATAAAAGGAAGAGGAAGCTGTGAAGTTAGACAGTTAGATTTTTAGAATAGTTCTCATGTCGTTTTCTTAATTTAAGTAGTTTTAGTTTAATCAAGAGCTTTTAAGCATTGTATTCTATCTCTTAATGTAATTGAATCCTTTTTCAAGCAATCAAATTTAGTTTATTTCCTTATATCAACTATGCAAGTTTTTATTATTCAACAAAGCTCAAATGCTTGAATAAGCTAACACTTGGACTTATTTAGGATCACTTAAGCTCCCATAAGCTTGTTATAGCTTCTAGAGACCATAAAATCAGAATAGTACAAAAAATTGTATCAACTTCTAACAGGTCAATGCAGGTCAAAGGAGGGGCATTCATGGAGCTCTGGATAAGTTGAGGTAGCTAATGGAAGACCTCTGCCTATCCTCAAGATAGGCAAGCTTAGTGAATCATTCCTTTTCATGCTGGAATGAAATCTTTTGTAAGCTTTTTCATTTTTTCTTTATAAAATTTGCATTACTTGTGATTCTGAGTTCAGGATAGCTTTTGTTGCATTTTAGTGTTAAAACAGCTTCATTTATAGTTATTAGAACTAGTTAGAGTGTAAGATTGGAATTTGGAAGTGGATTGCTTCATTAACTAGTGTAACAGCTTGGTTTAACTAGTGTTTGGATCAATTGATTGCTTAGTGATAACTTGTGTTTTGCTAGTTAATTGTAATTGCTGCATGGTAACTTAGTATAAAATAGATCATATAAGTCATTAAAACACTAGTTGATATCCTAAAAAGTCAATTTGATCTTTAATCTGTCTTAAGTAATCATCTGTTGAGATTAGAGAGTATGAATTCATAATTTAGGTGTATAAATGGTTCATGTAGCTTATTTTGGTTCCATTTCAGCTTAAATAACTTTTTTTCAGTTCATAAAGTGGAATAAAAGTTCATAAAAGTCAACTGTGTTAGTTATTTGAAAAAGTCAAAAGGTGTAAAGTCAGATTTTTGCCAAAATGGCATGATTTTTCATGATTTGTGTGTTGTGAATTAGAACCTGAAACTTGTTGAGTGTTTACTCTACCACCTGAACTTTAGATTTCCACAATTTTCATAATTTTGTGAATTTTTTACTTGGACCAAATTGGCCTTGGAAGTGAACTGCAGGGTAAGGACCCTGCTCTGTCTCAGCAGCTCAGTTCCACTCAGTCACCTTTGGTAGTATTTTGTGGGTACCCCAGTGGGTCCCACACCTTAACCTTGGGTTCTCCCAACCCCCTCCTACCAGGGTTGACCTATTGACCATTATTTTGACCTCTAGACCTGTGGACCCCATCTGGATTGACTCCTAAACTTTGTCCCTAGTCTGACTCAGAAACACAATAAGCAAACTGCTTATTTATGTTAAGTGGCTTATTCAAGGCACTTAACTGGTTGATTCTTGCTTATTCAAGTTCATTTAACTCAGAGAGACCATTATTCATCATTGTGGACCCCACATCACTCTATTTGAGCTAAAATCCTTCCACAGTCAACAAAAGTCAACTGTGGGGATCAATAAGCACTCAAAGTGCTTATTCCTTGGTTACATTAAAAGTGTTTTCAGAAAAAGTTTTTGTTTTTAGTGTATAATTAGTTTGGAAAAAGAAAAAAACCCAAAAAAAATCAACTTTAATTATAGTGATAGCTTCTATTTAATATAATTTATCATTTTAATTTTCTTTTTAGCTTATTTATAAACAATATATCATTTTTATATTTTTATAAATTCTATTTTAGGTTAAAGTAATTCTAGAAATTTTTCCAGAATTTTATTTTGTCTTTTAGTGGTTTTTATAATTAATTTTAGTTTAATTTAGTTTTAATTAATATTAAGTAATTAAATAGCATAATTAGATTTTATAAAGTATAACCTAGTTTTTATAATTTTTCTAGCTTTTATTTAAGTTAAAACATTTTTATAAATTTTTCTAGAATTTGTACTGTCCATTTTCTATTTTTTATAATTTAATTAGTTTAATTAGAAATTAATTAGTAATCAGATTAATAATTAGTAAAGTAGTTTAAAAATACATAAAATAAACTTTTTATAATTTTTTAGGATTCCAGTGATGGTTAATTAGATTTGTAAATTTTTTCTTAATTTTCTAAGTCTTTTTAGTATTTTTAATAATTCTAATTAGTTTAATTAGTAATAAATAGATAATTAGTAATTAATTAATAATTAATAATTAAATAGTGTAAAAATAGTTTTTATTTTTCTTCAAACTTTATTTATTTATTAGGATTGTAAAAATAATAATTTTACACTTGTAACCCTTTCAGTCCATCAGTTGTACGTTTTGTTTCGTTCGTCTGTGCATGTTTTTTAATTAAAACGTACGTTTTTAGGTTTTAGCTCAAATCTTCATAATCTTAATTCCCGTAATCAATCACATAGCTTTCCTAAGCTATATTTGTCAATAATTTCCAAATAATTCTGATCACAACCCTTTTTTGTGAATAATCACCCGATCACAAGTACGCTAAAGTTACAATTCACACCTCAACGGGATTTAACGACCTGGTGATACCTTATATTACCCGGAGCATTGTTCTAGGCTATTTGACTTTGTTGACCATTCCTTGGTCAATATAAGTTGGTGGTTTAGCATCAATCAATTTTTGGCGCCGCTGCCGGGGAGGTGTGCGCGTTTCTATAGCGTTATTTGAGATTAGTGTTATCTCACCTCATTCACTGTACAAATACCACCACTTTTGTAAATTTTAAACCAAAATACAAAAAAGTCATTAACACTTTTCCTAAAGTGTTAAAACACAAAAAAAAATTAAAAACAACAAAACAGATCGTAACGTTTTCTGAATCGGTTTTCTTTTAAGGAGATTCTTAAAGAGAAACGATTTTAGATTACGAGACGATACCAAAAATATTGTCTAAAAGTTTTTTTTTTCACCCATACACAAAACACAAAAACATCCGTCTTTTCTTGTGAATAATAATAATTACATAAAAACCAACCGTCGCAAACCAAGACAGAACACCTACCAACTGGGGGTGTGAACATAATAAGTTCCCAAACAAAAGATAAAAACTTGCCTTTGTATCCTTGTGAGTGGTGTACCTTTCTTAAAGAAGCCATTCACTCGTGATTATTGGTTTAAGTTCACTGTTGATTTGCCTCGATTTTGTTTTGATTGGTTTTTGTTCCTAGTGCATGCGCACTCGTTCTTCTAGGTCTACTAGCCCATTACGTGAGCTTGTACGAAAACCTAGAAGACCTCGTAGACGTTCAGCACCAACAGTCGGATCCGAGATCCGTACTGTTGCCACACCCACTGTCACCATGGCGGAAGACCGCCCCATGTGTGAGCTTCTCCAAGCACCCATCGAGGGTTACGGAGATGCCATTATTGTCCCAGCCATCATGGCTGATAGTTTTGAGCTCAAAACCGGGTTACTGAATCTTGTAACCTCAAGTCAATTCTACGGTTTTGAGAGGGACGATCCTCATGCTCATATTCGATGGTTCAATAAAATCACATCGACCATCAAGTACAAAAATGTCCCGTGTGAAGCAATAAAACTTCTTCTCTTCCCATTCTCCTTGGAGGGACAAGCCCGGATTTGGCTTGAAAAATAACCTCCACGATCTATTGAGACTTGGGAAGATCTTGTCAAAAAGTTTGTGAATGAATTCTTCCCACCTTCCAAGACCACGAGTCTTAAGAACGAAATCACCAAGTTTACTCAAAAATATGATGAATCTTTTGGTGAAGCGTGGGATCTTTTCAAAGAATTACTTCGCAAGTGTCCACATCATGGTTTCTCTGAGTTGATGCAACTCGTTACTTTTTACAATGGCGTGAGCCAAGCTGATCAGGATTCTCTCAATGCCTCCGCGGGAGGTAACTTTTTGAGTAGAACCACAAAAGAAGCTTTGCAAATCATAGAAAACAAGTCTAAGGTCCGCTCTACACGAAGCAAACCGATTGTTTCTCAAATTAATGCGGGTCCTTCCACTTCATCTTCTGTGAGTCAATCTAGCATGGATGCTAAGATTGACAAGCTCACTGAAGCGATCCAAGCTTTGGTTCTCGCCCAAACAAAGAAAGTTTCATTTCCACAACATCCTCCACCTGCTGAGGTTAAAAAAGTGGAAGTCTGTGTGACTTGTGGTGGGCCGCATGCCTACTACAATTGCACAGCTACTGATGGTACTCCATACGAAGCTCATGCTGTAGCCGGGTCCCAAAATCAAGGAGGCAATCAATATCGCCCTCCTATGGACCCTAGCTATCATCCTCAACATCATTATCCTGGACCTCCTGGTTTTAATCAAAACCAAAATGTCCAAAACCGTGGCCAAAATCAAAATAGAGCGAACCAAGGTTATCAAAACCAAGGTAACTTCAATCAGGGTCACGGTTTTCACAATCAAAACCAAGGGTTCCAAAATCAAGGTTTCCAACAGCAAAATCAAGGAAACTTTAATCGGAACCAAGGTCAGGGTAATTTCAATCCGGGATATTTTCATGGAAACAACAACCCTAATCAGGGTAATTCTCAAAATCAAGGTCCCAATCCGAACAATCGAGCTCCAAATATTCCTAATCCGAATCAAGCCATTGTTCCAACCGGGCCTTCATCTGACGAGTTGTTGAAACAATTCATGAAGTCCCAAGAAGAGTTGAACAAGTTGCTGGTCAGCCAGATTTCTGACATCAAGAAGTCTTTAAATGATCGACCCTCAGGCTCAGGTACTACTTTACCGAGCAACACGATCGCTAACCCGAGGGGCGATGCTAAGGCGATCACAACACGAAGTGGTGCTTCATATGATGAACCCGCAATTCCTATTACCTCTTCTTCCTCTCCTCCAAAGGTAGTGAATCGTGAACCTGAGGTGACAAAGGAACAGGTGCAAAATCCTAGCTCACGAAGTACAACACACGTCCAACCTCAGGTTATTCCTGAAACCAGATGTAAGCCCGGAGTTGTCTTTGAACCACCAGAAACTCCAGTGGATAACCCTAAATCCAAAACTTCTATTCCCTATCCATCACGTCTCAGTGAACAAAAGCTCCGCGAAAAAGCTAATCACCAAATGGATAAGTTTTTCCAAATCTTCCAAGATTTACACTTTGACATTAGCTTCGCGGATGCTATTCTCTTGATGCCCAAGTTTGCATCGACAATCAAAAATCTGTTGAGTAATAAAGAGAAACTCTTTGAGATGACAAAAACTCCTCTGAATGAGAACTGCGCTGCAGTTCTTTTGAAAAAGCTTCCTGAAAAGCTTGGAGATCCAGGGAAATTTCTAATTCCTTGTACTTTCCCGGGTATGGTTGATTGCTTCGCCTTGGCCGATCTAGGTGCTAGCATTAACCTAATGCCATATTCCGTGTGGAAGAAACTCTCTCTTCCCGAACTTAACTCCACGTGCATGACTTTAGAGCTTGCCGATCGTTCGATTTCTCGTCCCATTGGCATTGCCGAGGACGTATTCGTTAAAGTGGGGAAGTTCCATTTTCCGGCAGATTTTGTGATTGTTGACTTTGATGCCGATTCTAGGGTCCCTCTCATTCTTGGACGGGGATTCCTTAGAACTGGGCGAGCTCTTATCGATGTATTTGAGCATGAGATCACATTACGTGTTGGAACGGAAGCCATAACCTTCAACCTAAATCAAACTTCGAGATACTCCTCCAATTATGACTGTGAATCGGTAAACAAAATTGATGTCATCGATGTTGCTGCTGAGGAGTATGCTCAAGAGATTTTAGGTTTCATTGATGATTCTTCGAGTGAAAATCTCACTCAGTCTTCTCACCCCATCATTGCCAATTCTTCTCCTTCCCTCACTCCGTTTGAGGGAAGTGACTTCATCTTAGAAGAAATGGAGGCGTTTCTCAAAAGTGATTCGATTCCCGATGGAGTTGATAACCAAGAGATCGACCTCGAGAGGGATATTCTCATACTTGAAAAATTGTTAAACGAAGATCCCTCTCCTCTTCCTGTTCTATCACACCAACTTCATAAAGAGGAAGTCAAAAATGTTGAGAAAACTGATGACTTTCCCGAGGTTGAACTTAAGGACTTGCCGCCTCATCTTGAATATGCATTTCTGGAGGGTGGTGATAAATTACCCGTCATAATTGCCAAAGACTTAAGTGATGAGGAAAAGGCTGCTCTCATAAAGGTTTTGAAGTCTCATAAACAAGCAATTGCTTGGCGACTCTCCGACATCAAGGGCATTGACCCTGAATTCTGTACTCATAAAATTTTAATGGAAGACGACTTCAAACCTGCAGTCCAACAACAAAGAAGGGTGAATCCAAAAATTCATGAGGTTATCAAACAAGAGGTTTTAAAACTTCTTGATGCCGGATTGATTTACCCTATCTCGGACAGTCCTTGGGTCAGCCCAATTCATTGTGTTCCAAAAAAGGGTGGCATTACTGTTGTCACAAACGAGGAAAATGAGTTAATCCCAACTCGTTTGGTTACGGGATGGCGTGTCTGTATGGACTATCGTAAGTTAAATGACGCCACCCGCAAAGATCATTTTCCTCTGCCCTTTATGGATTAGATGCTCGAGAGATTAGCGGGGAATGAGTACTATTGCTTCCTCGATGGTTTCTCGGGTTACTTTCAGATTCCCATTAATCCGCAAGATCAGGAAAAGACCACTTTTACGTGCCCCTATGGAACTTTCGCATATAAACGTATGCCATTTGGCTTATGTAATGCTCCGGGCAGGTTTCAAATATGTATGATGTCTATATTTTCCGACATGATCGGGAAAACTATGGAGGTCTTCATGGACGATTTTTCGGTCATTGGGGATTCGTTTCAGTCATGCCTCTCCCATTTAGACGATATGCTAAAACGTTGTGAAGACACAAAGTTATGTCTAAATTGGGAGAAGAGTCACTTTATGGTCAAAGAGGGCATTGTCCTCAGCCATAAAATTTCAAAAAACGGGATTGAGGTTGACAAAGCCAAAGTGGATGTCATCGCAAAATTACCTCATCCCACAACCGTGAAAGGTGTTAGGAGCTTTTTGGGTCACGCCGGTTTCTATCGTAGGTTCATTCAAGATATTTCTAAAATCGCCCGGCCTATGACCCATCTCCTCGAAAAGGATGCTCCTTTTATCTTCTCCCCCGAGTGCATCGAAGCCTTTGAAACATTAAAGAAAAGGCTTACCGAGGCACCGATTCTTGTTGCCCCCGATTGGGACTTGCCCTTTGAGCTCATGTGTGATGCTAGTGATTATGATATAGGGGCAGTCTTGGGGCAACGAAAAACAAAACATTTTCAGCCTATACACTATGCCAGCAAAACTATGACCGAGGCTCAAAGCCATTACACCACCACCGAAAAAGAATTATTAGCTGTGGTGTATGCTTTTGAAAAATTCCGGCCATACTTGATATTGACCAAAAGCATAGTGTATACGGATCACTCGGCTTTGAAGTACCTTTTTGCAAAACAAGATGCAAAGCCGAGACTTCTTCGTTGAGTTCTCCTCCTACAGGAATTTGATATCATTATTCGTGATAAAAAAGGAGCTGAGAACCTAGCTGCTGATCATCTCTCCCGATTGGAGAACCCCCATCAAGATGTCTTCGAGAGGAAAGAAATTAATGAAACATTCCCTCTCGAGACACTCAATGCGGTTACCTTTCACGGAGATTCTGTTACCCCTTGGTTTGCCCATTTTGCAAATTACCTTGCGGGTAACTTCATTGTGAAAGGGATGTCGTCCCAACAGAAAAATAAATTCTTTAAAGATGTAAAACATTATTTCTGGGACGACCCCTACTTGTTCAAAATATGTGCGGATCAAGTCATCCGGCGGTGTGTATATGGTCAAGAAGCCACTGAAATTCTTAAGGCTTGCCATGCTGGTCCCACGGGGGGCCACCACAATCCAAATTACACCGCCAAAAAGGTGTTTGATTCCAGTTTCTTTTGGACCACGATTTACAAGGATGCCCAAGAATTAGTCAAATCCTGTGACGCCTGTCAACGTCACGGGAATATTTCACAAAAGAATGAAATGCCACAAAATGCAATCCAAGTTTGTGAAATATTTGACGTATGGGGCATCGACTTTATGGGGCCATTTCCATCATCTCATGGAAACAAGTATATACTCGTGGCAGTTGACTATTTGTCAAAATGGGTTGAAGCAAAAGCTTTACCCACAAATGATGCCCAAGTAGTCGTGAAATTTTTGAAAGCTCTCTTTGCTCGATTTGGAACTCCACGTGCTATAATTAGTGATCGTGGTACGCATTTTTGCAATGACAAATTCGATAAAGTCATGCAAAAGTATGGTGTAACTCACCGTCTTTCTACTGCGTACCACCCTCAAACAAGTGGACAAGTAGAAGTTTCCAATCGAGGCATAAAGAGAATATTGGAAAGAACCGTTGGGGAAAATCGTGCATCTTGGTCGGATAAATTAGATGATGCACTTTGGGCTTTCCGTACGGCTTACAAAACACCCATTGGGTGTACGCCTTATAAACTTGTGTACGGGAAAGCGTGCCATCTTCCGATCGAGCTTGAGCATAAAGCCTATTGGGCTCTCAAGCATGCAAATTTTGACCTCAAAACTGCGGGTGATCATCAAAAAGTTCAACTGAATGAATTAAATGAACTTCGTGATCAAGCTTACGAGAACTCTTTGATCTATAAAGAAAAGACAAAGAAGATTCATGACTCAAAAATCAAAAACTGCGTTTTCAACGTTGGTGATCGAGTCCTTCTTTTCAACTCTAGACTCAAGATCTTCTCGGGAAAGCTCAAAACCCTATGGACTGGTCCATTCACTATCGCTAAGGTTTATCCTTATGGCACCGTCGAGTTATCACAAAATGACAGACCTAATTTCAAAGTGAATGGACATCGTTTAAAGCATTACTTTGGAGAGGATATACCATCCATGGTTGTCCCGGATCTCCAAACTTTCCCCAATGACAATTAAATTCGGGGATCGGGTCAAGCTAGCGACTCGATGAACAAAAATTAGCAACATATATGGGTTTTCACCCGTATTTCTGACTTCTTTCTACTTTCTACCACCCTAGTGTGGGGGAATGGCCAACCCCCCGCTAATTTGAAAATGTATATATGTATATAAGTCAAAAAAAAAAATGTGTGATTGTATGTATAGATAAATAAAGTGAAAAATACAAAACAATATTTCCACAGTTAGCTTCGAATATTATCTTTTTACGTTCATAGGTTCGGCATAATAGCCGGGACTTTGAATATTGAAGACAATATTCATTTCTAAGTGTGGGGGGGGGGGGGGGGGGGCAATTCTAGCGAATTTTATCGCAAAATACTTTCAAGTACCCCCATTTTGGCCCAAAATTTTCAAAAAATTTTCACTTTATTTCAAAATTTTTATGGTAATCAGTCCGCCTTGTCTAACCGACAAAAGGGATTGGCTAGTCCAGGAGCAAACGGCTCTTGGTAAAGACATCTCAAATCCGTTTACGGCTTGCAATTTGCCCAAAATTGTATGGTTCCTCAACTCCCCATATCCTCAAAAGCAAATGAGTTGGCTAGCCCACAAGATTATGGCTTGTGGTAAAGGCAGTGGAAAATCCATAATTGGTAATCAGCTCACCAAGATGTTGACTATTCTATCAAGATCTGGCTAGTCCAGAAGCAAACGGCTTTTGGTAAAGACTACTCAAATCCGTTGACAGCTGGTGGTTTGCTCAAAATCACACGGTTATCAGGTGTGCCACAGTTCTTACACCTGGCTACTCCAGAAGTCATGGCTTTTGGTAAAGAGTTTCAAATCCATTATGTTTTCTAAAAAGATTGCTAGGGACTAGCAATAGTTTAGTGTGGGGGATTGATGAGTGTGCAAATACTCATCATTTTTATCATATCTGAACTGCCAAAACATCCAAAAACGCTCAAAATTGCATCAAAATACAGAAAATATCCAAAAATTGTGTTTTATATGATTCAGATGCAAAATAAGTGAAAATAGTTGAAAAACGAGCAAAGTTTGTGAAATTGGCAGTTTCAGTCCCCCAACTTTCATAAAATGGCAAATCTAGTCCCTAGTTGTAAAAAAAAAAAAAAAAAAAAAAAAAAAAAAAAAAAAAAAAAAAATAGGAAAATTATCATCAAAGGTCTTTAGGGATTCAAAAGTTGTCAAAATTAGTTTTTAAAAATCAATTTTGCAAAATGACAACTTTGGTCCCTTAAATTTCAAAAATGTCAAATTAGGTCCTTGGAACTTTTAAAAATTGGAAAAATATTAAAATAGGACTTTTGGAATTTAAAAATGGCATGAATAATCCTTTGGTATAATTTTAGAAAAGTGGCAGGATTTCACCCTCAAAGTTTCAAGAATGACAAAATTGGTCCTTGGGCTCAATAACCAAACCGGATCCAAAAGTTGTCAAAATTATCAAGAATGACAAAAGTTGTCAAAATTAGTTTTTAAAAATCAATTTTGAAAAATGACAACTTTGGTCCCTTAAATTTCAAAAATGTCAAATTAGGTCCTTGGAACTTTTAAAAATTGGAAAAATATTAAAATAGGACTTTTGGAATTTAAAAATGGCATGAATAATCCTTTGGTATAATTTTGGAAAAGTGGCAGGATTTCACCCTCAAAGTTTCAAGAATGACAAAATTGGTCCTTGGGCTCAATAACCAAACCGGATCCACCACTAACACCCTAATATCCAAAATAACTAAGCTTAGTCCACAACACCTAATACACATTACACTTTCCAGCCCATAAAACCCCCAAGCCCAAAAGATATCACCCCAAGCCCACTCCCCATTTATCTGTTCTAAATAATACAAGGTCAAACTTTGACTTTTTTCCCCCCCAACAAATTCTCGTGACCTCCCTGTTCACCATCATCACCCTGCAACACTACTCCCCCCTCCTCTCCATCATTACCTTTAATCACTGCTAACCCCTCCAATACACTCCACCCAAATACCACTTCCCTAGCACATGGTTTCAGAAGCTAAATTCCAAATTAGCTTTTTGGCGCCAAAAACCATCCAACGGCTAAGATGCAAGATGCTCATCCAATGGCTTCTAATAGTGGTGGGATTTGCTCAGAGGATTGAAGAAACCGTAATGAGGGCCTATAAAAGGAAGAGGAAGCTGTGAAGTTAGACAGTTCGATTTTTTGAATAGTTCTCATGTCGTTTTCTTAATTTAAGTAGTTTTAGTTTAATCAAGAGCTTTTAAGCATTGTATTCTATCTCTTAATGTAATTGAATCCTTTTTCAAGCAATCAAATTCAGTTTATTTCCTTATATCAACTATGCAAGTTTTTATTATTCAACAAAGCTCAAATGCTTGAATAAGCTAACACTTGGACTTATTTAGGATCACTTAAGTTCCCATAAGCTTGTTATAGCTTCTAGAGACCATAAAATCAGAATAGTACAAAAAATTGTATCAACTTCTAACAGGTCAATGCAGGTCAAAGGAGGGGCATTCATGGAGCTCTGGATAAGTTGAGGTAGCTAATGGAAGACCTCTGCCTATCCTAAAGATAGGCAAGCTTAGTGAATCATTCCTTTTCATGCTGGAATGAAATCTTTTGTAAGCTTTTTCATTTTTTCTTTATAAAATTTGCATTACTTGTGATTCTGAGTTCAGGATAGCTTTTGTTGCATTTTAGTGTTAAAACAGCTTCATTTATAGTTATTAGAACTAGTTAGAGTGTAAGATTGGAATTTGGAAGTGGATTGCTTCATTAACTAGTGTAACAGCTTGGTTTAACTAGTGTTTGGATCAATTGATTGCTTGGTGATAACCTGTTTTTCAGTTCATAAAGTGGAATAAAAGTTCATAAAAGTCAACTGTGTTAGTTATTTGAAAAAGTCAAAAGGTGTAAAGTCAGATTTTTGCCAAAATGGCATGATTTTTCATGATTTGTGTGTTGTGAATTAGAACCTGAAACATGTTGAGTGTTTACTCTACCACCTGAACTTTAGATTTCCACAATTTTCATAATTTTGTGAAATTTTTACTTGGACCAAATTGGCCTTGGAAGTGAACTGCAGGGTAAGGACCCTGCTCTGTCTCAGCAGCTCAGTTCCACTCAGTCACCTTTGGTAGTATTTTGTGGGTACCCCAGTGGGTCCCACACATTAACCTTGGGTTCTCCCAACCCCCTCCTACCAGGGTTGACCTATTGACCATTATTTTGACCTCTAGACCTGTGGACCCCATCTGGATTAACTCCTAAACTTTGTCCCTAGTCTGACTCAGAAACACAATAAGCAAACTGCTTATTTGTGTTAAGTGGCTTATTCAAGGAACTTAACTGGTTGATTCTTGCTTATTCAAGTTCATTTAACTCAGAGAGACCATTATTCATCATTGTGGACCCCACATCACTCTATTTGAGCTAAAATCCTTCCACAATCAATAGAAGTCAACTGTGGGGATCAATAAGCACTCAAAGTGCTTATTCCTTGGTTACATTAAAAGTGTTTTCAGAAAAAGTTTTTGTTTTTAGTGTATAATTAGTTTGGAAAAAGAAAAAAAACCAAAAAAAAATCAACTTTAATTATAGTGATAGCTTCTATTTAATAGGATTTATCATTTTAATTTTCTTTTTAGCTTATTTATAAACAATATATCATTTTTATATTTTTATAAATTCTCATTTAGGTTAAAGTAATTCTAGAAATTTTTCTAGAATTTTATTTTGTCTTTTAGTGGTTTTTATAATTAATTTTAGTTTAATTTAGTTTTAATTAATATTAAGTAATTAAATAGCATAATTAGATTTTATAAAGTATAACCTAGTTTTTATAATTTTTCTAGCTTTTATTTAAGTTAAAACATTTTTATAAATTTTTCTAGAATTTGTACTGTCCATTTTCTATTTTTTATAATTTAATTAGTTTAATTAGAAATTAATTAGTAATGAGATTAATAATTAGTAAATTAGTTTAAAAATACATAAAATAAACTTTTTATAATTTTTTAGGTTTCCAGTGATGGTTAATTAGATTTGTAAAATTTTTCTTAATTTTCTAAGTCTTTTTAGTATTTTTAATAATTCTAATTAGTTTAATTAGTAATAAATAGATAATTAGTAATTAATTAATAATTAATAATTAAATAGTGTAAAAATAGTTTTTATTTTTCTTAAAACTTTCTTTATTTATTAGGATTGTAAAAATAATAATTTTACACTTGTAACCCTTTCAGTCCATCAGTTGTACGTTTTGTTTCGTTCGTCTGTGCACGTTTTTTTTAATTAAAACGTACGTTTTTAGGTTTTAGCTCAAATCTTCATAATCTTAATTCCCGTAATCAATCACGTAGCTTTCCTAAGCTATATTTGTCAATAATTTCCAAATAATTCTTATCACAACCTTTTTTTGTGAATAATCACCCGATCACAAGTACGCTAAAGTTACAATTCACACCTCAACGGGATTTAACGACCTGGTGATACCTTATATTACCCGGAGCATTGATCTAGGCTATTTGAATTTGTTGACCATTCCTTGGTCAATATAAGTTGGTGGTTTAGCATCAATCAGCGTCAAGAAGGAATCCTTGACGGCGTCAAGAGCAATTTTCCATGACGACCCAGTACAGATTTGACGGCGTTACGAAGTAGGGCGTCAAGAGTAAAAGTCATGACGGCCTGGAAATGCACAACACATGACGGCATCAAAAGTAGATCAAGGCAGTCCGAGAAGAGTTTTGGCGGCGAGGTGTCGGCGTCACAAGTTTGGTCTTGACGCCGTCAGACCCCTTTTCCTATATATAGTTTTCTAATTTTCACATTAAAAAAAGAGAAGTTTTGGAGAAACCCTAAGTACGAACTTGGTGCGAATTTTACAGGTTTTTTAAGGGTTCTAAGCCCTTGATACCTTTCATGTGTAATTGAGATAAGTGTTCTTTTAATTCAATCAATATGTCTATGTGTTGGTTGTATATATCTTGTTCTTGTCTTAATTCTATCATGCTTGGCTAGATATATCTTGTGTTTGCTTGGATCTAATGAAACCTAGATGTTAATTATGTGTTGATTACTTGTTTATAATTGTCTTGGATGAATGATTTATATGTTAGGCTTAAGAAAACTGGCAGATCTCCAATTGGTAACATGCTTGAACGTCTTAGGAAACATGAACCGATGTGCACTAGGTCTTTATTGGTTGTATTTAATGCATGAGCCACTGTTTATAATCCCTATGGTTGTGCTGGGCATGGTATAGGAGGAGATAAGAGCTCATAGAATTGGGGAGTTAAGTGCGCTACCCCATGAATGGTATTAAGGAATACAATCTGTCATCCATGCAACTATGACAAGTAATTAACGTGTAAAAGTTGTCTACGGAGTAGTGAAATCTAAGTAAACACATTTTCTCCACTTATTGCTCACAACCTTAGTATAATTTAGTTTATTTTCATTTCTAGTATTTTATTTTGATTGCATCTTTAGTATTGGGTTAGTTGACTAGCAACTAATTCCGCCCAAATCCTTCAAACCCGAGATTTTTACTTGCTTTCTAAAAAATATAAAAATACAAAAAGAATCATCTCTCACTTTTAGAACTAGTATTTAGGTTTTCTAATCCTAGCGACACTATTCCTAGCTGAACGATCAATCCCCCGGTACTTGTCACTATACTATACTACAACGATCAGGTACATTGCCTGGTGGGGGTTGTAAGCTTCTCAAGATCCCTTGAGAGGTAAAGCCTGGTGCGATTCCCACGTATCAAGTTTTTGGCGCCGCAGCCTGGGGAATAGTTATTGTCTAGGTTAGAATCTCTTTTTATTAGGTCTACTTGCTAGATTCCTTTCTAGTAAGATTTTGTTTTTATTTTTAGGTTTTCTTTAGTCTATCTTATTTATTTGTGTTTTTGTTCGTAAATTTTCACCACCCGACATCATGGACGATGGGAACATCTTTGAACCCGTCATCCCACCACAACAAAACCCACCACTAGAACCCCTTAGGCCCCGAACCTTAGGAGAGTATTCCCGACCTAGCCACCAAGGCTACCGAAACACCATTGAGCTCACCGGATCGAATGTGACCCCCTTGCGATCCGACACCATCCGGTTGGTGCAAAGTGGATGTGCATTCCGTGGACTTCGTTCCGAAGATCCAAACCAACATCTTAAGGACTTCCTCAAAATCGTAGATTCCATAGACCTAGATGTTGCAACTAGAGAGACAACCCGATTACGCCTATTCCAATTCTCTCTACGGGATCAAGCTAGTCAATGGCTTGAGCGTTTACCCGCGGGATCCATCACCACATGGGATGATCTCACCACTCGTTTCCTTGCTCAATTTTTCCCACCGGGGAGAACTACTAAGCTTAGAAATGACATCTTGATGTTCCAACAACGTCAAAATGAATCTCTTTATGAAGCATGGACTCGTTTCAAGGACTTACTCCAAAAAGTCCCTCATCATAGCATAGATCTTTGGCTCCAAGTCCAAATTTTTTATGACCATATCGACATCTCCACGAGGCGAGCCATTGACCAATCGGCCGGTGGTAAGCTACGTGATCTAAGTGCGGAACAATCATGGGAACTCATAGAAGATCTTGCTCTCTATGACAACGAAAGTTGGAATGATCCCCGTGACTTGAACAAAACGGTCAAGGCAATATCTTTGCCTTCAAACAATTCTAGCACTCCCGACCGTAGGATCATGGAACTTGAGGACCAAGTCAAGTTTCTCATGAAATCTTATGAAGCTCCTAAACCTTCAAGCCAAGTGAACAAAATCACTTCTTCATGCGAATTATGTAGTGGTCCCCACGACACTCGTGATTGTGTGGAACTCCCCGGAACAGCTTTTGCGGACTACGCATCCACGCGTACCGACGAAGCGGGAGATAAGTGGTACACTTTCAAACCCGAGCCAAACACTTACGGTGATTCATACAACCCCTCTTGGAAAAATCACCCAAACCTTAGGTGGAAACAAAATCAACCCAATTCTTCCAATCAGCCTAATCGTTACCAACCAAACGGTCCACCCTCCAACCGTACTTTAAACAACTATCCTTCTAACAATTATGGTAGTACCAACAATCTTGAAGGGTTGATGTCAAAGTTTATTGCATCTCAAGAAGCTCGCATAGCTAGGTTCGAAACCGAATTAAACCAACAACAAACGGAGATGACCAACAAGATTGACAACTTGTTGAAAGCTCTCAACCAAGCGTTAGTCACACCTAGGAAGGACACTAGGGACACCAATAACGGAATTCAAATTAAGGACCCCTCATCATCCAAACATGTCCACTTTGTCAATGTTGTCACCATTAAGCCAATAGATAAGGAGATAGAAGAGAGTGACAAGGATGAAGTTAGAGTAGAAACCGAGACTAAGGATGAGAGTAGGGAAGTTGAGGCTAATAGGGGAGAGGAATTAGAGGAGGTAAAGCCTTTAGAAAAGTATTTTGATAAGTTGCCCACCAAGGAAGAACGGGAATACCATAAGGATTTATTCGATAGTCCCGAGAGGCCATATATCCTTGGCACCCCCCTTATCAAAATGGGAGACCCCTCTAACATTAACATACCATGCAATATCGGGCACATGCATATATGGAAAGCTTACATCGACCCTAGATCCCCCGTGAACATCATGACTAGGACTTATTACAACTGGGTGATGAAGAAGCAACTTAATTTTAGGATGATGCCCAATAAGAATCTGATAAGTAATTTTGCAGGAAGAGTGTAGGGATTGCATGTGATTATAGGGAATCTCCCCTATGAGATCGATTTTATGATAGTTGAAGACACTCGTCCGGTGATAGATGCTTGCCTAAGCCAAATAATATTCGGAAAACCATTTGTTGAGGCCACTAGGATGAGTTATGATCCGACTTTAGGGATAGTTAGATTCAAGGAAGAAAATGATGAAGTTGCCTATCAAATGCCCTACAAGATTGAGCAATACCGCCTTCTCTCTAATTTCAAAAAAGAACACAAGCAAGCAGCTTATTATAGGAATGAGGAGGATAGACGTAGAGGAGTAGAATATGTAAAGAATAGGATGCTTGGTTTCTACAAAGAATGCTTGCAACTAGGTCCGGAATACAAAACTGGTTTAGAAGACGACCTAGAGAGTGGAACCAACGACGAGGTCACGTAGTAACCCATGACCTTGAGTCTAGCTACAAGACTCGTAAATAAAGAAAAGCGCTTCTTGGGAGGCAACCCATGTTTTGTGATTTTATTTTGTTTGTTTGTTATTTGCTTCCGTATGCATGCTTTGTTTTTATTGTTGGTTGATCATGTTTCTCAATTAAATAGTGCAAATACTTTACTTTGTTGTTTTGGCCTAGTCTTAACTCCACCTAAAAGTATTTTTGCAAAAGATAAGTGTAAGGGGAAACCCCAATATGTTTTTAAGAAACAAACCGATCATGATTCTCCACAATATTAGATGAACATGTATATTCGTATTTGTTAGAGTCAAATGCTTGTATTGAATCATAATGAAGTTTTGAGGATTTTCCAGGAAGTAGGACCAAGTTTTTCCAGAAATTTTCCGGAAACTTAACATAAGAATTTCTGCAAGTCACTTCTGACGGCGTCACGAGATAACTCTTGACGGCGTCAAGTGTAAAAATCTGGAAATTTTACCGGTTTTGTTTTTCTAACGGAGTCTTATGGTTTTTGTGAATTATTAAGTTTTATAATCTCCAGGAGATCTGCAAACTTCATTCCACAAGCATTATATCTTATCTTGTTTTCTAGGATTTACTAACTTATATAGGATGCCGCCGATTTTACGCGAGGTTGTTTTGTCTATTTCTCAGGATTTACAGGTTATGTATGACAAGAAGATGATTTACATTCTGGAAGGGAAGCTTTGATTGTTCATTTTCTTGGAGGAAGATTTAACCTGGTCACCTTATTATCCATACCGAGCGAATCAGGGGAGTATTTGATTTCATTCTTTTTACTTTTTAACTTTTACATTCTTTACTTGAACATTGGGGACAATGTTCATCTTAAGTGTAAGGAGAGGGTAAAAAGATGATACCTTACATATGCACTTTCGCTTGAGTTTGTTTTGTTTGATGGTAGATGTGTACTAAAACTATGAGAAATACTCGTTAGTGTAATTTTAGCACCAAATTTAAATTTTTTTACAACATTTAGGAGTGAAACTTTAGCCATAGCAAGCGTCTCATGGATAGGAGATTGTATGACTAGCACATAACCGTATATTCAAAAAAAATTTCCACCCAAATATGTGAGGTTCGCCTTTAGATTTGATAGGAAAAGCATTTACTATTAGTGCTTATGAGTGTACCGGTAGCATTTAGATTCTTGAACTTGCGTTAGTGATGCATCCCGAGACCGCTAGTGAGACTACATTCGTGTGGTAGGATTTACTACATGATAAGAGGCATTAGGATTACCCTTGTGTTAAACCCGTATCATGATTACTTGACCATTTAAGTCATATTACTTGGCTAGTTAAGTCAATTAATTTTTCCCACACCCTTAGCGTTGTACTCATTTTTAGTACACGAAACCCCTAGTACACCCCTCCGAGCCTATCTTTTCGTTTCTAACTTTAAGCATTTTACTTAAAGGAAGAATTTGTTACACCCCACTTAAATGTACACCCAAATCGCCTTAGCCTTCCGTGTATGCACTCATCTTTAGTGCATTATTGTTATTTTTTAAACCCTAAGTTAACTTTCTAATTGATTACATGGTTGCTAAGTCGAGTCATATCCTTGTACATATTGTTTTGGGACGATTAGGACTCATGGGTAAGTATTTATTTTATGGAGTAATGGGGAAGAACATCATTTATTACCCCCATATGTCCGTTAATCTTAAAAAGTGCTCCAAGTGTTTTGATTATCTTGATTCGAGTCATTAGATTAGTTTATTGTAAAGTATGTAAAAATTCAAGTGTAAGGGGAATGTTCAACCCCTATGATTTATTATTTTGGATGGTAGGGTAAGAGTGTATGCAAAAAAATAAAAATAAAATAAAAAAATAAAATAAAAAAAAAATGAAAAAAATCAAGAAAAAGAAAAAAAAAATAGAAAAAAAGAAAAAGAGAAAAAACATACGGACTACCATCCCGTTTCATTCTATGTTTATTTTAAGTTTTTGTTATTTTTCATTTATTAGCTTAAGTCGAGTCTAGTCTTGGCTTAACAACGCCACATTGTACATGTAATTAACCAAGATTGTTAACTCGCCACCAGTAAAACTTCCTTTATCCAAAAAAACCGTGTATTTCATATCCCTACACCTAACGTTACAACCTTTTAAAAGACCTCTTTGATAGTTTATCCTAGGTGCTTACGCCATGTGGTGGAGGTTTGATCCTTTCCCAAGCCTATGGTAATCTATTTTGCTATGACAGGTAGTGAGAGATGTTTTCCATTTCCATATTGTAATTTATACTTTATTACACCCGAGAGATGTGAGTATCTAAACACTATTTGTGAGGTGCTAGTATATGACCTCCGTGCTTGTCTATTGGTCTTTAGTGGAACGATTATCTGTTGTAATTACTTTTATATTAGTGTTAAATGACCCCTAACTTGTATTTTGAGTAGAATAAAAGCGCATTTGCTTGAGGACAAGCAAATCTCAAGTGTAAGGGTATATGATGAGGCGAAAAATGAACCACTTTTAGGGGGTCATTTAAGCCCGGAATTGACTTTATTTGATCAAATATTGCCTTAAATCGTTCCTTTTGTGATTTTAGGTACTTTGGGAGTGAAATCTGGAAAAGGAAGCAATTCGGACGTTTTTGGAGCATAAAAGTGAAGAAAATGCCAAAGTCTTAATTTTCCATGCTGGGAACAGTAGGTGACGGCGTCAAGAAGGAATCCTTGACGGCGTCAAGAGCAATTTTCCATGACGACCCAGTACAGATTTGACGGCGTCACGAAGTAGGGCGTCAAGAGTAAAAGTCATGACGGTCTGGAAATGCACAACACATGACGGCGTCAAAAGTAGATCAAGGCAGTCCGAGAAGAGTTTTGGCGGCGAGGTGACAGCGTCACAACTTTGGTCTTGACGCCGTCAGACCCCTTTTCCTATATATAGTTTTCTAATTTTCACATTAAAAAAAGAGAAGTTTTGGAGAAACCCTAAGTACGAACTTGGTGCGAATTTTACAGGTTTTTCAAGGGTTCTAAGCCCTTGATACCTTTCATGTGTAATTGAGATAAGTGTTCTTTTAATTCAGTCAATATGTCTATGTGTTGGTTGTCTATATCTTTTTCTTGTCTTAATTCCATCATGCTAGGCTAGATCTATCTTGTGTTTGCTTGGATCTAATGAAACCTAGATGTTAATTATGTGTTGATTACTTGTTTATAATTGTCTTGGATGAATGATTTATATGTTAGGCTTAAGAAAACTGGCAGTTCTTCAATTGGTAACATGCTTGAACGTCTTAGGAAACATGAACCGATGTGCACTAGGTCTTTATTGGTTGTATTTAATGCAAGAACCACTGTTTATAATCCCTATGGTTGTGCTGGGCATGGTATAGGAGGAGATAAGAGCTCATAGAATTGGGGAGTTAAGTACGCTACCCCATGAATGGTATTAAGGAATACAATCCGTCATCCATGCAAATATAACAAGTAATTAACGTGTAAAATATGTCTAGGGAGTAGTGAAATCTAAGTAAACACATTTTCTCCACTTATTGCTCACAACCTTAGTATAATTTAGTTTATTTTCATTTCTAGTATTTTATTTTGATTGCATCTTTAGTATTGGGTTAGTTGACTAGCAACTAATTCCGCCCAAATCCTTCAAACCCAAGATTTTTACTTGCTTTCTAAAAAATATAAAAATACAAAAAGAATCATCTCTCACTTTTAGAACTAGTATTTAGGTTTTCTAATCTTAGCGACACTATTCCTAGCTGAACGATCAATCCCCCGGTACTTGTCACTATACTATACTACAACGATCAGGTACACTGCCTGGTGGGGGTTTTAAGCTTCTCAAGATCCCTTGAGAGGTAAAGCCTGGTGCGATTCCCACGTATCAACATGCTTCACATCCCTTGTAGAACCTTAGTTTACTTTTCTTGTTTATTAGTTTAAATTAGTAGCTTTTGGGTTAGTTGATTAGCAACTAATTCCGCCCACTCTTCCAATACCCGAGAATTTTACTTACTTTTCATAAAATATAAAAACACAAAAAGAATCATCCTTCATCTTTAGACCTAGTTAGATTAATTTTCAATCCTAACGACACTATAAGAGAGTTGAACGATCAATCCCCCGGTACTTGTCACTATACTATTCTACAACGATCAGGTACACTGTTAGGTGGGGGTTGTAAGCTTCTCAAGATCCCTCGAGAAGTAAAGCCTGGTGCAATTCCCACGCATCAATTTTACACTTTTGACAGTTTTTTACGTTTTTGACTGTTTTCATACGTTTTCGTCCATTTTGACCATTTTTTTTGCATTTTTGTCTGTTTTCTTACGTTTTCATCTTGTTTTTCATTTTTTTTTTATTTTTTTATTTTTATTTTTTTATGTTTTTGACCATTTTCTTACGTTTTCGTCCGTTTTTTTATGTTTTCAACCGTTTTTTTTACGTTTTCGTCCGTTTTTTTACATTTTCGTCCTGTTCTTTATGTTTTCGTCTTTTTTTTTTACGTTTTTGACCACATTTTACGGTTTTACCCGTTTTTTACGTTTTCGTTAGTTTTTTTACATTTTCATCAATTTTTTACATTTTTTACCCTTTTTACGTTATCGTCCGATTTTTTACATTTCTGTCAGTTTTTTATGTTTTCGTTAGTTTTTTTTACGTTTTTGTCTGTTTGTTTACGTTTTCGTTCATTTTTTTACATTGTCAATCGTTGTTTTACGTTTTTTGTCCATTTTTTAACGTTTTCATCAGTTTTTTTTACGTTTTTGTCCCTTTTTTTACGTTTCCGTGAGGTTTTTATGTTTTTTGACCGTTTTTTACGTTTTCAACCATTATATAAAAAGCATACGAGAAAGTAAAAAACAGACGAAAATGCAAAAAAAACTAACAAAAAAGTAAAAAAACAGACGAAAAGTATAAAAACGGACAAAAACGTAAAAAATAAACAAAAATGTTAAACAAGGTGAAAAACCTAAAAAACTGACAAAAACTTAAAAAAACTGACGAAGACGTAAAAAAGTGGACAAAACGATAAAAAACGACCGAAAATGTAAAAAACGGACTAAAACGTTAAAAATTGATGAAAACGTAAAATAACAGTCGAACACATAAAAAAATAATGAAACCGTTAAAAAACTGACGAAAACGTAAAAAACTGACGAAAACGTAAAAAATGATCGAAAAAGTAAAAAAAAAAATAATAAAAAAAAAAAAAAAAAAAAAAACTAACGAAAACGTTAATAACAGAGGAAAACGTTAAAAACGGACGAAAACGTAAAAAAATGTCGAAAACGTAAAAAAACATATGAAAACGTAAAAAAGAAGGTCGAATACTTAGAAAAAACTGATGAAAACGTAAAAAAAATTGATAAAAGCGTAAAAACGGACTAAAACGTAAAAAAAATGTCAAATACTTAAAAAAACTGACGAAGACGTAAAAATAACTAACGAAAACGTAAAAAATGGGACGAAACTGTCAAAAACGTAAAAAAACTGACGAAAACGTATAGATGAGACGAAATCGTAAAAAGACGGTTGAAAATGTAAAAAAAACTGACGAAATCGTAAAAAAATGAGGAAAACTTAATAAAACAGACGAAAACGTAAAATAACATACGAAAACGTGAAAATACATACGAAGACGTAAAAACAAGCGAGAACGTAAAAAAGTAAAATATAAAATAAAATAAAATCATCCTTCCAAGTGACTCATCTAGACTCATCATTCTAAGTAACCCATCTAAACCCATACCCATCTAGACCCATACCCATGTAAGACCCAAGAGCCAACCCAACCCGACCCAACCATTTTGCCACCTCTTCAAGAAATAGATTGTAACAATCAAGCTTTAATTACTTATGATTTTTTCGTCACTCTCAACGACTTGAAGATAAATTTGACAGATATTTAGGGTATATTTGGTGAAAGTAATTATTGATTGGAATTTAAATGTGGCTGTTGATACAGATGGAATGATAGATTAAAAATTGAGATTATTTTTATAAGTTGCATGGTGTAGCATTTGATATTTAGAGATTATGGATTATTATCTTTCTAAACTCTGATAAGTTCTAAAAGGCCAAACAAAACTTATATTTTAGGTAGCTTATTTTTTCAAAATAAGCATAATCTTCTCATAATCATGTTTGTCTAATCTTATATGTCAAACATATGTTGTTAACATTTTGATATTCAAAGTAGATTTGAGGCCTCAATATATATATTTTGGGGAGCCTTACACACTTCGCGCACTCCAGTAGTTCCGAATCTGTTCTAAATCTTCACTTACTTTTTTTATCCTTTGGAGTTAAAACAAGAGACGTTTGAAACCTTTTCATCCTAACATAAAAGATCAGAACCTAATTTCTTCCTCACACAACGTTCACCCATATGATCTAAAATTATGATTCTTGTGTTTTTTCCTTTTTTATTTATCATCAACTCGAACTTCAATGCTTTAACTAAGGTTTTTTAACGACGGAGGAATTGTGATAAAAATACTCAGCCTTAAGGAAGCTAGCTAGCGATAGGAAAAGTATGATTAGAGTCATTATTTACAATTCCAACAAGCCTAACTTGGCAAACGACACCGATTAATCAAAAATATGAGTACCTATCTATATATAGTCGAAAGAAAAGCCAATTTAAGGTTGGATGCAATCCAACACTTATTAATAAGCATTTACCAAAGCTAGCTGGTTGAGAAATGATATCGCTTCTTTATTTCCACATCACAAGTAATTAATATTCAAATTAAAGAAAAAGTGTAATCACATTTAGTTATTCAAGTATACTAGCATGGCACTCGCGCAAAGCAGTGAGTTTGGAGACGAATTTTGTTTAACGATTTTTTGAATATATGTTTTTCTAGCGAATACTGTTTAACGATTTTCTATAATAGATGATAGTTGATATAGATTTTGTGTTTGTGTTTGTATTTTGAGATTCCGAAGATTTTATATACTACCAAATTACTATATGCAAGTTTAAAAAGTTATTAGTTTTAACCATAAACATATTAAATTCATTATATTGGCTATATTTTATTATCGTAACACTTAATTTAATGTGAAATTAGTGTATTTTTAAATTCTTATTTTAATACCTACTAATAATAAAAAGTATGTTTACTTAATTTTTAGGCTTCTAAAAATAAAAGGTCCTAAATACATTATAAAGAGTAAAGATAGAGATTTTTATATTGTAAATAACTTTCAAAGCAATATACTTGTGTATATATGTTTTATATGTATCATGGTCTAACAAAAAACTCGTAGAGTTGAAAAACAAACATACAAGTTAAGTTATGTTTAGTACCACAAGAGCAGTGTCACTTAACTTACAAAAGTTTTAAGGGTTGAAACTGATCTTAATCTATGGTATTAGTTAATAATTTTAAAAGTCAAAACCGGAAAATGTAAAATTGTAAATGTGACAATTTTTTTGAACGGCAATTGATGGGGTGTTTATTTTCCACTTAATGAGTTGTCAAACCCGTGTTTCATCATTTTTTTTTGGGTTAACTATGGTTTCCGACCTTTTGGCCGATTAATCCACGGGGTTTGAACCAACCGCCACATAGACTCAAACCAGGTAACGCCCTCACTTTTCAGAAGGTTGGCATGGCTACTTAAAGGTTGTTTGCACCCGGCAGGAATTGAACTTGAGACCTCCCCATTTTATAGTAATAGTCACAAGCTCTTTACCAACTAAGCCACCCTTGAGTGGTTTCACAGGATACGAACTTAGGACTTGTTTCATCTTATTTATGATGTCTACAAAAACTTCTTTCTTTCAATTAAGTAGCTAATCTAGACACGTTTTTAAACCACTTAATTTAGTAAAATGAACACAGCTAAACTTTACATTCTCACTAGAGGTGTTCATCGGTTCGGTTATCGGGTTATTCGGTTTATTCGGTTCGGTTTGTTAGGTTAATTTTTTTCCTAGGTCAAACCGAAAACCGAACCGAACCAAATTCAAATTTGATTCAACCGAACCGAATAACCGAAAACCGAACCCCTATAACCGAAAACCGAACCGAATAACCCGAATTATATATTTTAACTATTTTTTCAATTAATTATATATATTTTTAGAACATTTTTTTTAATCTTAAATAATGTTATATTTATACTAAAAAAGACTTTTAGTGATTATTTTTATATATAAATACATTAAACAATACATATATTTATATATTTTCGGTTTTCGGTTTTCATTGCCAAACCCATATCCAAACCGATAACCGAATATTTAGTTCGGTTCGGTTCGGTTATGAATTCGGTTCAGTTTTTTTCGGTTCGGTTCGGTTTCGGTTTTCGGTTATTGAGGATATTACCCGATCCATGAACACCCCTAATTCTCACTACCCTTATTAGGTTGGTTCTTAGATTTAAATGGACTAGCCAATGAGCCTGTAAAAGGATTATCTGCCAGCCGACTACCTCTCTTTGACAAAATTAGATATTAACCCATAAGCCCATAACGCTTGAGATTGAGACGATTGGTGTGAAATCAAAGTATCAAACACCAGTTGATCAATATAAGTTAATGAGTAGACTATTAAACGTTGAATTTCAAATTAGTGATCGTGTTTAAATTCATAGAGTCGTATGTATAGACGCATCATGATGTGTGGTTGTGTGATCTTTGCTCGCTAGATGAACAAAAATGACCACATTAATCATATAATACATGCCATGGTCGTAGTCGTGGCATATGCAAGTTGCCTCGTTGGCGAGAGGTTGGGCGAATTAATCAGATCTAGAGAATTCAATATTACGTAGTATAAATTAAGGTTTATTTATGGGACCTGAGTTAAATTAGAAGTCAATATCAACTACATATCAAGCATGTGACCAACAATGAAATTCGAACTGTAGAGTCTAAATGATTATCTTGCATTGTTGTGGATGCTTTGAACTAGTAAATAATGTATACACGATACCTGAATATGAGATTTGAAAATCATTTATTTTGTTATGGAATGGGACGAAAATTTCTGATCAGTAGAATGTACCAATAGATGAGATCAATATAGAACTCAGGGGTAAGCAAATAAAACCGAAAAAACCGAACCAAAATCGACCGAAACTAAAAACCGATGGTTCGGTTTTTAATTTTTAAAAAACCAAAAAATACGGTTCGGTTTCGGTTTTCGTCCAAAAACCGAACCGTAAAAACCGAACCGAACCGACCTCATTATATAATAATATATAATTAACATAATATGAATAAATAACTAAATAAATAAAATTTATAAATTCATATTCATTATGTGGGTATATTTATAATATATTGATCTTAACGTTTATGTTTATATGCGTGTTTGTCGTGTCGTGTGTTTACTTGAGAATGTATCAATAGATATTTTGACGATGATCAAACTATGTGTATGTTAACTTGCATTTGTGTTTCTCATCTATATGTGTGTAATTATAGAATTATGCGATAAAAATTATTATGCTTAGATTGGAAAAAAAAAAAAAAAAAAAAAAAAAGTAAATAAGAATAACCAATTTTCTCTATAATACATGTTTGTTGGTAAATATTTGTCATGCCCAAATATAAAGGGTTAGAAACCGAAAAAACCGAAAAACCGAACCGAAACCGATAATAAATCGAAAAAACCGAACCGCCAAAAACCGCACGGTTTCGGTTTTGGGTTATATAAAAACCGAACATTTTGGTTCGGTTTCGGTTTTAGCCAAAAACCGACCCAAACCGAACCGTACGACGAGAACTCATATTTACCATATAACCAATGAACCAATCATAATCATCCATTTTTTTTTATCTAAATTAATAAAAAACCATTTTCCCTTTTTTTAAAAAAAAAAATAACATATCTTGTAAACGGTAAATCTTCAAGCTACAAAAAAATACCATCACGACGAGAATTAAATTATCTTCTATAGATATGCATTGTTATATACTTTCGACGAATTTTTTTTTTGGATGATTTTTTTTTTTTCAATTTTCGCCCAGAAAAATCATATACAATTCGTAAAAGTCACATATGATTTGATTTTTACAAATCACATATGATAAATCATATATAATTCGTTAAAATCACTTATGATTTGATTTTAATCACATATGATTTTTCTGGGCGGAAATTTTGAAAACAAAAGTTCGTCGAAAAAAAATTCGTCGAAAGTATATAACAATGTATCTCTATAGAAAGATAATTTAATTTTCGTTGCGATGGTATTTTTTTCGTGTAAAAATTTACGGTTTGCGAGATATTTAATTTTTTTAAAAAATGAAAGTTTATTATTATTATTATTTTTTTGATCAAAAAAATGAGTGGCTAAGAATGGTTCATTGGTTCTATGACAAATATGAATTCTATATTGATCTTTTGGCATAATTTGAATATGCCAAATTTTCTATAAGAGAATGGTGATACGCGGGATTAAGCCCTCGCAACAGGTTTTACCTCTTAAGGGATCTTGAGAAGCTTGCAATTCCCGCCAGGCAGTGTACCTGATCGTTGCAGTATAGTATAGTGACAAGTACCGGAGGATTGATCGTTCAACTCAGGAATAGTGTCGCTAGGATTAGAAAGCCTACTAAACTAGATCTAGAGATGAGGGATGATTCTTTTTGTATTTTTTATATTTTATAAAAGCAAGTAAAATCTCAGGTTTTGAAGGAGTGTGCGAAATTAGTTGCTAGCCAACTAACCCAATTAACTACAGATGCAATCAAAATAAAATAAAATTAAATGAAATTAAACTAATGTAATTATGTGGTGGAAACAATAATGAGAAAAGATGTGGTTGCTTAGATTTCATTACTCCCTAGATATCTTTTACCGGTTGATTTGCTTGTTACAATTGCATGGATGACGGGTTATATTCCTTAATACTAGTCGTAGGGCCATGTACAATATTCCCTAACTCTATAAGATCCTACTTCACTCCTATGTCGAGGCGACTAAAAGCTCCTAACATGGGATCATTAGAATTCACTTATGCCTTAAATACAACCAAGAATCGTAGTACACCTCCGATCATGTTTCTTAAGACATTCAAGTAAGTTACCAATGGAAGTCTGCCAGTTTTCTTAAGCATAAAATCGAGTACAATCATTCACAACAATTATCAGCAAACAATCAACCAATAATCAACATCTAGGTTTCACTACATCTAAGCAAACACAATAAAAACCTAGCCTAGCATGTTAAAAGAAAGACAAGCGTAAGACATAATCAAACAACACATAGACATATTGAATGATTATTGGAAGACTTATGTTTATTCAAACATGGATGAAAAAAGGGTTTGAAACCCCTGCAATATGAAGAAAATTCGACCTAGGGTTTATGCTCCTAATGTTCCACTCAATGTTCCACACTTTACAATGAAAAATTGGAAAAATATATATAGATAAAACATCGTGACGGCGTCATGTTGTAGCATCTGACGCTGTCAACTCGCCGCCAAGTTAAGAGTCGTATTGCCTAGATCCAGTCTTGACGCCTTCATGTGTAAATATACTCTGGACCGTCACATGTAAATCTATCCTGACGGCCTTGGTGACGCCGTCAGGCCAAATAATACTAAAAAATGTTCTGGGCCGTCACGTGTATTTTCCACTTCCACCTCTTTTGCCACTCTTGACGCCGTCATGTGTTAGATCTTGACGTCGTCAGGTACTGTTCCCAGCATGGAATTTGAGACTTTGCCGTTTTCTTCACTTTTATGCTCTAAAAACGTCCAAAATGCTTCCTTTTCCAGATTTCTTCTCAAAAGTACCTAAAATGACAAAAGAAACGATTTAGGGCAATAATTGATCAAATAATCACGAATTCGGGCTTAAATGACCCCTTAAAAGCAGTACACTTTTCACCTCATCAAATACCCTTACACTTGAGATTTGCTTGTCCTCAAGCAAATGCGCTTTTATTCTAATCAAAATACAAGTTTGGGGTCATTTAACACTAATATAAAAGTAATTACAACAAATAATCGTTCCACTAAAAACCAAAAACGAGCACGGAGGTTATACACTAGCACCTCATAAATAGTGTTTAGATACTCACATCTCTCGGGTGTAATAAAGTATATATCACAATATGAAAATGGAAAACATCTCTCACTATCTGTCATAGCAAATAGAATACCATAGGCTTGGTAAAGGATCAAACCTCCACCACTTGGCGTAAGCACCTAGGATAAACTATCAAAGAGGTCTTTTAAAGGGTTATAACATTAGGTGTAGGGATATGAAAAACACGGTTTTGTTGGATAAAGGCAATTTACTGGTGGCGGGTTAATCATCTTGGTTAATTACATGTACAATATGGTGTTGCTAAGCCAAGACTCGACTCGACTTAAGCTAATAAATCAAGAATAAAAAAAACTTAAAACAAACATAGAATGAAACGGGATGGTAGTCCGTATGTTTTTTTCTTTTTATTTTTCTATTTTTTTTTTCTTTTTTCTTTATTTTTTCGATTATTTTATTATTTTTTTTACATACACTTTTACCCTACCATCCAAAATAATACATCATAGGGGATTTGCATTCCCCTTACACTTGAATTTTTACATACTTTACAATAAACTACTTAATGACTCGAATCAAGATAATCAAAACACTTGGAGTACTTTTTAAGATTAAGGCACATATGGGGGTAATATATGATGTTCTTCCCCATTACTCCATAACACTAGTACTTTACCCATGAGTCCCAATAGTCCCAAAATAATATGTACAAGATATGACTTGACTTAGCAACCATGTAATCAATTAGATAATTAACTAAGGGTTTAAACAGATAACAATAATGCACTAAAGATGAGTGCATATACGGAAGGCTAAGGTGATTTGGGTGCACATTTGGGTGGATTGTAGACAAATTCTATCTTTAAGTAAAATGCTTAAAATTAGAAACGAAAATATATGCTCGGAGGGGTGTATTAAAAATGAGTACAACACTAAGGTGTGGGAAAAATTAATTGACTTACTAGTCAAGTAATATGAATTAAATGGTCAAGAAATTATGATACGGGTTTAAACACAAGGGTGATCCTAATGCCTCTTATCATGTATGATGAGTGCTCAAACACTCATCATTTTTGGTCAAATCTGAGCTGCAAAATATTTAAAAATACTCAAAAAGGCATCAAAATACTGAAAATATCCCAGGGATTGCGTTTTATATGTTTCAGATGCAAAATGAGTAAAAACAGATGAAAAATGATCAAAGTTTGCATAATTGGTGGTTTCGGTCCCCCAAGTTTCAAAACTTGTCAAAATTAGTCCATATGCATTTACTTTGAAAGATAAGTCAACCCAAGTCTTTTGAAAGTCAAATATTATCAAAGATGATCTTTGGGTATAAAGTTTCAAAAGTTTATATGTTTGGTCCCTCAAGTTTTAAAGTTGGCAAAATTGGTCTCTGGGAATTTTAAAAAATGGAAAATTGCAATTTTGGTTCTTGGATTATGGAAGCTTGGCATAATTGGTCCTTTGGAGTACTTTGGGAAACTTACAACATCAGCCCCTCCATGTTCAAAAAATTGCAAAAATGGTCCTTGTGATACAATAAACCAAACCGGACCCCCTTTTTATTTGTTCCCTAAACTAAACCCAATCCAAGCCCATCCTATGCCCAACCCCAAAATAATAAAACCCCAAGCCAGGGTCAATGCGGGTCAAAGGTCAAAGGCCAGTCAAACACCATTACCTTCCCCACTTTTCCCCCTGAAAACCTGCAAACCTGTTCCCCCCCCCCCCCTCACCTTTTCACCAACACCACCAACACTCTATTAATACTCCTCACCAACCCAAACCAACCCCCCTCCTCAATTAATGCTTACCAGTTCCACTAAGTTTGTTAGTGTACTGTTTTTTGCGCCAAATTCTCAATCAAAGGCTAGGATTCATCAAACCTCAAATTAAGGGTGAGGATATGGTCAATGATCAACAAGAAGTCCAAGGGAACTCACAAATTGCAATAGGGATGCACATGAAAGCTGAGGATGTCTTATTTTAAGTCTTAGTATATATAGTAGCTTGTGTAAGCCTCATAAGGCATGTATTATTATAAATTAGGTATTGTAGTGTTTATTTTATCCTCTGTAATCAGTTATCAATCAATGAAAGTTTCAGTTTAAGTCATTCTCTCGTTTTCAAATATCAAGAATTATTCAAGAATTTCAATCTTTAATATAAGCTCATTAGTGATAATTAGTTAAGTACAAACTCATATAAGCTCAATGTATTTGCTTTCTGAAGCTTTTTAAGCTTGTGGAATTGTTTTAACCAAAGTTTCATAAAAATAGGCAAAAATATATAAAAAAATCAAAATATAATAAAAAATTCATGTTCAAGGGTTGAAGAATAGCTGGAGCACAGTGTATTGTGGATGGATGTGGGTTAGGGGCTTGTGGAAGCCATTAGGTATTGGTAGTTGGTCCTTGTTCCTTGGTTGCTAAGCTTGAAAGGCCTTTGTAAGCTTAAACTTTTGATCCTTACTCTTTTCAGTGTATAAGTGTTACTAGCTGCTTATTCCTGTTTACTTTGCTTATTTGTTACTTCTTAGATAAGTTGTTCTCAGTAGTTTGTACTTTTGTTTCATTTAAATCTAGTTTCATAGGTTGTCTATGTTTGTAAAGGGTGTTTGATTTTATCTGTTTTGCTATGTAAGTGTAAGTTTCATTGGCTAAAACCTGTCCAACTAGCATACTCAGTACCTAAGTAGTCCAAAGTAACCAAGTTTTAGGTGGTTGAAGGCTTTCATAGTCAAAATCAATTTTAATCACTCCTAGGGGTTGTCTGTGAAGAAATTAGAGTAATATAGTCCTCATATCAACTCAGAAGTAGGTATTTTAGCATAAATTAGTCTTGTTATAGTTTATTAACCCATATTCAGTCCATAAATCTAGATCAAAACTCACAGAAGTCAAACTAGATTGAAAATCAAAAAAGTCAAATTTTAACCTTTGTACACAAAGACAAATTTTGGGTGAATTCTTGTAAATTTTGTGTCGAGATTCAGGACTTGTACTTCTCAAATGTCAAAGTATACCAGCTAGACTCTAGGAATCAGCTAAGTGCTTATTTTTGTGAATTTTATTTGTGGTTTATTTGCAGGCTTAAACAAGCCTGCAAGGACAATCCTACTTTTGCACCAGGGTACAGTCGAAATGACCCATTTTCAATAGACCATAGACTGCTCAATAGTGGGCCCCACCACCTGATTTTTGGCTTATTGGAAAGCCAATAAGCCCAACTTCTAGGACCAAGGCTTATTTCATAGTTCCTGGCATATTTACTAGGGCTGCAAGTCCCTTTTATTTTGGTCAATTCCATACTTGTGCTGAGTACTCAGGTTTTTGTTACATTTTCTTAAGGGCTTCTCTAGCTTATTTCTTGGAGTTAGGTCTTGACTCTTGGCTTATTAGAAATCCAACTAGCTTACCTTCTTATTTCAGGCTTAAGTTTGGATCCCTGCTCCATTGTGTGGTCCCCACACAAGCCTGCCACTTGGCCATTTGACATGTGCATCTGTGAACTCAGTTTCTTTGGCTTATTTCATAGGCTCATTTTGAGCTTATTTCTTAGCTTATTGGCCTGCTTATTGGTTCATTTGATTGACCCTCAGTCCACTCTGAAGGTCCAATATTTGTTTTAGACCCCTGACCCCTCTTGTGGCCCCCACAGAGTCCCACAATTGGTCCATTTTGGCCTTTGTGGCCTGTCAAATAAGCCATATGCTTATTTTGTTGTTTCTGACTTATTTTGTGTGCTTATTTGATTCATTTGTTCTCATTTCTTTGTATTATCATTAGTTGTAAAGTAATTTTGGTTTGTAGCTTAATATTGTAGCTTATTCAAGCTATTACAAATCCTAATAAGCCATTGGCTTAATCTGTCTATCAAATAAGCTTGCAATTTGCTTATTCCCGACTTTCAGCCAAACTTCCTTCATAAAAGTTGCTCATAATTAGTGTATAAACAGGTTTTAAAAAGAAAATTCCAGAAAAGTCAACTTTAATAGAAGTGATAGCTTCTATTTAAGCCAATTGGCTTATTCTCAGCTTTTTGCAGAAGCAATTCTCATTTGTATAATTTTCCTAGGTTTCTTATTGTCTAAAATAATTTTAGTAATTTTTTCAGATTTTTCTCTTATCATTTAGTATTATTCATAATTTAAATTAGTTTTTATTAATTAATAATTAGTTAATAATTAATAATAATTTATTTAAAAATCAGAAAAATAAAAATTTAGTTTTAAAATTAGTTTTTAGTTATTTTAAATTTTTCCAAATATAATTTTCATTTTTCTAGTGTAATTTTATAATTAATTATAATTTAGGGTAATTTAAATAATTAAAAAGTAATTAGAAAATGGTTTTTAATTAATAATAATCATATAAATAGTGTAAAAATTAATTTTCTTTTCCTAAAAATTTTCTTTATTCATTAGGTTTGTAAAAATATCATTTTCATATCCGTAGCCTTTTTATTTATTCAGATTCACTTTTCCTCACGTACGTCAGTATCCGTTTGTAATTTAAACGTACGTTTTTAGCTTTTAGCACGTTTCTTCTTAATCTAAATTCACGTAATTAATCACATAGCTTTCCTAAGCTATTTCATTTCATAATTCTTAAAATTTTCTCATCATAACTCTTTCCTGTGAAAATCACCTGATCACAAGCACGCTTAAGTACCATTCACACCTCGTCGGGACATAACGACCTGATGATACCCTATATTACCCGGAAGCGTTGACTCTAAGCTATTTGACTTTTTTGACCATTTACTTGGTCAATTTAGGTTGACTGTTTAGAACCAATCAAATTTTGGCGCCGCTGCCGGGGAGGTGTGCGCGTATCTGCAGCGTCTTAGAGATTAGTGTTATTTCACATTCGTCACTGTAAAAATACCATCACTTTTGTAAATTTTAAATCAAAAACACAAAAAAGTCATTAACACTTTTCCTAAAGTGTTAAAACACCAAAAAATTAAAAAACAAACAAAACAGATCGTAACGTTTTCTATATCGGGTTTCTTTTAAGGTGATTCTTAAATAAATACGATTTTGGATAACGGGACGATACCAAAAATAATTCCCAAAAGTTTTTCTTCACATACACACAAAAACCCAAAAACATCCATCTTTTTCTTGTGAATAATAATACATAAAAATAAACCGTCGCAAACCAAGACAGAACACCTATCAACTGGGGGTGAGAACATAAAAAGTTCCCAAACAAAAGATTAAAACTTGCCATTGTATCCCTGTGAGTGGTGTACATTTCTTAAAGAAGCCACTTACTTGTGATTATTGGTTTAAGTTCACTGTGGTTTTGCCTCGACTTTGTTTTGATTGATTTTGCTCCTAGTGCATGCGCACTCGTTCTTCTAGGTCTACTAGCCCATTACGTGAGCTTGTAAGAATTCCTAGAAGACATCGTAGATGTTCAGCACCAGCAGTCGAATCTGAGATCCGTACTGTTTCCACATCTGCTATCACCATGGTGGAAGACCGCCCCATGTGTAAGCTTCTCCAAGCACCCATCGAGGGTTACGGAGACGCTATTGTTGTTCCAGCCATTGTGGCTGATAATTTTGAGCTTAAAACCGGGTTACTTAATCTCGTAACCTCAAGTCAATTCTACGGTTTTGAGAGGGACGATCCTCATGCTCACATTAGATGGTTTAACAAAATCACGTCAACCATCAAATACAAAAATGTCCCATCTGAAGCAATAAAACTCCTTCTCTTCCCATTCTCCCTCGAGGGACAAGCCCGGATTTGGCTTGAAAAACAACCTCCTCGATCTATTGAGACATGGGAAGATCTTGTCAAAAAATTTGTGAATGAATTCTTCCCACCTTTCAAGACCACGAGTCTTAAGAACGAAATCACCAAGTTCACTAAAAATATGATGAATCATTTGGTGAAGCGTGGGATCGTTTCAAAGAATTACTTCGTAAGTGTCCACATCATGGTTTCCCAGAGTTGATGCAACTCGATACTTTCTACAATGGTGTGAGCCAAGTTGATCAGGATTCTCTCAATGCATCCGCGGGAGGTAACTTCTTGAGTAGAACCACCAAAGAAGCTTTATCAATCATCGAGAACAAGTCCAAGGTCCGCTCTACACGAAGCAAGCCGGTTGTTTCCCAAATTAGTCTGGGTCCCTCTACTTATTCTTCTGTGAGTCAGTCTAGCACGGATGCTAAGATTGACAAGCTCACTGAAGCTATTCAAGATTTGGTTCTATCACAACAAAAGAAAGTCTCTTTTCCACACACACCTCTACCTGCTGAGGTTAAGAAAGTGGAAGTCTGTGTGACTTGTGGTGGGCTACATGCCTACTACAATTGCATAGCTACTGATGGTACTCCATATGAAGGTCATGCTGTAGTCGGGTCCCCTAATCAAGGAGGCAATCAATACCGCCCTCCTATGGATCGAAACTATCATCCTCACCACTACCCTGGACCACCTGGTTTTCATCAAAACTAAAATGTCCAAAACCGTAACCAAAATCAAAATAGAGTGAACCAAGGTTTTCAAAACCAAGGTAACTTCAATCAGGGTCACGGTTTTGAAAATCAAAACCAAGGTTTCCAAAATCAAGGAAACTTTAATCGAAACCAAGGTCAGGGTAATTTCAATCCTGGATATTTTCATGGAAATAACAACCAAAATCAAGGAAATTCCAACATCGAAACCAAGGGAATTTCCACAACCAAAGTCCCCACCAAAACAATCGTGCTCAAAATTTTAATAATCCACCTCAAGCTATTGTTCCAACTGGGCCTTCATCTGATGAGTTGTTAAAACAATTCATGAAATCCCAAGAAGAGATAAACAAATTGTTGGTTAGCCAGATTTCTGAAATCAAGAAGTCTTTAAATGATTGACCCTCGAGCTCAGGAACACTTCCGAGCAACACGATCGCTAACCCGAGGGGCGATGCTAAGGCGATCACAACAAGAAGTGGTGCTTCATATGATGAACCCGAGATTCCTACTACCTCTTCTTCCTCTCCTCTAAAGGTAGTGGAACGTGAACCTGAGGTGATAACGGACAAGGTGCAATCTCCTAGCTCACGAAGTACCGCACACATCCAACCTCAGGTTATTCCAGAAACCAGATGCAAACCTAGAGTTGTCTTTGAACCACCAGAAACTCTAGTGGACAACCCTAAATCCAAAACTTCTATTCCTTACCCATCATGTCTTAATGAACTAAAGCTCCGCGAAAAAGCTAGTCACCAAATGGACAAATTTTTCCAAATCTTTCAAGATCTACACTTTGACATAAGCTTCGCGGATGCTATTCTCTTGATGCCCAAGTTTGCATCAACAATAAAAAATCTGTTAAGTAATAAGGAAAAACTCTTCGAAATGGCTAGAACTCCATTGAATGAGAAATGCTCAACGGTTCTTTTGAAAAAGCTTCCCGAGAAGATTGGAGACCCCGGAAAATTTCTCATTCCTTGTGTTTTTCCGAGTATGGTTGAATGCTTCGCCTTGGCCGATCTGGGTGCTAGCACTAACCTGATGCCATATTCTGTGTGGAAGAAACTCTCTCTTCCCGAACTTACTCCCACGTGCATGACTCTAGAGCTTGTCGATCGATAAATTTCTCGTCCACTTGGCATTGCTGAGGACATGTTCGTTAAAGTGGGAAAGTTCCATTTTCTGGCCGATTTTGTGATTGTTGACTTTGATGCCGATTCAAGGGTCCCTCTAATTCTTGGAAGGGGATTCCTTAGAACTGGGCGTGCTCTCATAGATGTATTTGATCAAGAGATCACATTGCGTGTTGGAACTGAAGCAGTCACCTTCAACCTCGATCAAACTTCGAGGTACTCCTCCAATTATGACTCTGAATCGGTAAACCGAATAGATGTCATTGATGTTGCTGCTGAGGAGTACGCTCAAGAGGTTTTAGGTTTCACTGATAATTCTCCAAGTGAAAACCTCACTCCATCTTCTCATCCCATCATTGCCAATTCTTCTCCTTCCCTCACTCCGTTTGAGGGAAGTGACTTCGTCTTAGAAGAAATCGAGGCCTTTCTCAAGAGTGATTCGATTCTCGATGGAATCGATAACCAAGAGATTGACCCTGAGAGGGATATTCTCCTACTTGAGAAATTATTAAACGAAGATCCCTCTCCTCTTCCCGTTCTACCACAAACACTTCATAAAGAGGAAATCAAAAATGTTGAAAAAACTGATGATTATCCTGAGGTCGAGCTTAAGGACTTACTGCCTCATCTTGAATACGCATTTTTGGAGGGTGATGATAAATTACCCGTCATAATTGCTAAAGATTTAAGTGTTGAGGAAAAGGCTGCTTTAATAAAGGTTTTGAAGTGACACAAGCAAGCAATTGCTTGGAGACTCTCCGACATCAAGGGTATTGACCCAGAATTTTGTACTCACAAAATTTTAATGGAGGATGACTTCAAACCAGGAGTCCAACAACAAAGAAGGGTGAATCCAAAAATTCATGAGGTCATCAAACAAGAAGTTTTAAAACTTCTTGATGCCGGTTTGATTTACCCTATCTCGGATAGTCCTTGGGTTAGTCCCATCCATTGCGTTCCAAAAAAGGGTGGCATTATTGTTGTCACAAACGAAGAAAATGAGTTGATTCCAACTCGATTGGTTACGGGTTGGCGTGTCTGCATTGACTATCACAAGTCAAATGACGCCACCCGCAAAGACCACTTTCCTCTACCCTTTATGGATCAGATGCTCGAGAGATTAGCGGGGAATGAGTACTATTGTTTCCTCGATGGTTTCTCGGGATACTTCCAAATTCCCATTGATCCGCAGGATCAAGAAAAGACCACTTTCACGTGCCCCTATGGAACTTTTGCCTATAAACGTATGCCATTTGGTTTATGTAATGCTCCGGGCACGTTCCAAAGGTGCATGATGTCCATATTTTTCGACATAATCAGGAAAACTATGGAGGTCTTTATGGATGATTTTTCGGTCATTGGGGATTCATTTCAATCATGTCTCACCCATTTATACAATGATGAGTGCTCAAACACTCATCATTTTTGGTCAAATCTGAACTGCAAAACATTTAAAAACACTCAAAAATGCATCAAAATACTGAAAATATCCTAGGGATTATGTTTTATATGTTTTAGATGCAAAATGAGTAAAAACAGATGAAAATGAACAAAGTTTGCATAATTGGCAGTTTCAGCCCCCAAGTTTCAAAACTTGTCAAAATTAGTCCCTAGGCATTTATTTTGAAAGACAAGTCAACCCAAGTCCTTTAAAAGTCAAAAATTATAAAAAATGGTCTTTGGGTAAAATGTTTTGAGAATTTACAAGTTTAGTCCCTGGAGTTTCGCTTTTGGCAGATTTGGTCCCTGGTGGGATTTTTTTGGAAGAAAAGTCATTATTGGTCCTTGGAAAGTCAAAAATTGTCCTTGGATGGAAAGTTTGAAGGAATTGCAAGTTTAGTCCCTAGACTTTGGAACATGTCAGATTTGGTCCCAGATGTCCAAAAATGGAAAACTAACTTTTATGGTCCCTGGATTATTGGAGATTGGCAAGAATGACCCTTATAAATACTATTGGAAAATGGCATTTCCAGCCCCCAAACTTTCAGCCAATTACAATATTGGTCCTTGTGATTTACTTAGCTAATACAAACCAAATGGACCTAAAATAAACAACCAAACCCAAAAATCCAAGTCCAACACAACCACAGCCCACTTCCAAGCCCAAACCACTCACTACCCCATTTTATATCAAATGGTCAACGAAAGTCAACCCTGGTCAAATGACCAGTCAAACCACCAATCACCCCTACCCCTGGTTTCCCTCCTCCATTCCTCCAAACCCTCACCAACCTCACCTATTTGTCTCCCCCTCCTCTCACCAACTCACCCTTCAATTAATAATCCCAACTGCTAAACCAACCCTCACTCAATCCTGCCAAACCCTTTTTCCCACCAAAATCGTTTTTAAAGGCTGAGATCAATTGGAGCCATCCAACGGCTCAGGAAAGAGTGGGAAAGTCAAGGGAACACCCCAAGTCCTATTTAAGTCAAGAAGAAAGAACTAGGAGATATAGTAGAATAATTAAGTAGGATTAGTTTTAAAATCGACTTAGTGTAATTTATATTTAAAAGTTGTAATTTTCAGTTTAAAAGTTTGTAATCTAATCAGTCAAGTATTTTGTAAGTTTTATTTCATTTAAATTCAAGTTTTCTTTATATAATTAAGCTTTTAGTTATTTCAAGTAAAAATTATAAACTATTTGTTAAGTGTTGAAAAGTTGTTGTTCCTGGTGTGTATTAGCTCAAATATCCTTTGAATAAGCTCAGTAAGCTCTCTCATAGCTTATCTAAGCTTATCTTGTCCATTCATATAGCAAGTCCCTTCTGAATCCTATTTTCAAGTGAGTTTATGTTTTACTTTTTGCATTCCTCTCTATAGTAGCTTATTAGTTATAGTTTATTGCTTACTTGTGTTAAGTATTGCTTATTATAGTTGTTCATGTGATTTTATTGGCTGTTCCATGTTCTAAACATAATTGGTGAACCAACTGCCCCTACTTAGTCATACTTGCAATCTTGAGAGCTTGGTGTTCTTTATTTGTTTTTATTGCTCAGTTAGCTCTTAATTAAGTTTGGGATACTTGTTTCATAATTGGATTGATTGTACTAGGCCTACACCTACATAACTTAGTGAAACAGGCCACATTAGGAGTTTTGGATTAGCTCTGCAACTAGTGTTCTTGTTGATGTTCTGTTGTTGTTTTGGTACTAATAGAATGCATTAGGCAATATTAGGTCAAGAAAAGTCTCAAAACCAAGTTCCATTTGCAAAAAGTCAAAATTCCATTTTTAAAACCCTCACAGTCCACTGTTAGCATTTCTTGTTCCAATTCTAATCACATTGATACATAAGTTCATTCCATAGCTTAATTTAGGTTACTTACAACTTTAAATTGCATTTAGGTTCAGATTAGATCCATTAGAAACTCATTAAAGTCAAACTAAGAAGTTAATATAAAAATTCAAAAATTACTTTTGTGTAGAAAAACCAAAAATGGCATGAATTGTTTTGATTTTTGTGTTTGGATTCAAGACTTATGCTTTTCACCAGTTGTAGCCCCCCACCTAGTCTAGTGAATCCTTGCATTAGCTTATTTTTGTGAATTTTTCTTATAGCTTATTTGGCTTATCAAATTGGCCTGCAGGCTTGATGTCTTGCCCTGCACCATTACTCAGCCCAAATGACCCTTTTTCATGTGTTCATAACTTGTTCCCTAGTGGGCCCCATCCCATGATTTTTGGATTTTTAGAAAGCCAATAAGCTATACTTTAAGGTTCTGTGCTTATTTAGAGGGTTAGAGCTTAATAGGTTAGGCTGCTAGCCCATTGTACTTTGTCCATTTCACCCTTAAGCTGAAGCACTCAGTTTTTGTGCCCATGTTCCAAGCCCTCCCCTGACCAACCTAGTGGACCCCAAAGCTTATTCTCTAGCTTTTTGAAAAGCCAAGGAGCTGAGCTTTTAGGATCCATTATAAGTTTGGGCTTCCAAGTTCCCCTGTGGGCCCCACAGACCTGCGTAGTTGGCCATTTTAACATGTGTGGTCTGTGGTGGATGTGGAATTGCTTATTTGCTCATAAGTGCTTATTCGGTGTGCTTATCTGTTCCACTTTGCTTAATTCAAGTTCCTATTGGTCTGTTTATAGCTTATTTGTACTTGGGATATCATTTGATAGCTTATTCAAGTGGCAATAAATCCTAATAATCCTTAAACACACCAACTGTTAAGCACTTTGCTTTTCAAAGTGCTTATTTTTTAGATTTATCTAAAGTGCCTTTGTTAAAGTTGTTTATTTTTAGTTTATAATTAGTTTTGAAAAAAAAAAGAAAATCCAGAAAATCCAATTTTAAATAAAGTGATAGCTTCTATTTAAGCTTTTTAGCTTATTTTCAGCTTATTTCATAAGTAAAATTCATTTTTATAATTTTCCTAGGTTCTAGTAGTTATAAAATAATTTTAAAAAATTTTCATAATTTTCACTGTTCATTTTCTATTTTTCTTAATTTATTTTATTTTTAATTAATTAATATTAATTTTTAATTAGTAATAATTATTTAAAAAGTCTTAAAAATATATTTTCTATTTTAAAATTAGCTTTATATTATTTTAGATTTTTCCAAGTTTAAATTTTATTTTTCTAAGTTAAATTCATAATTACTTGTATTTTAGTGTACTTTAAATAATTAAAAGTAATTAGGAAATTAGTAATTAATTAATAATAATTATATAAATAGTGTAAAAATCAATTTTCTTTTTCCAAAAAGTTTATTTTATTATTAGGATTATAAAAATATAATTTTCATAACCGTAGGTATTTTATTTCTCTAAAACTCGCGTTTTATTTCGTACGTCTAAGTAAATTTAAATCAGACGTACGCGTTTTTAGGTTTTAAACGTTTCTGAGTTTTCTAATTTTACAGTCTTGTTAATGTAGCTTATTTAAGCTATTTCCTTTCATATTTCATTTGTGTAATCAATCACAACCCTTTCCTGTCCAAGTTCACCCGATCACAAACCCGTTTTGATACCATCACACCTCGTTGGGACATAACGACCCTGGTGATACGCTATATTACCCAGAAGCATTGACTCTAAGCTATTTGACTTTGTTGACCATTTACTTGCTCAATTTAGGTTGACTGTTTAGAGCGAATCAAATTTTGGCGCCGCTGCCGGGGAGGTTGTGCGTGTATTCTAAACGGTTTTTGCAGATTAGTGATTTTGGGATTCATTCCTTTGTATATTTATCCATCCTTGTTCATATTTTCTTATATTTATATAAAAACAAAACGAATCGTGAATTTTACCATATCAGATTACTCAAAGATTACTTTATGTGATCTACGAGGAAATGATTTGGTCTTTCAAAACGATTACCAAAAACATTTTAAATAAGTTTTCAACGAACACAAAAAAACCCAAAAATATTTTTCCTTACCCTTTATCCATTTGATTCTACCTTCTTATACCCCTCTCATGTATAATTCTTATGGCGCCTACACGTGTTTTCACTGTAAAAGCCCGATTGAGAACGGTTATCGTTGTTTCCGGTGTATTTGTGAGAAATGTGGGAATAATTGTAGTAAGAGATTTTGTACTGTATGTAGTTTGTTCATAAATCCAAATTCTCCTACTGATTCACCAAATCTTTCTGATGACCCTCCTCACACATCTTCGTTGAAACAACTTCATTGCATTAGTTGTGGAGATCCGTTAAGAGATGGTTCACTTTGTGAACGGTGCAATTCCAAGGATTGTGGATTTAGCCATGAACTTTTTGCATGTTATGTTTTGAGAACTGAACCTACATTCACCTCTGATTATGATCAGAACTTTTGTGAATATACTCAAAACGATTACAACCACATTCCTCATAACCCATACGAGCAAGAACCATATCATTCAAATTTCAATGATGCTTCGTATCAAAATACACCAAGTTTTTCTTGTGAGTATTGTTGAGGTCCTCATGACAGTTCTAATTGTCAAACTGGGAACCAGCTTGTCTATGAGCAAGTTCCTTGTAACAATTACGAATTTGGTTTTAACCAATATCCACATAACTCACATGATCAGTTCAACTGTTGTATATACTGTGGAGGTTTACATCTCGGCTCTGATTGCCAAAATATGTACACACCTATCTTTGAGCCCGAACCTTATGACAATTATGACACACGTCATTTTGATCAACCTCCACAGCCTTACACTCTTTGTCATGATTTCATCCAAGACGTAAAAGAAATACAAGTGTTATTAAACACTTGTCATGATGAACTTCTTGGTCATGAACAACATGAGAAATCCATGGAAGAATTGTTAGCGGAAGAGCAGGCTGCTAAAATAAATTCTCAAATTGCCATTGAAAACTCTATTAGGGAATCAATTGCAAAAGAAAAAGCAGCCAGATCTAGCTATCGATTCCGTTTCATTCCTGATGACAGTGATGATGAAGATACCCTTGATATTCTTCAATTTTACAAAGATTCATCTAGTTCATCAGATGAAATTCCATCAGTTGAGATTCCATCTCAATCTACTGTTATCACACCCGAGGTTCCCACTCACTCTCTGAGCATGGGGGACGAGCATCTTGACACTGTTCCTGAAAAGGAATCGGACGAATTCATAAAGTCTAGTGTTGAGAACCTTGTCCTAATCCCAAGAGAGTCACAGGGAATTCTTGATCATTTGTGTGATATCCATCCTCCTCTTATCTTCCCAACTGATCATGTTGAGATGTTCTCTGATTCTACTAATGACGATTCGTTATCTTGTGGAGACATCGTTTTTATGGAAGAATTACCTTCTGAGCTAGTTAGCTTAGAAGAAAAGAATGATGAAATTGACACTGACATAAAAAATGAAGCACTTCGTGCAACATTATTGAATATCAATCTCCTCATTTCTAAAATCGAGGCTTTCAATATGAAACCCATTTCATCTCCTATCTCCATTAAGGATAGTGACATTCTTTCCGATGATCCTATACCGGAATTTGAAGCCTTTAGTTTTGATCATATGGGAGAGAAGATTAGTGGCAATACCACTTCTCATTCTCAAATTTATCTCCCCGTATATGATTCATTCACTTTCAAGGAGTTCTCCTGTGAACTCACTCATATCATATCTCCATCGGAGTATGATAACTTCTACTTTGATCTAGACAAAGATAATCCTTGTGTCCCGGGGGGAAATTTTCTCAGCCATGAGAATTTGCTTGATATCAAAATCCCATCCCTCCCGCCCATAATATGTCTAGAACAAATGAGCTTCAATGATGAGATTCATGATATACCAATTATGAATTCTCTTTCTGATAATGATGAGTCAGTCTTGATTGTTATCAAGATCTCTCTTCTATTTTTCACCTATTGGGTGACTTCTCCTGTTCTTCACTCCTTCGGGAATGAAGACATTATACTTGACCCCGGCATCACCGCTTATAGTTTATACTATTTAAAGCTGGGTACTTATCTCATCGGTGTGGAACTTTCACGTGCTTCAAATGTTTGACCAAACATCTAGAATGAAAGTCCGATGGAGATTGTTTCTTCCACATCTTGCTTCCCCAAGAACAAATGAATTCGGGGTCGAGTTAAGCTAGCGACTCGATAATCAAAAGTAGTAGCATGTATATGGGTTTTCACCCTAAGTGTGGGGGAGTTGCCCCTGCTGTTGTTACTTAAAAAAAAAAAAAAAAAAAAAAAAAAAAAAAAAAAAAAAAAAAAAGTCTGTATGTATATATATAAATAAAGTGAAAAATGGTTTTTCCACATTTGTTGCCTTTTTACGTTCAAAGAGTCGGCATAATAGCCGGGACTTTGACTATTGAGGACAATATTCAATTCTAAGTGTGGGGGGAAATTCTAGCGAATTTGATCACATTTTACCTTCTTATACCCCCGTTTTTGGCAAAAAATTTAATTTTTTTTTCACATATTTCAAAATTTTTATGGTTATCAGTCCATCATGTCTAAACCACATAAGGACAGGCTAATCCAGGAGCAAACGGCTCTTGGTAAAGATATATCAAATCCGTTTATGGCTGACAATTTGCTGAAAATTGTATGGTATTCAACTCACCATATCCTAAAAAGTAAAAGAGTTGGCTAGCCCTCAAGGTTATGGCTTGAAGTAAAGGCAGTAGAAAACCATAATTGGTAATCAACTCACCAAGATGATGACTGTATTCTATCAAAGTGTTTGCTAGTCCAGAAGCAAACAGCTTCTGGTAAAGACAAATCAAATCCGTTGACAGCTTATGATTTGCTCAAAATCATATGGTTATCAGTGTACCATAGTTCTTACTTGAACTGAAACATTTGGCTACTTCAGAAGTAATGGCATTTGGTAAAGAGATATCAAATCCATTAAATTTTCAAAACAGGTTATTTTTTAATTCAATATTGCTAGGGACTAGTAATAGTTTAGTGTGGGGGATTGATGAGTGCTCAAACACTCATCATTTTTGGTCGAATCTGAACTGCAAAACATTTAAAAACACCAAAAAATGCATCAAAATACTGAAAATATCACAGGGATTATGTTTTATATGTTTTAGATGCAAAATGAGTAAAAACAGATGAAAAACGAACAAAGTTTGCATAATTGGCAGTTTCAGCCCCCCAAGTTTCAAAACTTGTCAAAATTAGTCCATAGGCATTTATTTTGAAAGATAAGTCAACCCAAGTCCTTTAAAAGTAAAATATTATCAAAAATGGTCTTTGGGTAAAAAGTTTTGAGAATTTACAAGTTTAGTACCTGGAGTTTCGCTTTTGGCAGATTTGGTCCCTGGTGGGATATTTTTGGAAGAAAAGTCATTATTGGTCCTTGGAAAGTCACAAGTTGTCACAAATGGTCCTTGGATGGAAAGTTTGAAGGAATTGCAAGTTTAGTCCCTAGACTTTGAAACTTGTCAGATTTGGTCCCCGGATGTCCAAAAATGGAAAACTAACTTTTATGGTCCCTAGATTATTGGAGATTGGCAAGAATGACCCTTATGAACACTATTAGAAAATGGCATTTCCAGCCCCCAAACTTTCAGCCAATTACAACATTGGCCCTTGTGATTTACTTAGCTAATACAAACCAAATGGACCTAAAATAAACAACCAAACCCAAAAATCCAAGTCCAACACAACCACAGCCCACTTCCAAGCCCAAACCACTCACTACCCCATTTTATATCAAACGGTTAGTTAAAGTCAACCCTAGTCAAATGACCAGTCAAACCACCAATCACCCCTACCCCTGGTTTCCCTCCTCCATGTCCCCCTCCTTTTCTCCAAACCCTCACCAACCTCACCTATTTGTCTCCCCCTCCTTTCACCAACTCACCCTTCAATTAATAATCCCAACTGCCAAACCAACCCCCACTCAATCCTGCCAAACCCCTTTTCCCGCCAAAACTGTTTTTAAAGGCTGAGATCAATTGGAGCCATCCAACGGCTCAAGAAAGAGTGGGAAAGTCAAGGGAACACGCCAGGTCCTATTTAAGTCAAGAAGAAAGAAGAAAGAACTAGGAGATAGAGTAGAATAATTAAGTAGGATTAGTTTTAAAATCGACTTAGTGTAATTTATATTCAAAAGTTGTAATTTTCAGTTTAAAAGTTTGTAATCTACTCAGTTAAGTATTTTGTAAGTTTTATTTCATTTAAATTCAAGTTTTCTTTATATAATTAAGCTTTTCACCAATTGTAGCCCCTCACCTAGTCTAGTGAATCCTTGCATTAGCTTATTTTTGTGAATTTTTCTTATAGCTTATTTGGCTTATCAAAGTGGCCTGCAGGCCTAATGTCTTGCCCTGCACCATTACTCAGCCCAAATGACCCTTTTTCATTTGTTCATAACTTGGTCCCTAGTGGGCCCAACCCCATGGTTTTTGGATTTTTAGAAATCCAATAAGCAATACTTTAAGGTTCTATGCTTATTTAGAGGGTTAGAGCTTAATAGGTTGGGCTGCTAGCCCATTGTACTTTGTCCATTTCACCCTTAAGCTGAAGCACTCAGTTTTTGTGCCCATGTTCGAAGCCCTCCCCTGACCAACCTAGTGGGCCCCAAAGCTTATTCTCTAGCCTTTTGAAAAGCCAAAGAGCTGAGCTTTTAGGATCCATTATAAGTTTGGGCTTCCAAGTTCCCCTATGGGCCCCACAGACCTGCATAGTTGGCCATTTTAACTTATGTGGTCTGTGGTGGATGTGGAATTGCTTATTTGCTCATAAGTGCTTATTTGTGCCACTTTGCTTAATTCAAGTTCTCATTGGTCTGTTTATAGCTTATTTGTACTTGGGATATCATTTGGTAGCTTATTCAAGTGGCAATAAATCCTAATAAGCCTTAAACATACCAACTGTTAAGCACTTTGCTTTTCAAAGTGCTTATTTTTTAGATTTATCCGAAATGCCTTTGTTAAAGTTGTTTATTTTTAGTTGATAAATATTTTTGAAAAAAAAAGAAAATCTTGAAAATCCAATTTTAAATAAAGTGATAGCTTCTATTTAAGTTTTTTAGCTTATTTTCAGCTTATTTTATAAGCAAACTTCATTTTTATAATTTTCCTAGGTTCTAGTAGTTATAAAATAATTTTAGAAAAATTTTCATAATTTTCACTGTTCATTTTCTATTTTTGTTAATTTAATTTAGTTTTAATTAATTAATATTTAGTTTTTAATTAGTAATAATTATTTAAAAAGTCTTAAAAATATATTTTCTATTTTAAAATTAGTTTTATGTTATTTTATATTTTTCCAAGTTCAAATTTTATTTTTCTAAGTTAAATTCATAATTACTTGTATTTTAGTGTAATTTAAATAATTAAAAGTAATTAGAAAATTAGTAATTAATTAATAATAATTATATAAATAATGTAAAAATTAATTTTCTTTTTCCAAAAATTTTCTTTTATTATTAGGATTGTAAAAATATAATTTTTATAACCATAGGTATTTTATTTCTCTAAAACTCGCGTTTTATTTTGTGCGTCTACGTAAATTTAAATCAGACGTACGCGTTTTTAGGTTTTAAACATTTCTGGGTTTTCTAATTTTATAGTCTTGTTAATATAGCTTATTTAAGCTATTTCCTTTCATATTTCATTTGTGTAATCAATCACAACCCTTTCCTGTCCAAGTTCACCCGATCACAAACCCGTTTTGATACCATCACACCTCACTGGGACATAACGACCTTGGTAATACCCTATATTACCCGGAAGCATTGACTCTAAGATATTTGACTTTGTTGACCATTTACTTGGTCAATTTAGGTTGACTATTTAGAGCGAATCAACAACATGCTCAAACGTTGTGAAGACACAAGGTTATGTCTAAACTGGGAGAAGAGCCATTTTATGGTCAAAGAGGGCATTGTCCTCGGCAATAAAATTTCAAAAAATAGGATTGAGGTTGACAAAGCCAAAGTGGATCATCGCAAAATTACCTCATCCCACTACCGTCACAGGTGTTAGAAGCTTTTTGGGTCATGCCGGTTTTTATCGTAGGTTTATTCAAGATTTTTCCAAAATCGCCCGGCCCATAACCCATATCCTCGAGAAGGATGCTCCTTTTATCTTCTCCCCCAAGGGCATTGAAGCTTTTGAAACTTTGAAGGAAAAGCTTACTGAGGCACCGATTCTTATTGCCCCCGATTGTGACTTGCCCTTTGAACTTATGTGTGATGATAATGATTATGCAATAGGGGCAGTCTTGGGGCAACGCAAATCAAAACACTTTCAGTCGATACACTATGCGAGCAAAACAATGACCGAGGCTCAAAGTCATTACACCACCACTGAGAAAGAACTATTAGCAGTGGTATATGCCTTTGAAAAGTTTCGGCCATATTTGATATTGACCAAATGCATAGTGTATACGAATCACTCGGCTTTGAAGTACCTCTTTGCAAAACAAGATGCAAAGCCGAGACTACTCCGTTGGGTTCTCCTCTTGCAAGAATTTGATATCATAATTCGTGATAAAAAAAAGGAGCTGAGAACCTAGCTGCTGATCACCTCTCCCATCTTGAAAACCCTCACCAAGATGCTTTCGAGAAAAAGGAAATAAACGAAACATTTCCTCTCGAAACCCTCAGTGCGATTTCTTTTCGTGGAGATCAACTACCCCATGGTTTTCCGATTTTGCAAATTACCATGCGGGTAACTTTGTTGTGAAAGGGATGTCGTCCAAACAAAAAAATAAGTTCTTTAAAGATGTAAAACACTATTTCTGGGACGACCCCTACTTGTTCAAAATTTGCGCAGATCAAGTCATCCGGCGGTGTGTTCATGGTCAGGAAGCCGCTGAAATTCTAAAGGTGTGCCATGCTGGTCCCACAGGGGGCCACCACAATCCAAACTACACCGCCAAAAAGGTGTTTGATTCCGGTTTTTACTGGCCCACGATCTATAAGGATGCCCAAGAATTAGTCAAATCTTGTGACTCTTGTCAACTTCACGGGAATCTTTCACAAAAGAATGAAATGCCACAAAATGCAATTCAAGTTTGTGAAATCTTTGACGTATGGGGCATTGATTTTATGGAGCCATTTCCGTCATCTCATGGAAATAAGTACATACTCGTGGCTGTTGACTATTTGTCAAAATGGGTTGAAGCAAAAGCTTTACCCACTAATGATGCCTGAGTTGTTGTGAAGTTTTTAAAAGCTCTTCTCGCTCGATTTGGAACTCCACGTGCTATAATTAGTGATCGTAGTACGCATTTTTGCTATGACAAATTTGATAAAGTCATGCCAAAGTATGGTGTAACTCACCGTCTTTCTACTGCGTACCACCCACAAACAAGTGGACAAGTAGAGGTTTCCAATCGAGGAATTAAAAGAATATTGGAAAGAACCGTAGGTGAAAATCGTGCATCGTGGTCGTACAAATTAGATGATGCACTCTGGGCTTTCTGTACGGCATACAAAACACCCATTGGGTGTACGCCTTACAAGCTTGTGTACGGAAAAGCATGCCATCTAACGATCGAGTTTGAGCACAAAGCCTACTGGGCCCTCAAGCATGCAAACTTTGATCTCCAAACAGCGGGTGCTCATCGCAAAGTTCAGCTGAATGAATTAAATGAGCTGCGCGATCAAGCTTACGAGAACTCTTTAATCTATAAGGAGAAGACAAAGAAGATTCATGACTCAAAAATCAAGAACCGCGTTTTTAACGTTGGTGATCGAGTCCTTCTTTTTAACTCACGGTTAAAGATTTTCTCTGGGAAGCTTAAAACCCACTGGACTGGACCATTCACTATTGCCAAAGTTTATCCTTTTGGCACCATCGAATTATCTCAAAATGACGGTCCACATTTCAAAGTGAATGGGCATCGTTTAAAGCATTACTTTGGAGAGGACATACCATCCATGGTTGTCCCGGATCTTCAAACTTTCCCCAAGGATAAATGAATTCGGGGATCGAGTCAAGCTAGCGACTCGGTGAACAAAAATAGTAGTACAACATGGGTTTTCACCCATGTCTCTGACTTCTTTCTATTTTCTAACACCTAAGTGTGGGGGAGTGGCCGTCCCCTGCTGTTTGCAATGTATATATGTATATATCAAAAAAAATGTGTGTTTGTATATCTAAATAAAGTGAAAAATGATGTTCTCATAGTTAGCTTATAATATTGCCTTTTTCCGTTCAAAGAGTCGGTATAATAGCCGGGACTTTGAATATTGAGGACAATATGCAATTCTAAGTGTGGGGGGGGGGGGGGGGGGGGGGAGAGATTCTAGCGAATTTTATCACATTATACCTTCTAGTACCACCGTTTTTGGCCAAAATTAAAAAAAAAAAAAATCACTTTATTTCAAAAAAATTTGTGGTTATTAGTCCACCATGTCTAACCCACAAAAGGACTGGCTAATCCATAAGCAAACGGCTCTTGGTAAAGATAACTCAAATCCGTTGATGGCTGACAATTTTCCGAAAAATTGTATGGTATTCAACTCACCATATCCTAAAAAGTAAAAGAGTTGGCTAGCCCGCAATGTTATGGCTTGTGGTAAAGGAAGTGGAAAGCCATAATTGGTAATCAACTCACCAAGATGATGACTGTATTCCATCAAGAGTTGGCTAGTCCAGAAGCAAACGGCTTTTGGTAAAGACAAATCAAAACCGTTGACAGCTTATGGTTTGCTAAAAATCATATGGTTATCAGTGTACCATGGTTCTTACTTGAACTGAAACATTTGGCTATTCCAGAAATAATGGCTTTTGGTAAAGAGATTCAAATTCATTAAGTTTTCTCAAAAGATTGCTAGGGACTAGCAATAGTTTAGTGTGGGGGATTGATTAGTGCTCAAACACTCATCATTATTTGTCAAATCTGAGCTGCAAAATATTTAAAAACACTCAAAAAGGCATCAAAATACTGAAAATATCCCAGGGATTGTGTTTTATATGTTTCAGATGCAAAATGAGTAAAAACAGATGAAAAACGATCAAAGTTTGTATAATTGGCAGTTTCAGTCCCCCAAGTTTCAAAACTTGTCAAAATTAGTCCATATGCATTTATTTTGAAAGATAAGTCAACCCAAGTCTTTTGAAAGTCAATGTTATCAAACATGATCTTTGGGTATAAAGTTTCAAAAGTTTACATGTATGGTCCCTCAAGTTTCAAAGTTGGCAAAATTGGTCCCTGAGAATTTTAAAAAATGGAAAATTGCAATTTTGGTTCTTGGATTATGGAAGCTTGGCATAATTGGTCCTTTGGAGTACTTTGGGAAACTTACAACATCAGCCCCTCCATTTTCAAAAAATTGCAAAAATGATCCTTGTGATACAATAAACCAAACCGGACCCCCTTTTTATTTGTTCCCTAAACTAAACCCTATCCAATCCAATCCTAAGCCCAACCTAAGCCCAACCCCAAAATAATAAAACCCCAAGCCAGGGACAACGCGGGTCAAAGGTCAAAGGCCAGTCAAATACCATCACCTTCCCCACTTTCCCCCTTGAAAACCTACAAACCTGTTTCCCCCCCCCCCCCCTCACCTTTTCACCAACACCACCAACCCTCTATTAATACTCCTCACCAACCCAAACCAACCCCCTCCTCAATTAATGCTTACCAGTTCCACTCAGTTTGTTAGTGTACTGTTTTTGGCTCCAAATTCTCGATCAAGGGCTAGGATTCATGAAACCTCAAATTAAGGGTGAGGATATGGTCAGTGGTCAACAAGAAGTCCATGGGAACTCACAAATTGCAAAAGGGATGCACATGGAAGCTGAGGATGTGTTATTTTAAATCGTAGTATATATAGTAGCTTGTGTAAGCCTCATAAGGCATGCATTATTATAAATTAGGTATTGTAGTGTTTATTTTATCCTCTGTAATCAGTTTTTAATCAATGCAAGTTTTTGTTAAAGTCATTCTCTCATTTTCAAATTTCAAGAATTATTCAAGAATTTCAACCTTTAATATGGCTGCTAAGCTTGGAAGGTCTTTGTAAGCTTAAACTTTTGATCCTTACTCTTTTCAGTGTATAAGTGTTACTAGCTGCTTATTCATGTTTACTTTGCTTATTTGTTACTTCTTAGATAAGTTGTTCTCAGTAGTTTGTACTTTTGTTTCATTTAAATCTAGTTTCATAGGTTGTATGTGTTTGTAAGGGGTGTTTGGTTTTATCTGTTTTGCTGTGTAAGTGTAAGTTTCATTGGCTAAAACCTGTCCAACTAGCATACTCAGTACCTAAGTAGTCCAAAGTAACCAAGTTTTAGGTGATTGAAGGCTTTCATAGTCAAAACCAATTTTAATCACTCCTAGGGGTTGTCTGTGAAGAAATTAGAGTAATATAATCCTCATATCAACTCACAAGTGGGTATTTTAGCATAAATTAGTCTTGTTATAGCTTATTAACCCATATTCAGTCCATAAATCTAGATCAAAACTCACAAAAGTCAAACTAGATTCAAAATCAAAAAAGTCAAATTTTAACCTTTTTACAGAAAGACAAATTTTGGGTGATTTTTTTTGAATTTTGTGATGAGTTTCAGGACTTGTGCTTCTCAAATGTCAAAGTATACCAGCTAGACACTAGGAATCAGCTAAGTGCTTATTTTTGTGAATTTTATTTGTGGCTTATTTGCAGGCTTAAACAAGCCTGCAGGGACAATCTTACTTTTGCACCAGGGCACAGTCCAAATGACCCATTTTCAATAGACCATAGATTGCTTAATAGTGGGCCCCACCACCTGATTTTTGGCTTATTGGAAAGCCAATAAGCCCAACTTCTAGGACCAAGGCTTATTTCATAGTTCCTGGCTTATTTACTAGGGCTACAAGTCCCTTTTATTTTGGTCAATTCCATACTTTTGCTGAGTACTCAGGTTTTTGTTACATTTTCTTAAGGGCTTATCTAGCTTATTTCTGGGAGTTAGGTCTTGACTCTTGGCTTATTAGAAATCCAACCAGCTTACCTTCTTATTTCAGTCTTAAGTTTGGATCCCTGCTCCATTGTGTGGTCCCCACACAAGCCTGCCACTTAGCCATTTGACCTGTGCATCTGTGAACTCAGTTACTTTGGCTTATTTCATAGGCTCATTATGAGCTTATTTCTTAGCTTATTGGCCTGCTTATTGGTTCATTTGATTGACCCTCAGTCCATTCTGCAGGTCCAATATTTGTTTTGGACCCCTGACCTCTCTTGTGGCCCCCACAGAGTCCCACAATTGGTCCATTTTCGCCTTTATGGCCTGTCAAATAAGCCATCAGCTTATTTTGTTGTTTCTGACTTATTTTGTGTGCTTATTTGATTCAGTTGTTCTCATTTCTTTGTATTATCATTAGTTGTAAAGTAATTTTGGTTTGTGGCTTAATATTGTAGCTTATTCAAGCTATTACAAATCCTAATAAGCCATTGGCTTAATATGTCTATCAAATAAGCTTGCAATTTGCTTATTCCTAACTTTCAGCCAAACTTCTTTCATAAAAGTTGCTCATAATTAGTGTATAAACAGGTTTTAAAAAGAAAATTCCAAAAAAGTCAACTTTAATAAAAGTGATAGCTTCTATTTAAGCCAATTGCCTTATTCTCAGCTTTTTGCAAAAGCAATTCACATTTTTATAATTTTCCTAGGTTTCTTATTGTTTCAAATGATTTCAGTAATTTTTTTCAGATTTTTCTCTTATCATTTAGTATTTTTCATAATTTAAATTTTTATTAATTAATAATTAGTTAATAATTAATAATAATTAATTTAACAATCAGAAAAATACAAATTTAGTTTTAAAATTAGTTTTTAGTTATTTTAAATTTTTCCAAATATAATTTTTATTTTTCTAGTGTAATTTTATAATTAATTATAATTTTAATTATAATTTAGGGTAATTTAAATAATTAAAAAGTAATTAGAAAATAGTTTTTAATTAATAATAATTAATATAAATAGTGTAAAAATTAATTTTCTTTTTCTAAAAATTTTCTTTATTCATTAGGTTTCTAAAAATATCATTTTCATATCCATAGCCTTTTTATTTATTCAGATTCACTTTCCTCACGTACGTCAGTATCCGTTTGTAATTTAAACGTACGTTTTTAGGTTTTAGCACGTTTCTTCTTAATCTAAATTCATGTAATCAATCACATAGCTTTTCTAAGCTATTTCATTTTATATTTCTTAAAATTTTCTCATCATAACCCTTTCCTGTGAAAATCACCCGATCACATGCACGCTTAAGTACCATTCATACCTCGTCGGGACATAACGACCTGGTGATACCCTATATTACCCGGAAGCATTGACTCTAAGCTATTTGACTTTGTTGACCATTTACTTGGTCAATTTAGGTTGACTGGTTAGAGCCAATCAATGTAGTAAATCCTAACTACACGAATGTAGTCTCACTAGCGGTCTCGGGATGCATCACTAACGCAAGTTCTAGAATCTAAATACTACCGGTACACTCATAAGCACTAATAATGAATGCTTTTCCTAACAAATCTAAAGGCAAACCTCACGTATTTGGGTGGAAAATTTTTTGAGTGGTACGGTTTTTGGTGCTAGTCATACAATCTTCTATCCATGAGACGCTTGTTAAGGCTAAAGTTTCACTCCTAAATGTTGTAAGAAATTTTAAATTTGGCGCTAAAATAAACCTGTTTGGTCACCTATTCTCGTCACTATACATGTTAGTGGTCACTATTTTGATCAGTTAGTGACCGAAGATAATGACCACTACATAGCAACATAGTAACAAAGTATGTGGTCACTAATTTAAAAATATAGCAAAAAAAATATCTGCAAATAACCACTAATACAATTATTAAACAGCAAAATAAAAATAGAATTTGTTCGAAACAATAAATTTCCAAAATTAATTACATCTACATAAAATTGTATGTTTTGACCCTTTACCCAACCCGCTGATCCTCATGTTTGACTCATATCAGTAAATTAAATGGCTATGAGTAAAAGTGGTGGTATTTAAAGCACAGGCTTGACCTATCCAATAACCGCAGCCAGAGATCCCTTTGGAATGGCAAGATTGACACGATCCAGAATTGGCACCTACACTTCCTGATCATTGCTTAACTATGCACAAGTAGCATCCTTTATGGTAATATCCAATCTAAATGGCAACATTCGTGATTTAAGTACTTACTCTGCAAACAAAAGCAGCAGCAGCCAACTCTGATAAATAGCCATTTGATCTACTGAGCCTTTCTTGTCTTCCAATAGCAAAACCTTGTTCACTAGACCACAAACCATTTCCGTTGTCAAAACCAACACCATTCTGAAACGTTGCAGTGTTCCTGTAACTGGATGCTGTCCCATTATGTTGAAGAGATTCTATTGAATGGATAATTGTTGTGTGTCTTTCATGCAAATCAATATCCTACATATAGCCTCTATACAATATCTATTTTGGGTAAATGACAATCACCTACTAATTACATTAAAGGATACAACTAAGACAAATAAATGTGTGTTTATCCTGTGAGTCAGATTCGACTAATACTCCCCCGCAGTTGGAGCGGGAGGGAGCCGGATGCTCCAACTAGATCTAAAATCTTCAAATAAGGTTGAGGGAAGTCCTTTGGTAAAGATATCTGCATACTGATAACGTGAGGGTACATGGAGAAAACGAACCTGACCAGCAGTAACCATGTCACAGACAAAATGTATATCAATCTCAATATGTTTGGTCCGTTGATGTTGAACAGGATTGGCAGACAAATAGATGGCACTAACATTATCACAGTAGACAAGAGTGGCAGTAGAAAGAGGAGAATGAAACTCATGAACAAGGTTACGAAGCCAGGCAGTCTCAGCTACAACATTAGCAACACCCCGGTACTCAGCTTCGGCACTAGAACGGGAGATGGTGTGCTGTCGCTTGGAAGACCAAGAAAGTAGATTATCGCCCAGAAAAACACAGTATCCTGAAGTTGACCGTCGTGTGGACGGGCAACCTGCCCAATCTGCATCTGTATATCTGATGTGTGGGAATTGCACTAGGCTTTACCTCTCGAGGGATCTCGAGAAACTTACAACCCCCACCAGGCAGTGTACCTGATCGTTGTAGTATAGTATAGTGACAAGTATCGGAGGATTGATCGTTCAACTTAGGAATAGTGTCGCTAGGATTAGAAAACCTAAAGACTAGGTCTAGAGATGAGGGATGATTCTTTTTGTATTTTTTATATTTTATAAAAGCAAATAAAAATCTCGGGTATTGGAAGAGTGGGCGGAATTAGTTGCTAGTCAACTAACCCAATAACTAAAATGCAATCGAAATAAAATACTAAAAATGAAAATAAACTAAATTAAGGTAATGGTGTGAGCAATATATGGGAGAATTGTGTTTACTTAGATTTCACTACTCCCTAGATATCTTTTACAGGTTAATTACTTGTTACAGTTGCGTGGATGACGGATTGTATTCCTTAATAGCATTCATGGGGTGGCGTACTTACTTCCCCAATCCTATAAGCTCCTACTTCATTCCTATGTCGAGCCGGCTAAGAAGCTCCTAACATGGGATCACTAGAATTCGCTCATGCATTAAATATAATCATAAAAACCTAGTACACATCAGTTCATATTTCTTAAGACGTTCAAGCAAGTTACACAATGGAGATCTGCCAGTTTTCTTAAGCCTAACATTGAAATCATTCATCCATTACAACTACAAACAAGCAATCAACCTACAATCAACATCTAGGTTTCATTACATCTAAGCAAACACATGAAAGATCTAGCCTAGCATGTTATAATCAAGACAAGCATAAGATATATTCAAACAACACATAGACCTATTGAATGAATTGAAAGAGGACTTATCTTAATTGAACATTAAAGGTTTCAAGGGATGAAAACCCTTGAAAATACTGTTACAAACGACCTAGGGTTTATTAGGTTCGACCCTAGTATTCTCCACACAAGTTCCTCTCTTAATGAATGAAAAATAGAAAAGTATATATAGATTTTGTGAGGTGACGGCGTCAAGAGTAAATGTCTGACGCCGTCATCTCGCCGCCAATAAAGTTCTCGGACTGCCTAGATCTGGGTTTGACGCCGTCATGTGTAATCCATCTTCAGGCCGTCACCAAAATAACTCTTGATGCCCTTCATCTGACGCCTTCAGGTTTTCTCTGGGTCGTCATGGATTTTACTCCTGACGCCGTCACATTTTCCATCTTGACGCCGTCAGGTATTGTTCCCAGCATGGAAAATTAAGTCTTTGTCGTTTTCTTCACTTTTATGCTCCAAAAACGTCCAAAATGCTCCCTTTTCCAGAATTCACTCCCAAAGTACCAAAAATCACATAGGGAACGATTTAGGGTAATATTTGATCAAATAAATTCAATTCCGGGCTTAAATGACCCCCTAAAAATGGTTCATTTTTCGCCTCATCATACACCCTTACACTTGAGATTTGCTTGTCCTCAAGCAAATGCGCTTTTATTCTAATCAAAATACAAGTTATGGGTCATTTAACAGTAATATAAAAGTAATTACAACAAATAATAGTTCCACTAAAGACCAAATACAAGCATGGAGGTCATACACTAGCACCTCACAAATAGTGTTTAGATACTCACATCTCTCGGGTGTAATAAAGTAATATCACAATATGGAAATGGAAAACATCTCTCACTACCTGTCATAGTAAAATAGATTACCATAGGCTTGGGAAATGATCAAACCTCCACCACATGGCGTAAGCACCAAGGATAAACTATCAAAGAGGTCTTTTAAAGGGTTGTAACGTTAGGTGTAGGGATATGGAATACACGGTTTTGTTGGATATAGGCAGTCTTTACTGGTGGCGAGTTAATAATCTTGGTTAATTACATGTACAATATGGCGTTGCTAAGCCAAGACTAGACTCGACTTAAGCTAATAAATGAAAAATAACAAAAACGTAAAATAAATATAGAATGAAACGGGGTGGTAGTCCGTATGTTTTTTCCTCTTTTCTTTTTCTATTTTTTTTTCTTTTTCTTAATTTTTTCGATTTTTTTTAATACACTCTTACCCTATCATCCAAAATAATACATCATAGGGAATGAACATTCCCCTTACACTTGAATTTTTACATACTTTACAAAAAACTAATCTAATGACTCGAATCAAGATAATCAAAACACTTGGAGTACTTTTAAGATTAACGCACATATGGGGGTAATAAAAGATGTTCTTCCCCATTACTCCATAACACAAGTACTTTACCCATGAGTCCAAATCGTCCCAAAACAATATGTACAAGGATATGACTCGACTTAGCAACCATGTAATCAATTAGATAATTAACTAAGGGTTTAAACAAATAACAATAATGCACTAAAGATGAGTGCATACACGGAAGGCTAAGGCGATTTGGGTGTACATTTAAATGGGTTGTAACAAATTCTTCCTTTAAGTAAGATCCTTAAAGTTAGAAACGAAAAGATAGGCTCGGAGGGGTATACTAGGGGTTTCGTATACTAAAAATGAGTACAACGCTAAGGTGTGGGAAAAATTAGTTGACTTAACTAGCCAAGTAATATGACTTAAATGGTCTAGTAATTATGATACGGGTTTAACACAAGAGTGATCCTAATGCCTCTTATCATGTAGTAAATCCTATTACACGAATGTAGTCTCACTAGCGGTCTCGGGATGCATCACTAACGCAAGTTCTAGAATCTAAATGCTACCGGTACACTCATAAGCACTAATAGTAAATGCTTTTCCTATCAAATCTAAAGGAGAACCTCACATATTTGGGTGGAAAATTTTTCTGAATGGTACGTTTTTGTGCTAGTCATACAATCTCCTATCCATGAGACGCTTGCTATGGCTAAAGTTTCACTCCTAAATGTTGTAAAAAAATTTAAATTTGACGCTAAAATTACACTAACAAGTATTTCTCATAGTTTTATTACACATCTACTATCAAACAAACAAACTTAAGCGAAAGTGTATCTGTATGGTATCATCATTTTACCCTCCCCTTACACTTAGGATGAACATTGTCCCCAATGCTCAAGTAAAGAATGTAAAAGTGAAATAAGTAAAAAGAATGAAATCAAATACTCCCCTGATTCGCTCGGTATGGATAATAAGGTAGCCAGGTTAAATCTTCCTCCAAGAAAATGAACAATCAAAGCTTCCCTTCCAGAATATAAATCATCTTCTTGTCATACATAACCTGTAAAACCTGAGAAAATAGACAAGGAAACCTCGCGTAAAATCGGCGGCAATCTATATATGCTAACAAATCCTAGAAAACAAAATAAGATATAATGCTTGTGGAATGATGTTTGCAGATTCCCTGGAGATTATAAAACTAAAGATTCAACAAAAACTTTAAGACTCCGTTAGAAAAAAAAAAAAAAAAAAAAAAAAAAAACTGGTAAAATTTCCAGAATTTTACACGTGACTCCGTCAGGAGTTTCTTCCTGACGCCGTCAGAAGTGACCTACAGAAATTCTTATGTTAAGTTTCCGGAAAATTTATGGAAAAACTTCATCCTACTTCCTGGAAAATCCTGCAAAACATCATTATAACTCGATACAAGCATTTGACTCTAACAAATACGAATATACATGTTCACTTAATATTGTGGAGAATCATGATCGAGTTTGTTTCTTAAAAACATATTTGGGGTTTCCCCTTACACTTATCTTTTGCGAAATACCTTGGATGAAGTTAATACTAAGCCAAACAACAAAATAAAGTATTTTCACCATTTTAGTTTTGAAACATGATCTACCAACAATAAAAATAAAGCATGCATACGGAAACAAATAACAATCATTCAAAATAAAAATCACACAAAACATGGGTTGCCTCCCAAGAAGCGCTTTTCTTTATTTACGAGTCTTGTAGCTAGACTCAAGGTCATGGGTTACTACGTGACCTCATCCCTCGAGATGATGTACCCCATATAATTTCGATCATTACTATCGTGGTGGTGGTGTTTCAATCGATCGATACTCGCAGTCACCTCTCCTCCTCCTTTACTTCTCAAGTTAGCCATCCCATCATGGCTTATGCTTTAAATTGTGAAAGGCCCATACCACCAGGGACTCGGCTTATCGGGAGGTATCGTTATCTCCAAGTGTCTTAAGAGTACTAAGTTCCCTTTCTCGAATGGTACATGGTTAGTTGACTATGTTCGAACTCGACATGAACTTCATTGCTTTTGCTTCGTTCATGTTCAGCCTCCTTGTAGCTTTTGATTCTTGCCTCCCATGCAAGTATTTTCTCCTGAACATGAATAGGTGATGTGTAAATGGTGTTTTTGAGCTTTCTCCCACTCAAACTCTCTTGCCCATATTGCAGGGTCATGGGAAAGCTAATCTTTCTTTTTCCAGATTTAAGCTCAATTTTCCTACCTTCATACTTAATGACAGCTCTTGCGGTGGTGAGGAATGGTGCCCCAAGGATTATTGGCATGCATCCATCTCCCTTATCATCGATGATTATAAAATCAACGAGATACATGAATCCTGCGACATTGACCAACACATCTTCTACGATTCCCAGGGGGTACACGTAAGAGTGTCCAGTGAAGGACATCCTAACACGAGTGGGGGCTGGCATTTTTGACGTTAGTTGGGTGTAGATAGTTAGAGGCATAAGATTTACTTCCGATCCTTGGTCGGCGAAAGCGTTTAGATATTTCAAATTCCCGATGATGGCTGGTATCTCAAAGTTCCCACACGTCATCTGCTTAGTAGCCACTTTTTGTACCAATAGTTTCTTGAATATCGGTCCCCCAGGTAATGTATCATACTCATCTTTTCCATCTTCCTCCTTCTCTGAACCACCTGTTTGGAAGATTGGTTACGCCCGTCATCCTTTATCATGTTTCAGGTAGTAACTTAAGGATTGGGATTTTGGCGGTTCTTCTGCGGTTTGTTCACTAGAGGTTTCTACTTTCTCATTATCCGTGTGGACAATTGTGATGGAATTAACAAATCGGGTAGTGGGGATGACACTTTCTTTCCTCAGTAACATCCTTTCGGGGGTTTTCTGGTTGGCATACTCCTTCATCAGGCTCATCATCTCATTCATTTTCTCTTGCATCTCCTCTTTTTGTTTATAAACTGCTTCCTCGAATCTAGCAAGCCGCTCTGAATGAGTTGCCATGTATTCTCTCATTCTGGCTTCAAATTCCGGGCTAAGTTTCTCATGAGGGGAATAAGGTGGGGCATAGTTTTGAAAGGTCTCAACATTCTCTCTAGAGGGTGACTCTGATAACGGCATTGAAGTCATTTTCGAGACAGAATTGACTGTAGCCCGTCCAGGACTTAAGGATCTCTTTTGCCTTTCCTCAAAATAGTCAACTTTTGCCTCAAGTTTGCAAAGGAGTTCATCAGAGATTTGATTAGTCCCTCCAGGTGTCGAGATTGCGTTGATGGCCGCTTTTATAGTATGATTAAACTCCCATAACTCTTGATTATCTGCGGCAAGCTCTTCAATAATTGCCCAAGACTCCTCGGCGTCCTTATCACGCAATCTACCTCTCGCGGTTCTATCGATTGTACATTTAGTGTGATAGTCGACATGGTCATAGAATATCTGAACTAATAACTAAAGATTTATACCATGATGAGGGACTTTGTGGAGTAGATCCTTAAAACGAGCCCATGCTTCGTAGAAAGTTTCACCCTGATGTTGTTCAAACATCAAAATGTCATTTCTAAGCATCACAGTCTTCCCCGGTGGGAAGAATTAGGCAAGGAAGCGAGTGATGAGATCATCCCATGAGGTGATGGATCCCGCGGGGAAACGCTCAAGCTATTGACTAGCTTGATCACGTTGAGAGAATTGGAATAGGCGTAATCGGGTTGACTCTCTAGTTGTAGCATCAAGGTCTATAGAATCTACGATTTTAAGGAAGTCCTTGAGATGTTGATTTGGATCTTCGGAACGAAGTCCATGGAATGCACATCCGCTTTGCACCAACCGGATGGTGTCAAATATCAAGGGAGACACATTGGCTCCTTGGGTGAGCTCAATGGTGTTTTGATAGCCTTGGTGGCTAGGTCGGGAGTACTCTCCTAGGGTTCGGGGCCTAAGAGGTTGGTTAGCTAGTGGTGGGTTTTGTGGGTAGTCTTGTTGTGGTGGGTTGATGGGTTCAAAGATGTTACCACCTTCCATGATATCAGATGGTAAAGATTACAAACAAAAACATGAAGAAACGAGATAGACTAAAGAGAACCTAAAAATAAAAATAAAACCTTACTAGAAAGGAATCTAGCAAGTAGACCTAATAAAAAGAAATCCTAACCTAGACAATAACTATTCCCAGGCTGCGGCGCCAAAAACTTGATGCGTGGGAATTGCACCAGGCTTTACCTCTCTAGGGATCTCGAGAGGCTTACAACCCCCACCAGGCAGTGTACCTGATCGTTGTAGTATAGTATAGTGACAAGTACCGGGGGATTGATCGTTCAACTTAGGAATAGTGTCGCTAGGATTAGAAAACCTAAAGACTAGGTATAGAGATGAGAGATGATTCTTTTTGTATTTTTTATATTTTATAAAAGCAAATAAAAATCTCGGGTATTGGAAGAGTGGGCGGAATTAGTTGCTAGTCAACTAACCCAATAACTAAAATGCAATCAAAATAAAATAATAAAAATGAAAATAAACTAAATTAAGGTAATGGTGTGAGCAATATATGGGAGAATTGTGTTTACTTAGATTTCACTACTCCCTAGATATCTTTTACAGGTTAATTACTTGTTACAGTTGCGTGGATGACGGATTGTATTCCTTAATACCATTCATGGGGTGGCGTACTTACTTCCCCAATCCTATAAGCTTCTACTTTACTTCTATGTCGAGCCGGCTAAGAAGCTCCTAACATGGGATCACTAGAATTCGCTCATGCATTAAATACAATCATAAAAACCTAGTACACATCGGTTCATGTTTCTTAAGACGTTCAAGAAAGTTACACAATGGAGATCTGCCAGTTTTCTTAAGCCTAACATTGAAATCATTCATCCATTACAACTATAAACAAGCAATCAACCTACAATCAACATCTAGGTTTCATTACATCTAAGCAAACACATGAAAGATCTAGCCTAGCATGTTATAATCAAGACAAGCATAAGATATATTCAAACAACACACAGACATATTGAAAGAATTGAAAGAGGACTTATCTTAATTGAAAATGAAAGGTTTCAAGGGGTGAAAACCCTTGAAAATACTGTTACAAACGACCTAAGGTTTATTAGGTTCGAACCTAGTATTCTCCACACAAGTTCCTCTCTTAATGAATGAAAAATAGAAAAGTATATATAGATTTTGTGAGGTGACGGCGTCAAGAGTAAATGTCTGTCGCCGTCATCTCGCCGCCAATAAAGTTCTCAGACTGCCTAGATCTGGGTTTGACGCCGTCATGTGTAATCCATCTTCAGGCCGTCACCAAAATAACTCTTGACGCCCTTCATCGGACGCCTTCAGGTTTTCTCTGGGTCGTCATGGATTTTACTCTTGACGCCGTCACATTTTCCTTCTTGACGCCGTCAGGTACTGTTTCCAGCATGGAAAATTAAGTCTTTGCCGTTTTCTTCACTTTTATGCTCCAAAAACGTCCAAAATGCTCCTTTTTTTCAGAATTCACTCCCAAAGTACCTAAAATCACAAAAGGAACTATTTAGGGTAATATTTGATCAAATAAATTCAATTTCGGGCTTAAATGACCTCCTAAAAACGGTTCATTTTTCACCTCATTAATATCCAATAAGAGAAGTGGTAGAGGAGGAATATAAGTGTAGAGCAAAATCCAAAGTCCCTCGAACGTATTGTAAAATACGTTTAAGGGTAGCTAAATGTGGCTCGCGAGGGTCATGCATGTAAAGACAAATCTGTTGTACAGCATAAGAGAGATCTGGTCTAGTAAATATGAGATACTGAAGACCACCTGCAAGACTACGATATAAAGTAGGATCCTAAACTGAAACACCTTGGGGACCCAGTTTCGATTCTGTATCATTTGGTGTTCGAGAAGGGTTACAGTTGGCCATGTGAGCACGCTCAAGGAGCTCAGTAGCATACTTCCGTTGAGATAGAAACAAACCTTTAGAATGCCTTGTAGCAGAAATACCAAGGAAGTAATTAAGTGGCCCGAGATCAGTCATGTCAAAATCACTGTGCAGGGAGGCAATGATCTTCTGTAGGAGATCTGTTGAAGAGGCTGTAAGAAGAATGTCATCCACATAGATAAGTAGGTAAGCAACTTGAGAGCCCTATAAATAAAGAGGAGTCACAACGACTGTGGTAAAATCCAACTCTAGTAGCATAACCTGCAAATCTCTGAAACCAAGCACGAGGTGCTTGCTTTAGCCCATATAAAGATTTCTGCAGAAGACAGACATGGTGAGGATACCGGGGGTCCACAAATCCCGGCAGTTGGTGCATGTATATAGTCTCAGATAGATCCCCATTAAGAAAAACATTCTTAACGTCAAGCTGATGAATAGGCCACTTGCGGGATACCGCAAGACTGAGAACAGTGCGGATGGTAGCCGGCTTGACTACCGGGCTAAAAGTATCATCACAGTCAATACCAAGTTGCTGACTACTACCATTGGCAACCAAACGAGCCTTATAACGACTCAAAGTCCCGTCAGCATGAAATTTATGCTTGAACAACCACATAGATCTAACCAAATTAACACCAGAGGGTCGTAGTACAAGAATCCAAGTACCATTTTAACTAACGCATTATACTCATCATATATAGCATTATTCCAATGAGGATTTTGTAGAGCGAGGATGGGAGATTTAGGAAGGGGTGAGATAGGAGAAGTATGGAGTGAGAGACATTCAATAGGTTTGACAATGCCTGATTGTGACCGAGTGACCATGCGGTGAGTACGGGGTGGTTCGGTGGTAGGTTGTGTAGGTTGGGTCGAAGCATTGGGATTGGTTGAGGTCGTAGGAGGTTGTTGGGCTGGTGATGATTGATTTTGGGTTGCGGTTGGTGGGCTGTTGGGTTATGATTGAGGTGGTGGTAGTGGGCTGTTAGGTAAGCCCGTGTGAGCATTGGGTGTAATGGGCTCATGATGGGTATTAGGGACTTTTTCTAGTGGATTTGGTGTTGGGGGGTTAGTAAGTGTTTGGGTAAGTAGAGGTGATGGTGGATATTCTAAAAAGGTGTAGGAAGGTGGAGATTCGGGTGTCATTAAGCGGTAAGGAAATTGTGTTTCATCAAAGGTGACGTGTCTGGAAAGTAAAATTTTGTTTGTTTCAAGGTCTAGGCATCGAAAGCCATGGTGATAGGTGGGGTAGCCCAAGAATATACATGGTGTTGCGCGTGGAGCAATTTGTGAGGGGATTGAAGGTGAGGATAGCATAGACACCCAAATATACGTAAGTTAGAGTAGTCAGGTGCTTCGTGGAAAAGTCTTGTGTAAGGGATTTCGTTGTTGATTGCGGTAGAGGGTAAAAGCTTGAGGAGATAACTGGCCATATGTAGGGCCTCGACCCAAAAGGTGGGGGTAGGTAAGCTTGAAACAAGAGCGTACGAATGACATTGTTGATGGTTCTAATCATGCGTTCCGCCTTGCCATTTTGTTGTGAAGTTTTTGGGCAGGAGAATCTAAATTGTATACCGTGGTTAGCAAAAAGTGTATGTAAGTGGTTATTGTCGAACTCACCACCATGATCACATTGAAAACTTTTTATGTCACATTTAAATTGATTTTTTGCATAATTATGAAAGTGCAAAAATTTATCAAGCATGTCAGATTTATTACGAAGAGGGTAAATCCACAAATAATGAGAGAAATGATCAAGAAACAGGACGTGGTATTTAAAACCACTTTTACTAATAATGGGAGATGTCCATAAGTCGGAATGAATAATATCAAAGCAATGTTCAACAATAGAATTAGAACTATGAAAAGGAAGCTTCACATGTTTACCAAGTTGGCATGCATGACATACACGTGGAGACTTTTCTTTATTACATGAAATAAATTGATGAGAAACAAAAGACCATAGCATTTCATCACTTGGATGACCGAGGCGTTGGTGCCACGTGGAGGAGCTTGTTGAGAGAAGAGCGGTAGGGTGATGGATGGCTTGGTAATGGGATAGAGATCTCCCTAACTATTACATCGAAGGAGGATATGGCGAATCTAGAAGTCCTTCACAGAAAAACCAAAAGGGTCAAATTTGACAGTGCAATTACTATCTCTTGTAAATTGACGTACAGAAATGAGATTTTTAATAATATTGGGGGTGACAAGGACATTATGAAGATGAAGTGGGCAATGAGTGGATAGAATAATGCTATGTCCGGTGTTAGTAACAGGAATAGAATTTCTGTCACCAACATGCACAGATGAGAATAAACGTTTGTTAAAAATAGAACTTAAATTAGTTGGATTAGAAGTTAAATGGGAAGAAGCACCTGTATCCATGTTCCAGGTCGGGTCCTATAATGTCATAGTGCTAAAAGCACTAGGAATGGTAGTAGCTTGAGAAGGATACTGTGTTGGAGCTAGGGGTGTTCGTCGGTTCGGTTCTCGGTTAATCGGTTTATTCGGTTCGGGTTGTTCGGTTAAAAAAAATTTGGGTCATAACCGAAAACCGAACCGAACCGAACCGAAAATATTTATGACTGAACCGAACCGAGAACCGAACCGGGTTTGGTTATGGGTCAAAATCTAAAACCGAATTTTGTACTTGAGTTACACTATTTATATATTTTTTTTACATTTTAATTATATATATTTTTGGCAAAAAATAATATTTCAAACATAAAAAAGTATTTTTTATATTAGTATAAAATTTTAATCGACATTTTTAATATATAAAATAATATAAATATATAAATATATATATATATTTATATATATTCGGTTTTCGGTTCAGATAGCTAAACCCATATCCAAACCGAAAACCGAATTTTTATTTCGGTTCGGTTCGGTTTTAACAAATTCGGTTCGGTTATATGTTCGGTTTGGTTTTTTTGGTTCGGTTCGGTTCGGTTTTTGGTTTATTCGGTTTATTACCCGAACCATGAATACCCCTAGTTGGAGCAGGTCCAAGTATACCATTTTGTGGCTGTTGAAAAGGAGCTGAATAATAGGCCTGTGGAACAGCTTGTTGGGCTACAAAGGGGTAGTGGGTTTGACCAGCGGGTTGTGGGTGAGGGTTGATTTGCTGTTGGGCCAGGTGAGGGTGGGTGATGGGCTGTGACGGGTGTTGGGCCAGTAGAGTGTTGTAGTAACCAGGAGCAGCCCAACTTATGGAATTCGAAGCAAACTTAGCAAAACCAGAGGCTCGACTAGGCTGTAGGGGTGTTCATGGGTCGGGTAATAAACTGAATAAACGGAAAACCGAATCGAACCGAACTGGAAAAAACTCGAACCGAACATATAACTGAACCGAACCGAACTAAAATTCGGTTTTCGGTTTGGATATGGGTTTGGCTATCTGAACCGAAAACCGAATTTATATATATATATATATATATATATATATATATATATATATATATATATATATATATATATATATAATATCCATTAAAATTTTATACTAATATAAAAAATACTTTTTTATGCTTGAAATATTTTTTTTCCCAAAAATATATATAATTAAATTAAAAAATATATAAATAGTGCAATTCAAGTACAAATTTCGGTTTTCGGTTTTGACCCATAACCGAACCGAACTTCGGTTCGGTTCTCGGTTCGGTTCGGTTATAGATATTTTCGGTTCGGTTCGGTTTTCGGTTATGACAAAAAAAAATTTTTAACCGAACAACCTGAACCGAATAAACCGATTAACCGAGAACCGAACCGATAAACACCTCTACTAAGCTGTGTACCCCCATGGTTTTTGGTGTTTAGACCTACTAATCAATACCCTACATATAGACTCTAATACAATAACTATTTTGGGTAAATGACATTCACCTACTAATTACATTAAAGGATACAACTAGGACAAAAAAATGTGTGTTTATCCTGTGAGTCAGATTTGACTAGGACAAATAAATGTGCCTCCCATATTTGACACAAGCTAGAAAAATGAGATAAGATAGTTCACCATCCCCTACCAATTCTGCCAGAGACACGTACTGTTGGAAGAAAGACAAACAAACCTTGTTAAGCTAGCATGAAATATTGACTCAAACTAACACCACACGTAACTCAAACGTAACATTGTATTAATTAACGAATGAGTAAGGAAGAATGTTCCGATTAGCATCCCCTCACCTCTATTTATAGAGATGAGGGAGTACAATCCTTATGGAATTCGAATTCTATAATTAACTTGCTTGCCTTGCACACAAACAATCCTAGCTTAAGTCTAATCCTAACTCTATTTTACTAAGTACAAGTAAATCCCTACACATAAAATAATTATGATTTCACTTTGATGGATTATTGGTCATTAGTTATAAGTTTGGTTTTTTACTTAGAGATTTTATATTGTGATCTATAAGATAACCATATTAATATGAACACCTATAGACTTTTTGCCTAGCGGTATATAGAAAGTGAGAGTTGCTATTCAATCAAGTGGTCGTGAACTTGTGATTTTATGTCGTGAGTACGTGAAACAAGCTTGTTAATATTTGTATGTTGAGGTAGAAGTGTGAGTTTAATTGGCGTACATGTAGTTATAGTACAAAGTTACCAAAATCTACGAGACAACGCCCCATACCAACACCTGATTTTACGCATGTTGGATGTTGAGATTGCATCAATTCAGTCTTGGATTCAAGAATAATTTACGCATTTTTTTTTTTTTTTTTTTTTTTAATCAAAACAAAAGATTTGTAGCATGTCGTTCATAATCATTCCCTTTCATCTTTGTTACTGATTTGATCGAGAACCAGAAAATTTGTAGTATGTTTTCAGAGAATTAGAGATGAGGGTACAGCTCGATCACAAGATTTTTTTAAACGGCAAAGGAGAAAAATATATATTATATCAACCTAGCAAGACGCAAGGGGAATAGCTAAGAGTTACAAAGTAGGAGATGGAGCATTTCGAGAGTTGCTAAAGCAATAAAGCAGTTACGAATTTCCAACTGTTCTATCCGTCCTCATCATCATTAGATGGAGCTTCAATAAGGCAGGGGTAGGCCGTGGCCCCCCTAAATATTTTTGTTATTAGTTACCTTGTACTAGTGAAAAAAGAATATTATTTAATACTTTGGCCTCTCCAAAATTAATAAGCTATAGTTTGGCCACCTTAATAAAAAGTTTTAAGTTCCGTCAGTTATCAAATAAGTGAAATATGTATTAAGATATACAAATGTGGATTAAATGAACATTACTTTGATTGATTGCTTTGTTTTTATTTCATTTCCATAGTTATATACATTGATTTGAATACCGAGTAACAATATTGACTTTTTCACATTCACAAGACATAGGTTTGTCTATATATATATAGACATGCATATGGGTGTAGATATGTGTATAGGTTCTTTAAGTAAAATTATGGAAGCTCAAGCCCAACTCCATTTGAAAACTCCATTGGTGTCTCTAGTAGGTAATAATTTACTACCTAAAATTGTTAAATCACAATCACACAATGTTACCAAACGCTACCGAGTATTTGGTTCCCACCGCACTGCCATTGCCCCAAAACGAGAGAAAGATGCAAAAAGGCGAGTTGTTATTACTGGCATGGGTCTTGTTTCTGTGTTTGGAAATGACGTTAATAAATTTTACGAAAGACTCTTAGCTGGAGAGAGCGGAGTCACTTTAATAGACCGCTTTGATACTTCAGAACTCACTACGAGAATTGGTGGTCAAATTCGTGGGTTTGAATCAAATGGGTATATTGATGGAAAAAATGACAAGAGACTTGATGATTGTCAACGCTATTGCATTGTTGCGGGGAAAAAGGCACTTGAAGATGCTGCTCTTGGTGACCATGAACGCTCCAAGGTTTGTAATTTGTATATCATATTTGCTGGATGCAAGTGTCTGTGTATCTGATTTAATTGAGTTACTTTCTTACCATGGGCAGATTAATAAAGATCGCGCAGGCGTGCTTGTTGGATCTGGAATTGGAGGTTTTACATTATTTCATGATGGTGTGGAGTCTTTAATCAAGGGAGGTCATAGAAAAATCACACCATTTTTTGTACCTTTAACATCCACAAACATGGGCTCTGCCTTACTTGCTATGGAGCTTGGATTTTTGGGACCAAATTATTCCATCTCTGCTGCTTGTGCAACATCCAATTATTGCTTCTATGCTGCTGCAAATCATATTTGTGAAGGGAAGGCTGATTTGATGATTGCTGGTGGAGTTGAGGCTTCACTTGTTCCACTTGGAATTGGAGGTTTTGCTGCTTGTAAAGCAATGTCTAAAAGAAACGATGATCCCCGGACTGCATCCAGACCATGGGATAAAGATAGAGATGGCTTCGTTATGGGTGAAGGCGCTGGTGTCTTGGTGAATATATAACTCAATACATCTTTGTTGCTGATTTTATATAATGCTTATACGTATTGTGAAATTTTATCTTGGTGTATTTATAGGTGATGGAGAGTTTAGAACACGCAATTAAAAGGGATGCACCAATACTTGCCGAATATTTGGGAGGTGCAATAAGTTGTGATGCATTTCATATAACCACTCCTCACCCCGACGGTCTTGCTTTTATACCTTGTATTCAAAAGTGCCTTATGAATGCTGGTGTGTCAGCAGAGGAGGTACTTGTCTTCTTATATCATAAATTCTTTGCTTGATCATATTGATTGGCTTTACAAGATAGACTCGTAGATTATATTCTCCAACTAAATCTTGTTGCAAGGTAAATTACATCAATGCACATGCAACTTCTACACTAGTTGGAGATGTGGCAGAGGTAAACGCCCTCAAGAAGGTATTCAAGAACACTGACGGGATCAAAATGAATGCTACCAAGGTGAAATAAACTGCGACCCGCCATAATCCAGATTGTCTCCACAACCTCTAGGCATTAACTTTTATTTTTATTTTAGTCTATGATAGGACACTCTATGGGCGCGGCAGGAGGTTTGGAAGCAATTGTTGTAGTAAAAGCAATTCAAACAGGATGGTTGCATCCTACCATCAACCAATTTGTATGTGATACCTACTATACATTCCTTTTTTTCCTTCCTCGTTTATCGTCTTCAGATCTCACATTTCTAATGAAACTTTAGGACCCCGAACCTGTTGTAGAATTCAACACGGTTGCAAATACAAAGCAGCAACATGAAGTGAATGTTGGTGAGTTTGTTACCATTTCTCCGTTCTTCACTACCCATAATATATCAAGTACACTTACTCCATTTTTTTTGTATGCAGCAATTTCAGATTCAATTGGTTTTGGTGGCCACAATTCTGTCGTAGCATTCTCACCATTCAAACCTTGATATGAAACTTCTAAACCATGTTTTGGTTATTTAATCATAACTTAATATAACCAAGAGGATTATTATGATATGGCATGTAACACACTTAAGATCATGATATATTGTTATAAACTTCAAAATGTAAAACTTAAGTACCAGTCACTTTTCTCAGGGATATTAATGAGTCCAAGTAATGTTGGATTTGAGTTGTGTGTTCTACTAGTCTCTCCCTGATTAATCTTTTGGGTGCGGCATGCATGAAAAATAGCATTAAGGGATTATCATGTGATAAGTGAAGTTGCTTTCACTTGTGCTAGGCTCTTTATTACAATCAATTTCTTAGAAGATAAAAAAGGATAAGTGTTAGTTGCTTTCACCTGCTATCCGTACTATACGTCATTAATAAGAGGCTAACGAGTTTTTTGTCAGCCACTTGCATTTTTAAAATATATATACACAAACATTGCACCGACCGGCTGATGTAGGGTGGTATAAAGTTGCCGATGCGAGTCACGTGTTGAGTTGGACAAACATATATATTTACATCATACGAGTACTAAAATTCAGTGCGTAGCTGAGTTAGCGGAAGTCGTGTCACATGTGCAAAGATTTATATGTAGCTAAACAACAACATCAACATACTCAATCCCACAAGAGCAAGGTATGAGGGAGGTATAAATGTAAACAGATCCTACCCTACCATAGGAAAAACCTGAGAATAGAGAGACTGTTTTCAGGAAGACCTCCGGCAAGTGCAAATGTGCGAATGAATGAGACCCGAAATAAATGCAAGGAACAAGAGAGCAACAAAGTAAAAGCAAATAGAAGACAAAAGGGGGATCCAATCAAAGAAAAAAATAGAAGTGGCAATTTTATACCCATTGGTTAAATTTGGGTAACTTGTGTTAATGTTTTTTAATAAGATGTGTTTAGTTGGGTTTTGTTAAATAAAATAGATACATTTATTGATTTTAATTAATAAATATTGATGGGTCTAGTTGGGTCTAATAATACAACCACATGGGTCTAAGTTGTGTATTTACTAAAATTCTAAAAAACACTCCCAATTTTTGTCCGTTTTTTACGTTTTCGTCCATTTTTTTACGTTTTCGTCAGTTTTTTACGATTTCGACCATTTTTTACGTTTTCGTCTGTTTTCGTATGTTTTTTTTTACGTTTTCGACCCTTTTTTTATGTTTTCGTCTGTTTTTTTACGTTTTTGTTTGTTTTTTATGTTTTCATACTTTTTTACGTCTGCGTCTCTTTAATTACGTTTTTGATCGGTTTTCTACGTTTTCGTATGTTTTTTACGTTTTCGTTCGTTTTTCTTACGTTTTCGTCCATTTATTTTATATTTTTGTCAGTTTTTTACGTTTTGACCGTTTTCTTACATTTTCGTCCGTTTTTTACGCTTTTGACCTTTTCTTTTGCATTTTTGTCTGTTTTCTTACGTTTCCGTCCTGTTTTTTACGTTTTCGACCATTTTCTTACGTTTTCCTCTGTTTTTTTTATGTTTTCAACCGTTTTTTACGTTTTCTTACATTTTCGTCATGTTCTTTACGTTTTCGTCTGTTTTTTTACATTTTTGTCTGTCTTTTTACGTTTTTGACCACATTTTACGGTTTTGCCCTTTTTTACATTTTCGTTAGTTTTTCTACGTTTTCATTTTTTTACGTTTTCGTCAATTTTTTACGTTTTTGACCTTTTTTACGTTATCGTCCAATTTTTACATTTTCGTCAGTTTTTTTCGTTTTCGTCAGTTTTTTACGTTTTTGTCTGTTTGTTTATGTTTTCGTTCATTCTTTTACACTGTCAACCTTTGTTTTTACGTTTTTTGTCTATTTTTTTTACGTTTTTGTTCATTTTATTACGTTTGCGTGAGGTTTTTACCTTTTATGTCCGTTTTTTACGTTTTCAACCGTTTTATAAAAAAACATACGAGAAAGTAAAAAAAATAGACAAAAACGCAAAAAAAAAAAAACTAACAAAAACGTAAATAAACAAACGAAAAAGTATAAAAACGGACAAAAACGTAAAAAATAGACAAAAATGTTAAACAAGGTGAAAACCCTAAAAAACTAACGAAAACTTTAAAAAAGCGGACAAAATGATAAAAAAAAAAAACGATCGAAAATGTAAAAAACGGACTAAAACATTAAAAAAATGATGAAAACGTAAAAAAAAACAGTCGAACACATAAAAAAATAATCAAAACGTTAAAAAACTGACGAAAACGTAAAAAATGATCAAAAAAGTAAAAAAAAAAAAAAAAAAAACTAACGAAAATGTTAAAAACAGAGGAAAACGTTGAAAACGTGCGAAAACGAAAAAAATGTTGAAAACGTAAAAAAACAGACGAAAACGTAAAAAGAGGACGAAAACGTAAAAAAGAAGGTCGAAAACTTAGAGAAAACTGATTGAAACGTAAAAAAATAAATAAATAAATAAAATAAAATAAAGAAAAAAAAAACCTGATAAAATCGTTAAAAACGGACGAAAACGTAAAAAAAACTAACGGAAACGTATAGATGAGACGAAAACATAAAAAAATGGTTGAAGATGTAAAAAAACTGACGAAATCGTAGAAAAAAAGAGGAAAACTTAATAAAACAGACGAAAACGTAAAATAACAGACGAAAACGTAAAAATACAGACGTAGACATAAAAACAAACGAGAACGTAAAAAAATAAAAAATAAAATAAAATAAAGTAAAATAAAACCATCCTTCCAAGTGACTCATCTAGACTCAAACCCATCTAGACTCATCATTCTAAGTAACCCATCTAAACCCATACCCATCTAAGACCCAAGAGCCAACCCAACCCGACCCAACCATTTTGCCACCTCTTCAAGAAATATATTGTAACAATTAAGCTTTAATTATTTATGATTTCTTCGTCACTCTCAACGACTTGAAGATAAATTTGACAGATATTTAGGGTATATTTGGCGAAAGTAATTATTGATTGGAATTTAAATGTAGCTGTTGATACAGATGGAATGATAGATTAAAAATTGAGATTATTTTTATAAGTTGCATGGTGTGGCATTTGATATTTAGAGATTATGGATTATTATTTTTCTAAACTCTGATAAGTTCTAAAAGGCCAAACAAAACTTATATTTTAGGTAGCTTATTTTTTCAAAATAAGCATAATCTTCTCATAATCATGTATGTCTAATCTTATATGTCAGACATATGTTGTTAACATTTTGATGTTCAAAGTAGATTTGAGGCCTCAGTATATATATATTTTGGGGAGCCTTACACACTTCGCACACTCCCGTAGTTCCAAATCTGTTCTAAATCTTCACTTTTATATCCTTTGGAGTTAAAACAAGAGACGTTTGAAACCTTTTCATCCCAACATAAAAGATCAGAACCTAATTTCTTCCTCACACAACGTTCACCCATATGATCTAAAATTACGATTCTTGTGTTTCTTCCTTTTTTATTTATCATCAACTCGAACTTCAATGCTTTAACTAAGGTTTTTTAACGACGGAGGAATTGTGATAAAAATACTCAGCCTTAAAGAAGCTAGCTAGCGATAGGAAAAGTGTGATTAGAGTTATTATTTACAATTCCAACAAGCCTAACTTGGCAAACGACAACGATTAATCAAAAATATGAGTACCTATCTATATATAGTCGAAAGAAAAGCTAATTTAAGGTTGGATGCAATCCAACACTTATTAATAAGCATTTACCTATGCTAGCTAGTTGAGAAATGATATCGCTTCTTGATTTTCACAACACAAGTAATTAATATTCAAATTAAAGAAAAAGTGTAATCACATTTGGTTATTCAAGTATACTAGCATGGCACTTGCGCAAAGCAGTGAGTTCAGAGACGAATTTTGTTTAACGATTTTTTGAATATATGTTTTTCTAGCGAATACTGTTTAACGATTTTCTCTAATAGATGATAGTTGATATAGATTTTGTGTTTGTGTTTTGAGATCCCGAAGAATTTATATACTACCAAATTATTATATGCAAGTTTAAAAAGTTATTAATTTTTACCATAAATATATTAAATTCATTATATTAATTATATTTTATTATCGTAACACTCAATTTAATGTGAAATTAGTGCATTTTTAAATTCTTATTTTAATACCTACTAATAATAAAAGGTATGTTTACTTAATTTTTAAGGCTTCTAAAAATAGGTCCTAAATACATTATAAAGAGTAAAGATAGAGATTTTTATATTGTAAATAACTTTCAAAGCAATATACTTGTGTATATATGTTTTATATGTATCATGGTCTAACAAAAAACTCGTAGAGTTGAAAAACAAACACACAAATTAAGTTATGTTTAGTACCATAAGAGCAGTGTCACTTATAAAAGTTTTAAGGGTTGAAACTGATCTTAATCTATGGTATTAGTTAATAATTTTAAAAGTCAAAACTGGAAAATGTAAAATTGTAAATGTGACAATTTTTTTGAACGGCAATTGATGGGGTGTTTATTTTCCACTTAATGAGTTGTCAAACCCATGTTTCATCTTTTTTTTTTTTTTTTTTTTTTTTTTTTTTTTTTTTTTTTTTTGAGTTAACTATGGTTTCCAACCTTTTGGCCGATTAATCCACGGGGTTTGAACCAACCGCCACATAGAATCAAACCAGGTAACGGCCTCACTTTTCAGAAGGTTGGTATGGCTACTTAAAGGTTGTTTGCACCCGGCAGGAATTGAACTTGAGACCTCCCACATTTTATAGTGATAGTCACAAGCTCTTTAGTAACTAAGCCACCCTTGAGTGATTTCACAGGATACGAACTTAGGACTTGTTTCATCTTATTTATGAGGTCTACAAAAACTTCTTTCTTTCAATTAAGTAGCTAATCTTGACGCGTTTTTAAATTAATTTAGTAAAATGAACACAGCTAAACTTTTACATTCTCACTACCCTTATTAGGTTGGTTCTTAGATTTAAATGGACTAGCCAATGAGCCTGTAAAAGGATTATCTGCCAGCCCACTACCTCTCTTTGACAAAATTAGATATTAACCCATAAGCCCATAACGCTTGAGATTGAGACGATTGGTGTGAAATCAAAGTATCAAACACCAGTTGATCAATATAAGTTAATGAGTAGACTGTTAAACGTTGAATTTCAAATTAGTGTTCGTGTTTAAATTCATAGAGTCGTATGTGTGGCCGATTCAAAGTTTTCCTGAACAAAAAAGTTTTCATGTTGTAGACGCATCATGATGTGTGGTTGTGTGATCTTTAAGTGGCTCGCTAGATGAACAAAAATGACCGCATTAATCATATAATACATGCCATGGTCATAGTCATGTCATATGCAAGTTGCCTCATTGGCGAGAGTTTGGGCGAATTAATCAGATCAAGAGAACGCAATATTATAAATTAGTGTTTATTTATGGGACCTGAGTTAAATTAAAAGTCGAAGAGCTAAACAAAAATATATCAACTACATATCAAGCATGTGACCAACAATGAAATTCGAACTGTAGAATCTAAATGATAATCTTGCACTGTTGGGGATGCTTTGAACTAGTAAATAATGTATACACGATACCTGAAAATGAGATTTGAAAATCAATTATTTTGTTATGGAAAGGGACGAAAATTTCTGATCAGTAGAATGTACCATTAATTTGAATAAGCCTGTTACACAAAATTTCTAAGAGAATGGCAAAATTTACAGCAAATCATGCTTCATTTTAAAGAATGAAACTTGCACATCTCCTTTTGGACTTAAAGCTTTCAAAAAGCAAAAAAATATTAGCCCCTTTTGCCCAAAAAGTAATAAAATTATTAATCTAGAGTCGATACTCTATAATTTTTTTTAGGACTACAATTTTAACTACTCAGAATATTATACCACAAATTTATCTCACATATCTTAAACAGGATCTGAACCTTCAACTATTTGGTTGAAGAGCTTCTCACACAACATAAGGTACCATTGAGACACAAGCCCTTTGGTCTCTATGTTAAAATTTAATTATTAGTTGTACTTACATTATGAACCATGGGGTAAAATATCACAATTACGAAACATCAAACACGGTCAAATTCTTATATACCTGCATGTTAAACTAAAATTTTAATATAAATTTAATTTATGTGTAAACCTCACTCACGCAAGAGACTTACAACCGGTGTAGATAATAAAATTATATGGATTGTACCATTTTTTATTATGTATGCCTCATATCCAAATATAAGGTTCTCTTTTTTCTGCACTTTGAATGATCCTTTATTCGTGTTGATTTAACTTTGTTTCATATTTTTCTTAAAAGTGTTACTAAATGATTAGTCGCATAGCCGTTAATAACTTCAAACTTGACAAAAACCATATCTTTAGTTAAGAAGACCAAAGCTATCTTTTTATACTCGTAAATTATTGGTGATCAGTTGAATTGAGTGACGGATAAAGTTCCAAGTGGGTCAAAGTTAAAGCATTACTAGTACTAATAAAAGTTTAATTTAGAATCTTCGTTTTAGAAATTGTAGACATATAAATATGTGATTTTTGGCACGTTTCCCTTTAACCAAGTTTTAAATTTTGTTCATTTAGCTAATGTCCCCCCCCCCCCCCCCCCCCCCAACTAACTGTTGATTGAGAATTACCAATAGATATATTGCCGTAGTTGATTTCCAACAAGGTTTTTATTGCCTCCGTTTTAATTTGCAGCGGGATAAAATCTAATGACTAAAGTAAAACGTAAATTAAAATAGGAAGCCATGGGTATAAATATGAAACAAATAGTTATATGTATTTGATAATTTGTATTTAAGAAGATAAAGCAAAGTCTTGGTATGCATAAATGTTAAAAAGAAAATGTAGACAATAAACTTAATTGATCAGCCCATAGGTTTTGGTGGTAATCATCTTTAAAATCTGAGTGGAACGATTGTCATTTTACCTTTAACTTTAGATTTTCAATAATACTTTAGATGCACACAACTAAAATACTTTGACAAATTATTAGCTTTTTAGCATTTTTTATAAATTATTGAAAGGTTACAAAGTTTAGATTTAGACTTCTAAAGTAATAATATTACCAAAAATAATTTCGAAGGGTTTGTCCTTAAGCAATAGACGTTTTATGTTTCTTTAGTGAGAGTCCCACAACCCCACAAGGTATACTGCAAGTTTTTTTACCATGAGATATTTTAACAATTCCATCGCCAAAGGGGTTTGGCTCAGTTGGTACCTACCTCCGAAAAACCCATAAGCTCATTAGAAAGATTTTGTGGATAAAAAGTCAAGGGTACGAGTCTCGGTTTTTGCTCACTTCAGTTGGTGCCCCATTGAGCCAAAAAAATTGCTGAGATGCCTAAAGGCACACAAAATCAGAGTGTTCCCGCCAATTCTCACATTTATGTATTATAACGATTCCACCGTATATCTTTCCAAAATACCCGATGAATGCCATAAAAATTAAAATCCTCTTAACTATATCTCTTGTATTTAAAACACAATCCTAAAAAATTTAACCCTTTGTATGTATATTTTAAGCTTAAACGGGTAATCATCTATGTTTACATAATGACGTTTAGAATGACGTTCTATGGGCGAAGGTGGTGAAATCGATTCATGGGGATTATGGTGGCATAGAAAACATTGGTAGCAACTATCGTTCTTCGACATGGTTAGAATGCTTGAAAAGTGTTGATCAGTTAAAGAAAAAAGGGTAGATCGTATTTCTTTTGTTCACAAAGAAGTTGGAGATGGAAAAGATATGTTATTTTGGCTTGATCCTTGGTTGGAAGATGTTCTTCTCAATTGTAAATTTCTAAGAGTTTATGCATTGGAGGAGAATAAACAAGTTTCTGTGGGTGATAAGTTTAATTTGGGTCTCTCAGCCTCTCTTAGAAGATTGCCTAGAGGAGGTGTAGAGAGTTCTCAAATGGATAACCTTAGACACTTGGTGGATGGAGTTGCTCTTTCACATAAGTCAGACACTTGGATATGGGCTTTGGAGGCTTGAGGTTTGTTCTCAGTAGCATCGGCTAGGCGGTATATTGATGATGTCTTGCGTGCTTGGGAAAGTGCCCCTACAAGGTGGATCAATTTGGTGCCAATAAAGGTTAATGTTCTAGCATGGAGGTTATCTTTGAACAAGCTTCCGACTAGGCACAATATTTCCTTGCGCGGTATGGATATTCAATCCATCTCTTGTCCGATTTCCGAGATGAATGTTGAGCATGCAAATCACCTGTTCTTTTCATGTATCCTTGCTAGAGAGATTTATGAAAGGATCTTTAAATGGTGTGGTCTTTCGGTCGTGATGTTCTCTTCATACAATGATTGGCTAACGTGGTTCATTTCTCTCAAGTTCCATAAGGTGGTTAAAGATTATTTGCAGGGCATTTTCTTTGTTACTTGGTGGCACATATGGTGGTTTCGCAATAAGATGGTTTTTTAAGTCCGAGCGTCCGAGAAAAAATGTTGTTTTTTATAGTATAGTTTCTCATTCTTTTATGTGGTGTAACTCGAGAGGTAAGCGTAATATCTCTTGGTTGGATTGGCTTGCAAATCCTTTTCTTGTAATTTCAAATTGCTCTCGGATCTAGCTTCTTGCTAGCCCCGTTTCTTTTTCCCTTTTTTTTCTTTATAAAATCTCGCCGTTCAAAAATAAATAAATAAATCTATGTTTACAGTAATATCTAAACGGTTAATATCTTTACTTATTTCTTTGTTAACATCCAATGTGCTAGTCGCCTAGTCATGTGATCGATTTTACTTGGATGGATATAAAGATGTGTGTCTAATTCTTGTGTCACTCTTGGTTCCCTTTCTTAATTTTCAACCACATCCACTTATCTTCCACCTTTGTATTGTATGATTTTGCTATAGATAAACATAAGCAAACTCAATAAAGTTAAATATCTATAAAAGATACTCTTTTGAACTCGGGGCGGAGCCATATAGTCGTCGGGTTTGTGTTGGACCTGATTTTAGATCACGAAGTGCAATTTTTTATGAAAAGTGTCGTTATTTGATACGTGCAACTTTTATGATATTTGTGTGCTACTTTCTTTTTTTCGTGATGTAATTTTTGCTTAGCACAAAAATTCTTTTTGAAGAAATAAAACAGTTAATTTATGCAACACCCTTTTAAACCTTTTAGCTTCACTTCGTTTGAAATATATGTACTTCTTAGAATACGTACATGAGTTTTTTTTTTTGAACAGCAAACGGAAATAATATAAATGAAACAAAAACTAGCAAGAAGCTAGAAATTTACAAAGGGTTTTTCAACCAATCATTCCAACATGAGATATTAGATCGCCTATATTTTAACCAATAAAAAGAAAAAAGACGAATAGAATAAAAAATATCACTTTTTCTCAAAGAATGAGTATTGAACGTGATATTATTTCGAAATTTCCAAAGCATCCACCAAGTAGTAGCAGCGATCACGAACATCCTTTCTTTGAGAACATTTGACTTCCTCATAGCATCTATCCACTCGATCCCCTCTAGAACTGAATTAAAGACCGGTAATTGGGCATCACACCACGACCGGATTAAACTCCAAACATTAAAAGCTACTTTGCAAGAGGAAAACAGATGCTCATTTGATTCCATACCTTTATTACACACTGAGCACAAGATTGAGTTAATATCGATGCCTCTTCGAGATAAGTTCAAACGATGTGGTAATCGATCCAATCTTAAACGCCACATAAATATATTAACTTTCCGAGGAAGAGCTTTACACCATCTCGTACTAACTTGCAGTGAAGGGAGAATAATATCATCAATATGCTTCCGAGTCTCCGAGACTGTGAAAGTGCTATCATTACCGATCAACATTGCCAAGAATCTGTACCTGAAAGAGATGAAAGCTGAGACACTTCATTCTTTAATTGAATCAACGATGATCCCGTACGTCCAGATTCTACAGGACGATTCCAACACCACGACCAGATGCCATTAACGAAACGTTCATTTACAAGACATTCTTCATTCGAGTCTAGTCTAAACAATCTGTTATACAGCGTAGAAAGTGGACCATCCCCGAGCCACGTATCCTTCCAAAAGCGCACAGAGGATCCATCTCCTACTTTACATTTTAAAGTGCCTTTTGTAACAATCCTGCTAGAATGTAAAGTATTAAATGAGCCAACAATCTTTGCCCAAACCACACTGGAACCACACCCATAACATCTCCGGCTGAGTAACGAACCTCCAACACCATTTTTGTAATAACGCAAGATTAAATGCTTTTATGCTTCCAACCCCTAAACCACCTTTTTCGAAAGATGCCAAAATATTTTCCCATTTGATCCAAGACATTTTTTTCAACTTTTGGTCCCCACCCCAGAAAAAACGTGTTCGTAATCTTTCAATCTCATGAAGAACTGTTTCTGGGCATTTAAATATCGACATATAATAAATACTCACGCTTCCCAAAACCCTCTTTATCAGCGTTAACCTACCACCAATGGATAATAAATTTGTCTTCGATCACCTTTTGCCAGTTAACTGTGTAGTTCATACTCGACCCTATCGGAAGGCCTAAATATGTAAAAGGAAAGGTACCTGGGGAACACCCTGATAGCCGCGACATAGCTTCAATCTCCTCCTCAGAAACTCCAATACCATATACATTGGATTTCTGGATGTTAATCTTAAGACCCGAGACTTGGTAGAATTCGTCGAGCACCCGGATAATATTAACCATCTCACTTTGGTTCCATTCCGTAAGCATGACCACATCATCAGCATAGAAGAGATGAGATAAGTGCATATTTGAATCACCTATATTTACACCACTAATTAAGTGTTGATGAATCGCATCTTCTATTGCTATGTGGAGACCCTCCATGATAAGAATGAAAAGAAAAGGAGATAATGGGTCTCCCTGTCGAAGCCCACGCTTTAGGGAGAATTCGGACGTTGGACTACCGTTCACCAAAATAGAAGTACGAGCCGAATGTAAGCATTCTCGAATCCACCCTCTCCATTTTGATCCAAACCCGAATTGACTTAAAACATGATCTAAATATTTCCAACTAACTGAATCGTAGGCTTTTTCAAAGTCAACTTTAAAAACCATAAGCTTTCTTTTCTTCTTTTTGTACCAATCCATAATTTCACTTAACATTAACGGGCCATCAAGAATTTGACGCCCCGAATTGAAAGCCGACTGCTCCGGACTTATTAACTTATGAACCACTTTTGCTAGACGATTTGCTAAAATTTTAGCAACAATTTTATATTGAAGACCAATTAATGAAATTGGTCGAAAATCAGTAATAAGGACGGGATTAGAAACCTTTGGAATGAGAGTAATGAATGCCGAGTTTGCTCCCGGAGGCATTCTACTTGTTGCAAAGAAATCCATTACGAACCTCTCGACATCATGTTTTAGCAACTCCCAGAATTTCTTCAGGAATAAGAATGAGAAACCGTCTGGGCCTAGGGCCTTCTCACTCCCACAATCCCAAACCGCCTGTCTAATCTCATCAAGAGAAACGTGATCTTCAAGATTGATTCTTTCTGATGAAGATAGAGACGTAGAAACAGAAAGACGACCAAAATTAACACGAGCAGTTTGAGATTTAAATTTGTTATGATAGAATTCAAGAAACGCAGCCTTTACTTGTTGTGGATCTGAGACCCAAACACCATTTATTAAAATCCCCTGCACAGATTGTTTTCTCCTTCTTTGATTGATCATCCCATGAAATAACTTTGTGTTTTCATCGCCTTCAACCTCCCAAGAAATTCTAGCTTTTTGAGTTAAGTCCATAGATTCAAATCTATCAATATCATCAGCTTCTTGAATTAACTTAACCCGATCTTCTCTTTCTGTTTCTGTAGCAACTCCTGAATCAATTTTTATATCTAAATCATGTAACAACGTAATAACTTCTTGCTTACGATACCGATCCATATTTCTCGTATCTCTCGACCATGCTTTTATTTTATGCTTTAGAAACTTCAATTTATCATGAAATCTGACTATATTCTGTTGAACACACTCTTGATATGCCTGATAAAGCATCACTTCAAAGCCTTGTCTTTGTGTCCAAGAATGAAAGAATTTAAACGGGATTGGGCCATAATCGGTCTTAAGGGAGTGTAACAGAATAGGATTATGATCTGACCAAAGACGATCTAGAACAGTTGCTTTTAAGTCTTGGACATTTCCGATGACAGAATCCGATAAGATGAACCTGTCCAACTTGCTCATTTTCGATCCCGCTTTGTTCGTCCATGTAAATCGTCTACCCCCCATAGGCATTTCAACTAAACCTGAATCATGAATGAATTCGTTAAACACCTGAGCTTCCCCTCTTGAAAAATGTGACCCAAATCTTTCATTTTCATCCCGAACTTCGTTTAGGTCCCCAAACATAACATATTTACCATTGTGATTACGAATGAACTGAAGTAAAGACTGCCATAGAACTTGTTTAGCTGAAGGCTCTTGAGGACCATAAATATTCACTAAAAACACATTATCATCCACATTTAACCATCTTCCTTGAACGATTATAAAATTATCGTCACACCAAATATTTTGTTTCACAAAAACCGACGGGTCCCAAATAGACACCAAACCTCCCGACTGACCCCTAGCCAAGCTACAAGCATAATCGAACGAATAATTTCCCCACATAGATTTTAAACGAAATAACTCTAATCGGGTCATTTTGTCTCTTGAATCCCTAAGAATTGAATATTATGTCTAAAACACAATTCTTTGATCCAATTACGTTTTTTTCGCTTCTTGGTGCCCCGAATATTCACGGATAGAATATTCATTGATCCACATTGAACACACCTGTATCATCATGTAACATCCTTTTGAATGTTCTACGACAACCTCGGATATCATAACCCATTGCTCCCCCTACTTCAATCACCCGATTTATTTCATGAAATAGAGACAATGCACATGAGTTATATGTTGTGACCATTAAGCTAATCAACTATTTGGTTAGTTACAGCTATTTCGTGATCTTTATTACCAGCTAGATTTTATCCAATTTAATTATTTCGTCTTCGTCTTGTTTTAATCACTAAACATCAACCACTAGATGTATATTTCATGTTCATAATGGGCTTCTTTTAACTTCAAATTAATCCTTGTTGCATTTTTACACTCTCTTCCTTTCGGCATTTGTTTGTAATATTGACTCTGGCACATATTTTATATGATGAATGCTAAATTAGCATGTATCGACTTATAATGAAGAGTGTATAGTATTTTTTGATATACGGTCATGGACATAATATACAAGGGGCCGAGGGGGGCTGTGCCCCCCCCCCCTCCCCCACCCAAAAAAAATGTTTTGTTTTTAACACAATTTACATTTTATACCATTTTATTTTTGGTTTTAATCATTTTTAATAAAAAAATTTCAACATTGTGTATATACAAGTATCTTCAGTACTCAAAAACTCAAAAATTGGTTATAAAACTTGTTGCTTATTATAGCCAACTATGAGCAAGAATTCAACAATTGTTTACAAACTTACAGCTAACAACACAACAACAACAACAATACTTTGTAACTGCGGCATGAGGTATTGGGGATATAAGATGTTGACAGTCACACCACTAGCTACCGGATGTTAGAAATACAAACTCACAACTAAGTTAGAATTAAAACGAAGAGTTGGCCTTCAATATAAATGTTCATGTTCTTATAGTACTAAACATTAGGAAACACTAGCAATCATGTGTACTTCTGTCTACGTCTATCATTTTCTTCAACCTTACTTGAATTAGTGATCAATCCATTTTGTCGATATATTTATAGTAACAACAAAAAGAACATGCAGTATACGTACTCGGTGCCTTAGCTTTCGGTTACATTCTCTATCTAAGATTTCTACGTACATATTAATTAGTTTAGATATATGGTCACACTCGACCGATCAATCAATATCTATCAATGTAAGCTATGCACTAAAATTTGTTTGGTACATATCAAAACCAATAGTGCAATTTCATTTTTGAAGAGTCTGATATTGAATTTGGTTGCTTTATGAAAACGTCTTTCCGTTTTAACTAATTAACATTCCTTTTTGAGAAAAGGTATCATTCTTATACGAAGTTATACCTTTGCTACCGAGAGGTAAGGCGACATAAGTTTGATAATACCATCAACACCCGTAATCGAATCATGATCAAATGCGAAAGGTGCAAAATACAAACATCTAGATTGAAGAGCTCAATTTGCTATGGAGAAGATGATATATAAGAACGGAGGCGGACACGTACTTTTATGAGCGGGTTACCTTGCTAGTCTAAGGGTATATTTGGTGAAGGTAACTGTTTGTCGAACTTGAGATGTAGCTGTAAATGGACATGAAGTGAGAGATTAAAAATTGAGATTATTTTTATAAGCTATATAAAGTAGCATTGGATTTTACAAAATTATGAAAGATTATTTTATAAAAAAAAAATTGATAAATTTTCTCAAACAAAAAATTTCTATGTTTTAAATAGCTTATTTTTTTCAAAAAATAAGTATAAACTACTCATAATCGACATTTTATGACAAAAGTTTCTTGTGTGCCAATTAGAATTGTTGGTTATCGACATCAACAAAAGTTTCTTTGAGCTATATTGTAATTTGGTTGTACTATAAAAATATATGTGTAAGTTTTGACTATGTTTTTTAAACAGTACTCTATTAACTTTTACGTTTAAAGAAATTTATGTCCAATCAAACATTGAATAAAAGACACAGTTTTATAACATAAGTTGGCCCCCACAAGAGTAAATATCTACCAACTTACGAGTACGACTATCGGACTATATGGACTGAATTGAATGCAAACTTTTGCCTTGACGATGGTAAATCCAATGTAACCCCTATTTTTTGGAAAATATACTGTCGACTTAAAAAGAATATACTAATTTATATGAGAAATGTAGACTTAAAAATGAAATATTAAGACAAAACAAACTAAAATTAGATGTATAATTATTGTTTTGTTGGTTAAAATTTTCTAATAGTTAAGAGATTTGGTACTTCTTTACATGTTGATTACATGTATATATACTATTAGTTTTATGGCAAATTATTAAAAAAAATATATATATATATATATATATATATATATTATACTTGCCACTGTTTCATCTTTTGGGTGATGAATTATTTTTTTTTGTTTTTTAGAGTAATTTTCTTTCAAATTCATCCTCTTTAGAGTAAGAGGTGACATTTTTGCCCTTCGGGAAAAAAAAATTGTATTAGTTAAGAGGGGTAAAAATGTCCAAAATTTTCACAAAATACTATAAAGAGGGTAAATTTGAAAGAAAATTACCCTAAAAAGCAAAAAAAATAATTCGCTACCTAGAAGATGAAATAGTGTCGAGTATAATACTATTTTTAATAATTTGCCCTTAATTTTACTATATGAAAGTCTGCAAGTACTCATGTCCTTTTTTTGGGCATAGAAGTTTAAGTTACGTTAGAAGTTTACGTGAACTACTGATCTAGATCGGATAGTTGCTAAAGGTTTTGGTCACGAGATGTCCAAAATGTTGTAATGTCTTACTTGTTCGGACACATATTGTGCAGTTGTGCTTGATTTGCTATGGGTTTTTAAGCAAAGTATGCTAAGTTCACAATGATCGGTCTTTTGTAGCATAAGGTCCATCTGTAACTCTTACAATAAATTTTCTAGTGATAACTACATGTTTATTAACTTTTAATAAAACATGATAAAGGTTTCAAACGTTAGACGATGTTTTATTTACTTTTTTGAATTTTTCACACGTGCATATACTATCATCCAAAATAATAAGCGTAACTTCACACTCTAGTCTTTATAGTTACATTCATTAACCAGTGACGTCCATTTAAAAACATAATAGTAAATATATATAGCCGTTGATAATGAAAAATTGATACTAGAACACCATAAGTATTGAATATGATAGTAACACTTGTTAAAAGCAAAAGAGGAGCGCTCATTTGTTTTTTTTGATGCAAGGTGAATTATATTAACTTTCAAAACTTTTGTACATCAATAAAGATAGAAACTACTGATTGGACAACAAACAAATGAGCAAAGAGCTGTTTCATAGTGTAACATCGAACGGTTAGGGGTTGTGATGTTATTGCTCGGTGTAACACTGTACGTGCTACGTTGAAAAAAATGAGTCGCCGACATTGGTGGGTCGAGGAAAATGAAAGGAATAATGATGTATTGTCAATATGTCGAGTATTATGTTGATAAAATGTTATACGTGCGAGTATTTCAATTTCAATATAAGTATGATGATACATAGTTATATGGGCAAATGACATTTAAATACATTCAAGTTGACACTTTTTATTGTTGTGTGTAGCCAACTTTTTTTTTTGCTATTGTATCACAAACCTTTTGAATTCCGACTTTTTGATGTACCGGTTTACCAGCTCAATAGGTCACCGGTAATTTTTTTGTTTTTCCAATATTTTTATTTTACATAAAATCCACATGGATAATAAATCTCATCCTAGTATAACACATCATCATCATCATCATCATCATCATCAATAAACCAACCCCCTCCACCCTATCTCTTTCCCAGAACATCATTCATGTTCATCATCATCTTCAAAATCATAATTCAAACAGAAACCATACTAAAAATCGAGATCCAAATTGAAGTCCTAAAATCAAAATGAAAACAGAAGCTCAGATCCCTAAATCAAACTTAAATCCAAACGTAAACCTTAAACCAAAATAGAAATTCAAACCTAAACCCTAAATCGAAACTTAAATCCCAACCAAACCCCTGGATCTAATTGATGATACTACTTAATGACCAATGTGTGGGTAGGGCTCTGTCATTGCCAGAAATTGACAATTATGGACAAAAAAACAATTCAACAATTTGGGAAAAACAACCACAGCAACACATCCGGTAACCTTCAAAAACAAACACAATTATAAAAACTCAACACAGATAGGATGTAACTAACGACAATATCTGGTAACCTTCTAAAAATAAACCACAACATCATGTCTACACCTTGGTGAATAAGCATGTACACCCATGTCTCTTCTCATCCATCCCGTAAAACACACAATATTAGGTTCGGGCACGGTGGCGGGGGTTAAGTGGTTTGATGCCTAACAAAATTTTATTACCCACATTCATAACAAATTCATCACAAATTTTAAGTACCCAACAAATTTATCATCACCATCACCAATAAATAACAGTAACCTAATTTTACCAATTACCCGATCTGCATCCATCAAATACCTTCGTCTGTGTTATCAAAACACCCAGCTGTGTCACCACCTTAATTATAACCTAATCCCTAAATCAAAACTTAAATCCAATCGAAAACCTAAATTAATTTCAATTTCAATAAGTAAATCAACCTCAAATTCCACAAAAAGGACCACCACCACCCGTAGTTGCCATAGCCGATGCCACCACTAGTATTCCCGCTGCCAAAGTCAAGAACCATCAAGAAATTCAAACCACCTAATCTGAGTTTATATCCGATCTCAGATCTTGTTTATTGTATGTTTTTAAACACATATGATTTCTGTAAAATGTGGTGTATGTTTTTGGGGAATCGATGTGATTAAAGGGGTAGCGGAATCCGATGAAGATGATGAAGGGCAGCATGAGTGTGGGTTTTGAAATAATCAGATCTTGTGGTTTTTGGGGTGGAGGGGTTGTGTTCTTGATATAGAATAGGAAATGATGTTCGAAAATTTGAAGAGATAAAATGAAGAACAATCATTATTTTCTTTTATGCATCCACTGGTAAAACAACCACAAGATCGTGTGTGGTTTTCTTTTATTAATCATGGTAATATGGTTTTTTATTAAACATTTGCTCATTATATTATTATAATAGGTTCCACCTCATTATTGTTTCACATGGGAAAAAACTTGTGCCACGTAAGCATTAACAGGTTTATAGGTCACTGGATGCATCAAAAAGTCCGAATTCAAAAGGTTTGTGATACAATAGCAAAAAAAAAAAAGTTGCCTACACAGAACAACAAAAAGTGTCAACTTGAATGTATTTTCAAGTTATTTGCCCTAGTTATATACATTAAGAACACCTTTTATACTAAGTGATTTAAGTGACCAAGTTTATAAATTTTGTAAACTTAGTCGATTACAATTAACATACAAATTATACCTACATAGAAATGTCGTACAATAACTGCATATCAATAAGCTAATAATACAAAAACTAGTGTATCGATCTTTTAACGCTTAACTACCCTTCATCGGCCAGTGGCACTACTCTTTCCCGTCAGCGGAGAAGCAAACTCCGAACCAAACCCATCTCGTGAAGGCGACCCCAACGGAGTAAAAAACATAGGTGAATCACAAGGAGACAATGACAACACTGTCCTTTTATCCTCAGCTTCCATTATTTCAGCCTTTGCAGCTCTTTCAGCAGCCTTTTCTAACTCAAGACACTCTTGCAACGACACTTTTTCTATCATTGTTATATCGACTGAGTCAACGACGGATATAGACGTTGATCCAGCTTCCTCTCTATCATCTTCTTTTATTGTGCAAAGAATTCTTGATGGCCTATTTGCTTCTAAAAGCTTAAAAACGTCGATTGCTTCGTCGTTTGTGGATGGCCCGTTTGGGTTTTGGGTTGGGGCTGTTTCGGATGGCTCGATACGAGTCTTGGCTTTCAAGCATAAGAATAGTAGTAACTCTTTGGCTGTATAGTCGGATGTAGAAAGTGTTGGATCTAGAAAATAAATATTCATGTGTCATCATAATTAGTTGCCATATCATATCATACTCTAAAATTAAATGAACCTAGGAACATAACAAATATCTAGGAATACAAAGTTTAGGAGTACAGATTATTAACTATATTTACAGTGTCATGAAATAAATAATTGCAACTAGATACTTTATACGTATATACATGTACTTTACCAAAAGAATAGCAAACATATATTAGGTGTTTGGAGTATTTATTTCAATTTGTTTATCTACTCAAGTGCTTATTACTCCAAAATAGATAAGTACTTTAGCTCAAGACTTAAGAAGAACCTTTAGCTGCCTTAGAAGTTAAAAGTTAGATAAGTAGTCACAAACACCTCTAAACTGCCTGTTTAGGTACATGAAATTTCACTAGTTGTTTCAGAATTTGCTTATCTTCAAAATTTTACTAAGATAAAACAGTACATATACACTAACCTTCTGAGGTAGGAGGTTGGGACGGCTGAAGCCGGCTAGAACGACGACGCCATAGGACGAAGACGAGTTCGGCAATGAGAATTACAACTGAGACTACAAAGATTATGGTAAGAGCAGTGGCGAGCTTGCCTACGCTCATTTTGTTGAGTTTTTATAAATAATGGAAAATGACAAATATGAAAATCTTTTTGTAGGAGTTAAGGATTGGTGGAAACTGGCTACTTATGAATTACCGGCTCCTTTCATTGTCACCTTTTATTATTTTTGAATTATGTTGGCGGATGATAAAAGAGAAAACATTCATCATAGGAATTCCAAAAAGATTATCAAATTTCTATATATGTCCACACATGATTATAATGTTTAAAGTTACAAGTAGAACACTAATCATCACCTTTATATTATTCTTATTATTTTCATCATTCTTGTTAATAAAAAATAAATCTTAGGCTTGTCACAATGGGTCGGAATTGTTTCTGTCGAGCACTTCTTGACCGATGTCAACATTAGTCGAGCTCCGATGTGGAGTCGAGGTCACACAGCGGTCGAGCAAAGGAAGTAAGCAAAGTCGGTCACAATTTCGACAGAGGTTGTATCTCACATTTTGAAAAAATTGTACCGTTTGATGATTAAAAAAAAAAAAAAAAAAAAAAAAAAAAAAAAAAAAAAAAAAAACTTTTTTACAAAACAACTTTACCACTTTTCATCTTATAAATACCAACCTCAAACACTCTTCTAAACACACAATTTCAAACACAATTCAAACAACTTCTCATCCATAGTTACCATGTCGTCTTACGAGCTATTGTTTGGTTCTTCGTCTTCCGACGATGATGAAGTTATGAGTGGCTTTACGGAGTTTGCTTGGAACGCTTACCAAGCAGCACAGCCAAAAGTTCCACGAAGGCACATACGTAGGGATCATTCGGGTGCTCATGATCGTTTTGTGGCGGCATACTTCTCTAAAAACCCGCAGTTCGACGAAAGAACATTCTGTAGACGGTTTCGAATGAGCCGAGAACTATTTACACAAATTGTTCGAGAGGTAACCGATTATTCTCCTTATTTTCAACAAAGTTCTGATTGTAGGCTCCTGATTCTCTTGACGAGAATCTAGCAGTTGCCGCAATAATAGCCCGTGATTGTCTCCGTAAGTTTTGCAATGTTATCATTGAGTTGTATGGTGCTGAGTATTTGCTAAAGCCCACATATTCTGACCTTGAAAGATTATATGCTCATCAGGAGCATCAGCATTGGTTTCCTAGGATGATGGGAAACATCGATTGTACAAGTTGGGAGTGGGAGAATTGCCCAAATAGTTTGAGCGGTCAATATGCAAGAGGTGATCACGGGCCACACTATTCATTTTATTGGAAGCGGTCGCCTCTCAAGATTTATAGATTTGACATGCGTTCTTTGGTGTCTCCGGGATGAATAACGACGTAAACGTTTTACGTTGTTCCCCTGTTTTTAATGATATCAAATCTGGTAGAGCACCAGACCTTGAATTCGAGGCGAACGATGTACAATATAAAAGAGGATATTATCTTACTGATGGGATATATCCGCAATGGCCCGTTCTTATTAAGTCCATTTCAAATCCTCCCACGGGTGATGAAAAAAGAATGTTGTACAAGCAGAAGCACGAAGCAGCAAGGAAAGATGTGTAACAGGCTTTTGGTGTGTTGAAGAGGAAGTGGAAAATGCTTAAATTTCCGGCTCGAGGATGTATAAAAAGGATCTCCGAGATATCATATACACATGTATCATATTACATAATATGATCATTCGACACAAGCAGCGGGCGATATGTCCTACGTGGTTCGAAAATGAGGGCCACCAACCACACGATCCCTTAAGAACGCATGAAGAATCGTTGTTAGTTACTAAGGAGATCATAGACTCATCAACTCATCTGCACTTAAAATCTGATCTGATCGAACACATTTGGAGAAATCGTAGACATCAGGCCAATCAAGCGAATAAAGACGATGACGATAGTGACGATGAGGAAGAAGATGAAGAATTTTTGTGATCTTTTTAATGTTATCTGAATAATTTACGTAATGTTTTTCATGTTTATTTGAATTAGTATTGTAATGTTTTTATTTTAATGAATTTTAAATTTGTTGTTTAAAATGTTTAAAAAAAAGGGAAAAAAAAGAAGAAAAAAAAATGTCGTTCACCACTTTGGCACTTGGGTCATGTTAGGTCATTGAAGAGAGAAATCTGACGTGACAGCCGGAAAACCTTGGTGACCAAAGTCACCATTGTGACAAGCCTTATAAACAACTAGGGCTATTGATATTGCTCACCAACCGTAAATGTTCAGAAGAACTTTAAAGAAATAAGTTATGAGATCGATCTCAACTCCTAATTAAAAGGAACTGCAGCATTACTTATTGTTTAAGTCAAATATCTGAGGAACTGCCAATCTGACATTAAAAAAAAGGTGCACGAAGTTGAAGTTTTATCTAAACCAATCAAAAAAATATCTTATAATTTAAGTTTGAAGAATATAAGTTTTATGTTATACAAGTTAAATTATCGTTGCTAATGACGATGTTTTTTAGGAGGATGTACATGTGGCTAGGGATTATCATCGGGTCAAATCTAGATTTGAACAAATCTAGATTTGAACAACTACCGAAACTGATACTCCATATAACAGATACGATGTAGCGAAACTCGAGTCAGACCATGTTAAACACGTATGCTTTTTAAACAATGCATGTTAGAGATTATGGTTTTCTACTTTATATAACGTGCCTAGAAGTTTTGGTCGATGTTATTGTCAGTTTTAATGCAATGCAAGTAACCACACCCCTAAAGTGTTAACTGTGAAAGTTATAAGCTCAAATATTACGGGGGTAACGCTATGATCGTCTTTTTATTTATTTATTTATTTGGGAGTTTTAAATTTTATTAGGTCCTAATTTTCAGTGTTGACAGTGAGAAGTAAAATGTGCTTTATGTGTTATTCTGATCAGTGTTAACGTTGATGTGGAAACATCTATTGACCACTTTGGTGCGCTAGCCATTTTATGTATTTGCTGTACAAAAACAAAATGAAGATAGTTTATTTTCCAAAGGTTCGGTTCCATCGTGGACGTGGCATGACCGAACTACTAATTGGCTTTCTAAAAAAGCAAAACCTTTATTATTAGAAGCAAAAAAGCAAACCTAATATAACTGGTTTCTGTCTGTCTTAACAGTGAAGATTTTTTAATGTAGTCGATTTATGGGACTTGTCGGTGACACCTAAAAGGTCTTTGGACATGTTGGTGGAACAACTCAGAAAGACATAGAGGTGTAAGAGACTAATGAGATAGAGCCTCTTATAATGACAGACATTAAAAGGAGGGTAGGGGCCTTGTGTTGATTGAAGCTGAATTTAATTAGAGCAATATCTTTTACTACTCTATAATTTATCTTTCAAAGTTACACTTAAATGAAGGGACATAAGTGAGATATGAAGCATTTGTTTAAACGTCTATAAGGTAGACAACAACTAAAAGTTTAAGGTTGTGTTTGGTTAGGTGCTTGGAATGACTTTCATGGATTACAACGTAGTACGGATTAATTAGAAACCAGAATTGGTATTGACTGATAACCCAATTCCAATACGTTTGGTAAAGTTTCAATAAGAGCATAAGCAACCATAACGCAAGGCTTGCGTTAAGGCTTACGTGGACAATCTTTAACGTGCGTTAAATCCACGTTACCACAACGCCAAATCACGTTAATGTGAAAGCTTAAAGCTGGGTGAAGCAACTCACGCTGCGTGAAGGGTTCTATTTTTTTTTAATGGGTTTTTGTGTGTGCATGTGTGTGTTTTTAGTGAGTGTTTTGGTGTGTGTGTGTGTGTTTTCATTGTGTGTGTGTGTGTCGAGAGGTAGAAGAAGAGTTGTGTGTGCTTATTTGTTTTGCTTCTTTTAGCCCTTAAGGTTTTCTGTATTAACAGTTTGGTCCTTATGGGTTTATACAGATTGGCTTTTTTTTTTTTTTTTTTTTTTTTTTTTTTTTTTTTTTTTTTAGTTATTTGTTTAAATAAAAATGTAATTTGTTTTAATTTGTATTTTGTTTAAATAATTGGAAAAAATGATAAAAGTGGTGCCAAAATGTTGAGTTATGATTGCAGGTGTTTTTTTGTGAGTTAAGGTGAAAAGGTTAATGCTGATGTGACGCTGACGTGTCTCTGTGTTAAAATTTAACTCGCGTTATGGTTGTGCATGCTCTAAGATTACTTCTAGGCATTTAGCAATCACACAATTTCACCTTTCACCTCAGTGTCACATCAATTTGTTTCTCTCCTCACTCCCTATCACTTTTCACCCACATCTTTCAATAAAATACTCACTTTTATACAAACATATCATACTAAATACCTTACACCTCACAAACCAAATAATAAATAAAAGGGAAAATTTCAAAAATAGACGAGTTGACTTAGTGCATATCACTTTCTACCTTCTTTTTTTCAAAAGTCCAAAATATACCGGAGGCGACTAGTTGCCATAGTGCATATCACTTTCTACCTTTTTTTTTCAAAAGTCTAAATAGACCGGGGGTGACTCTTGTTTAGGGCAACATTTGTCTACGTTTGACACGTGTCCTAGTCAATCGAACAAAAAATAATTCACATATCATATTTCGACACTTGTTGACTTATGATGGTTGGGTTGTACAAGTTGTCTAGTTGGACCAAAAAGTGTAGATTGGCAGGGACACCTCAACCCTGTGTACCATAATGGTACCCATCAACCCTACCCAGCAAAGGTTTGATGCCTGTGAAATACCTCCACCCAATACCCAACCATGCTGCGGAACGGAATCGAGCTCGCGTCCTTTAGTTGGATCAAGACATCACATGGTTGGGCCCAGGCTTCTAAGGTAGCTGATTGATATCATTAGAGCTTATGGTCCCCAAGTGAGGACTTCCCGGTTGGTCACCCAACCCGGTACTACTCTCACCTAGGCTCGCTTAACTTAATAAGCTTTACCCGGTGGACCACAAAGCCCCATGATACAAGTTGTCTAGTTGTCCGGTCTATTTTGAACTCTTGAAAATTTAAAGTTTAGAAAGTTATATGCATTAGATCGTTTGATCTGCTTTAAGAATTTTTCCTAAATAAAATAACAACACAAAGACCCACATTTGCACAACTCCATATGTGGTGAGGAGCTCACCGTTCGCTACTCATTTTGTACTATCTCACTAGACATAACAAACACATCCAGTGGAGTCGCTAAATCTCACTTGCTCTCATGGTAGGCTTACCACCCTTGGTGGCACCAGTCTAATAGATTTGTGTGCGAAGATCATGGACAGAGTATTATTGGGGCTAGAAGGGGTGGTGTCCCCCTAAATATGTAGCTTCCATATGTATTTTTCTATATATCTTACATATAAATATAGTTATATAACAACGATTGTATAGTTTGACCCCTCCAAAATTACACAACTTCAATTTGGCCCCTCCTACAAACTTCTTCAAGCTTCGTCATCACCGGTGGAGATGATGAATGGAAAGAGCGTGAATCCATAATACATTGTACTAGCAGGGTCCCCGCGCGATACAGCTGCGGGCACCCCGTAATTTATTTTTTTTGGTTAATAATTTATTTTATTTGTACGTTTTTTGGCAATAGCTTTACTGATTAGTTTTTTATGACAAAAGTTTGATAAAATTTTGCTTAGTTTGTATTATTTTATTTATTATTTATTTTATGTTTTTGTTTAGTAGTTTGTTTGGTTTGTACAATATGTGAACATATTTTAGTTTATTATTATTTTTTTTTTTTGACAATAAATTTACGGATATCAAAAATTTCGTTTAGCTCGTGTCCGTTCGGGCTCGAGCCCGTTTGACCCGTGCCCGTTCGGGCTCGAGCCCATTTGGCCCATTGCCCGTTCGGGCTTAAAAATTTGTATAATATGTTTTATTATTTGTATTAGTGACATTTAATGCATGAATTGTGTTTAAGTTGGTTGTACAATATGCTTAATAATTTGTATTTCTTATGTAAAGGGTGTTTTAATAAATGTATTAATTGTATTTATTGACTATTTAATTAATTGTATTTAATGTACATAATTCAATTTTAAGTCATTAATTTTAAATTTTAATGGCAAAGACAAAGTGGTGTGTACATGAAGCTACTAAACTTGTACATGTCTTATTATATCTCATTTATTGTATTAAATGTCTAATTATCTTGAATCACTTGTACTTTTAGCATTGAAATATGTAATGATTAATTTTAAGTATTCTATTAACAGTAGTCATTCATGCTTTATAATATAGTATGATAAATAACCAATTAGCGGGGTTTAGAGTTGCCCAAGTGCCCAACTATCTTGGAATGAAAATCTACCTTTAAATCCAATAGTCACCAAATAACAACCTCTATTGGAATGAAAGCATTCCCTTATTTCAATTCACTTCTACCTATCACCCCCTAGTTTCCCACTCAATTGTTGAACTTACATATCAACGTTCAAATACTTATAAAAGTCACTGATATATTGTTTATAAAACTTTAGCCTAAGTCGGCTTGTTATACAGAATTGATTTGAACATACAGTCACTTGTTCGAAAGCAGGCACAGAGATGCAAACCATCCATTTATTATACCAAATACTTTAACAGTAGGCAGAATTGTTGAACAAGTTTTTATTAGTCCAAAAAATAAGATACTCTCGTCATCCACTTTCACACGTTCAATATTTTGTATTCATAGGTGTACCCATTTTAGATTGCCGCAAAGTATTCCTTGCTGAGTTTAGGATCTGGCTTCATTGACTTCTCCCCAGGCTTCCATCCAGCTGGGCATACTTCATCTGGATTCTCTTGTACAAATTGCAATGCCTGCAGCACAAACACCAATAACGCGTGTTACCATTGACTTATTTCTCAAAAACTAGCAAGTTTGACCATCCGAAGCAGTTCATATCAGTTAAAACTACATACTTTGACCTAAACAAACAGTTTCTTTAAACTATGTGTCAAGTTAAAAACTATAAGATTCTTGGAAATTATGTAACCAGTTACTTGGGCTGGTCAAACTGTGCATGATCAAAATAAAATTTCCCAGTTGCAACTTTTAAAGGAAAACGGGTGTAATATGGTAATTATCTACCTGAAGCGTTCTCATTGTTTCATCTACACTTCTGCCGATTGCAAGATTGTTGATTGTCGAGTGTTGAATTACACCTTCCTTATCAATTATAAAAAGCCCTCTCAATGCTACTCCCTGAAATATGGAGTTATGTTTCGGTAATTGTAAAAATTGCAAAGGAGACAACATAATATTGTAGTGTATTTAAGTTAACAAACGAAAGAAAACGACTTTAGCCAACAATATAAGTAGGCGTACCTGGTCTTCGATCAACACATTAAAAGCTTTCGATATTGACTTGGTCACATCAGAAATCAAGGGATAGTTCAGATCACCAAGACCCCCTGATTTTCTGTCTGTTTGTACCCATGCAAGATGAGAGAACTACCAAAAGGAACACAATATCTTCGTTAGCATATCAACCCGTTAACCAAAATTTCAAGAAAATTTTGCAGCTGATATAGCACACAGAGTCACAGACACCCAAAAGGCAGATTCAAGAAGACTGCGAAAATAGTTATGTATCATAAGGAAACCTACCACACTGTCTACAGAAATCCCCAATACTTCGGTGTTCAACTTCTCAAATTCCGCATAGCGATCACTGAAAGCAGTGATCTCTGCATATCAAAAACAAAATGAGTGAAATTAGTATTCTTTCATCAGACAAAAATTATCACATTAGGCAACAAAAATGAATATCCAGCCAAAACAAATATATGAAGTTACACAAGCCATACTCACCAGTTGGACAAACAAAAGTGAAGTCAAGAGGGTAGAAGAAGAGAACCACATATTTCTTTCCGATATATTCAGAGAGCTTAACCTGCATTTGAATACTTAATAAAGTTAAAAAGCTTCCCGATATTTCAATTTCCAAAATTACCAATTTATCAAAAAAAAAAAAAAAAAAAAAAAAAAAAAAAAAAGAAAAGAAAAGAAACTTATAGGCAGGGTACAAATCACTTCTATTACCTTGATGAACTCTTGATCAAAAACAGCTTCTGCTTCGAAGTCTGGTGCCTGATTTCCAACTAGTGGTAGTCCCTGCATAAAGAAAATAAGTAGAGATAGATTTAGACAGAAAACTATAGTCACTTGGGATATAAAAACTTATTTGATAATCAAAATATAAAATAGTTGTTCGCCTTTAGGATAAATTTTTGTAACAACCATGGAGTATGTAGTGAAAATTACAGTTTCTCTCTATAAAACCAATACGCACGTTTCTTTCATGAAATAGGTTTCTTTTTTCCTAATTATCTGTGGAGATATGGTAAGTAAATCATTTCCCATAAACTGCTCGGAGTATGGGAACTTCAAGAAAAATATGAGTTTGAGATTCATTTTATAGACTGCATAACAACGTAACCGGGTAAGCAGTTGACCACTAATGTATTCAGAGATACTCTCTGTATCATGGTTCATATTACACTCCCCGTACTAATACAAATTTACTGTTTTACTAGGCAAGTAATGTAAGCTCCACCATCAATTAAATGTCTATTAAGTTTTTCATAAAAGTTAACAGCAGAAATCATGTTGACTTAATATCGATGTCTATAGTATTAGACAACAACTATTAGGGGTAAACTAGACGTCAATAGCTAGTACAAACCCCCTTACTGGTTGCTGCATGGATAAAGTCCTTAATGGTGCAATGTTGACAGTAACCTGATATGAATCACCACAAACTTGTGTATGTAAAAACCTAAGCTAAAATGTACAAATTCAGGGTAGAAAAGAGTGACGTTATTTGGCTATTGTAAGTCTTAAGTTCAGTTGCAATGCATTTCTCTCACATTTCACGTAACAGAACAGTCACAAGTCTTTTGCTAAAATGTATCCTACAAACAGTGTTGTGAAAATCGGGTCAACACTCGGTCTAGTCGGTGAAAACTTGGCCAACAATCGGCCAAAACTCGACCAATGTACTAGGATTTTAACTGTTAGAACTTTAAAGTATCATGTTTATGTCATTACTCAATACTCATACATATAATTTCAAAACTTGTATATAAAAAATTACAATCAATGAGGGGGTGTTTGTTAAAGCTTAAATGTGGCTTATGAGCTTATTTATTTTTCGGTTTCTATTTTATAAGCCTCAATTTTTCGGCTTATTTTAAGACTCGTGGGCATATATAAATTTATTAAGACATGATAAACTCATATAAGCCCATAAGTCTCAGAATAAGCCAGAAAACTGGGGCATATGAAATATAAGCCGAAATCAAATAAGCTCATAACCCACATATAAGCTTCAACAAACACCCCCTCATGTTTAAACAAATACATATCCTGTTAATTCAATACATAATAATATATATATATATATATATATATATATATATATATATATATATATATATATATATATATATATATATATATATATATTAAAAAAAAAAAAAAAAAAACTTACAGCTTTAACAACGAATCCGTTACGACGCGAACTGTACGGACGGACGGAAACGGCAGACCGTAACGAGCTTGATCGAAAGTTAACAGCGGTAGATTTTGAAAAACTTAGGGTTTGAGTTACATTAGATGATGATGATGATTTGGGGGAAATGTAAGGGTTTGATGATGAAAGAAGAGCAGTAGTAGTGGCTGATGATGAACAAGCCATATTGTTGGGTTTTGATTATGTGATGTTTTAGTTTTTTAGGGTTTATGTATTGTGATTGGTGAGTGATGATGAGATAAGTCAAGATATGTGTGTCTAGAAAAGGGTATCTTGTTGACTTTGGGATGAATCTCATGAAAATATGCTGTGTTGACTTTCAGTCAAACATAACATTTTATGTTGTATTTTTATTTCATATTTCTAAAATTATTTTCAATGTTACAGTATAATCTTCACAAGATTACGGATATAATCAACAACTTTCAAGTGTAAATTAGCTTAATAGATGAACTTGATGCACTTTTTTTCATTGCATTCATAGGATATTTATACTCGTTATATTACTATAGTGTCTATACATTTCACTTTACACCTTAAGGTAATTAGAAGAAAATAAATAAGTACATTATCAGTCTATTGTTTGACAAAAGTGTTTAATCGTAAAAGTGTTTTTCGAATTTTGTTAGGTAAACATTTTGGTGGGATTAGAAAAGAATACGATACGGTTACAAAAATACTGGTTATGTCATATGCATCAAAGTTAAAAGTTACTTCTGATACGAGACAGGTTAAATGGAGATCTTCTTATGTGTAAACGTTTTTATTTTGGATTTTGTTTAGTTGATTAAGATTTAAACCAACTTTCTTAGTATTTTTCTGCTAATCAATACCTAAAAGGTAGTTAAGTATCATAGCCTTTTGTAAGAGTTTATATAAAATAAAATTTTATTTTCTACCATAGGTTGGTTTAGCAGGATGTTAGAGGACGGAAAAGTCCTTGGATTAGGGTTAGATTCATGTTAAGAGGAAACGGTTTATATTTGTAGGGGTGTTTTTTTACCGTTGGAAACCCGACCCAATTGGATCAACCCACTAACTAGGCAAAATATTATCCACGTAGATAAATAAATGCTAGCCGGAAAATAAGTTTGGAATGTTGGTGATAAAAGTATTAAAAAAAGTAAATTGATGGTATTTGGAAATTTGAGAAAGTTCGTTGGTAATATAAGTCTTTAACCCATTTAATTACCTGAAATACACTCATAAATTATCTGAATGAGATGAACACTTGTAACATCCATTGCAAGTAACAGAAACACGAACACTTGTTGCTCAAACATAAAAGATGGTGGTGACTATCATGTATCGAAATAAACAATTAAGTCCTCATCTTCTTCTACCTTTGAAGACCCCTCTTCTTCAATTGGCAGTTGCAACTGTCGTAGCTCAAGAAGCAGGGAAGATTGCTTTTCAAGCTCCTTCCTCAACATACGACACTTTTTCTCAAACTCCATGACTCTAAAACTACTCTTCTCGAACTGTATCTCCACCTCCTCTTCATTGACTGCATCATCTCCTGTTGACTTAGACTTTTGCTTCGCGTCTTTGGAGGTCTGCAACACCACCTCCTTCATGATCATTTCTTGAAGTTTCAATTGCTCTACAAACAACACCTGAAGCACTGTACGCACCGGCAGACGCACGTTTCTTGCTGCCTCCTCACGAGCTTCGGGTGACATCTTGTTGCAATCCAAAACCGCACAAATCTCTTTACGTTCGGATTTCGTAAGGCCTCTGTGTTTATTTAGGTAGATATCTATGGCCCTATATATCCCATCTGAACTTCCTTCTGTTTCTTCTGATTCAGTAATCAACATCTCAGCAAGTGATAAAAAGGATTCTTTTGTAAGATTAATATCATTGGCTGCCTCCCAGAGATAATCCTTGACAAGCTCAACTACAATCACGAGCTTCGATTGATCTTTCATAGTCAAACTCGTGTGAAAATGCTTCAAGATTCTTCTAACGCATTCTGTATCATAATTTTCTTCTTTAGAACAGCCTTGAGTTGCTATAAGCAAGTCACTCATTGTAGCCGTATCTAGTTGTCTCCCAATTCTCACTTCAAACCCATCTCTACAGATTACGTTAGCTTCTAATATCCTTGCATTTTGAAGCATTTTTGATAGTGAAGCACAAGGAAGAATGGTTTGGTCATGCGGCAAAAGTCGTTCAATTGCTTCAATGATAGCTTTTCTTGAATGTGAACAAACACGCTCAGGAGAGGTGCATTCATCGCATTCTTTTGGCTCAACGAAGACCCATCTTCTAGCATACTGATAAAGATTTGAGGCTATGTCATCTGAATCCATTTTACTCTGAACCATCTTAAGAATTACGGGCTCGTAAAAATGAAGAGGCAGTGTGGTCAAGCTTAAGTACTCCTCCTCCACCACATCATCTTCTTCACTATCATCATCATTCCGATCTTCACTATCCTCAACCTCACCCTCATCATCATCGTCTGCGCAATGATCATCATCCTCTTTCTCATCATCATCCTCATCAATACTATTGACTGGTTCACGAAGTAAAATTGGACTAGAGAGAGCTGTATCGACGATTGTATCCATACACAAACCAATAAAAAAACGTCCGCCCTCAAGATCGATTGGATTCTCCATTGTTGCCTTTAATGCTCTTAAAGATTCGTTCCAGCCCGTGATGATATTTTGTATGAAGAAAGTTAGGGCCTGAATATATAGATTGTTGGGACTATGAGTATCCATCATATCCAAATACAAGGCCAAGCATGATATCGGGATGATGTTTTCAGGTGTGAAGTTTACTTGATGACCACAGCAGAATCTTGCTATGAAGCGAAAAATTTCAGGGGTAGTATCAATATAAAGTTCTGCATCGTCAGGGTTTTCTTTGAACCAGTTACAAAGTACTGTTGATTTTTCTGCAAGAAGATCCTGCAGTAGAACAAGGTAACAATTCATAAAAAAGAGTACATATAGAGTATGACTAATTTATTGAAGTTGAAACAAACTTTTAATTAGTTTATATCCTTCGACATTTATGTCAATTCATCCAGGTTTCTCTAAAGCATAAGCAACTAGAATAAAACTTAAGAAAAGTACTATAATGGGTTCGTATAATAACTTAAACATATTGTTTTTGCTATCGGAATTTAGTGACAAAGTTGACCTCTAATTACAAATAAAGCACCAAACATACAAAACTAAACTAATTAGTGTTTTACCTTTTTTAAGGTAAACGATGTCCCGCCTATGAAGACACAAACCCGCGAAGATACTGGCATCTTTTAGAACCCACACGTGAGTTCGATAACCAAACGTACGATTTATGTTATAAACGTTTGGAAGAAAGAACGAGTACAATAGTAATGTGCCTCACCTCATCTCTACTTATAGAGAATGATATCCCAATCTAAAAAAAGGAAACAAAGAAGACAAAGGTCGGTTGTGGTTACATTGGACAGGCTTGCCACGCATGTGTAAAAAGTGTATTCAATGATCATTAATGTGTTACAATATTGTAATACACTAATGGGCCTAATTACAAATGGTAAACCACAATAACAAATATATATTACAAACGGGCCTAATAATATATCTGCTAACAGTCCTCCGCAGTTTGAGCGGGAGATGAGCGAAACTCATCAAACAACGTTGTAGGTAAGCCTTTGGTGAAGATATACTGATAACAAGAGGGAACATCGAGAATACATATATCACCAGTGGCTACCAAATCATGAATGGAATGAATGCCAGTCTCGATATGTTTTGTGTGTTGATGCTACATGGGATTAGAAGAGAGATAGACAGCACTCACATTATCATAATAAATAATTGTAGCCGTAGAAAGTGGTCTATGAAGCTCACGTAATAAATTACGTAATCAACATGTCTCAGCAACTACATTGGCAACACTTCTATACTCAGCCTCAGCACTTGGTCGAGAAAGCATGAACTTTCGCTTAAAGGACCAAGAGAGAAGATTGTTGCCAAGGAAAACACAATAACCTGAAGTGGACCGGTGTGTAGTAGGGCAGCCAGACCAATCTGCATCTGAATAAGCCACTAAAGAGGATGTCGAAGACGAATAGAGCTGTAATCCATAGTCGAGTGTACCTCGAACATAACGCAGTATCCGCTTGAGAGCAGAAAAATGAGGCTCCCAAGGATCATGCATAAAAAGACAAATCTGCTGAACAACATTAGAGATATCTGATCTAAGTAAACGTGAGATACTGAAGAGCACCCGCAAGACTACGATACAAAGTACGGTCAGAAACAAGATCACCATCGGCAGCTAGTTGGGTATCTGTGTCAACAGGTGTCCGACATGGGTTACAAGTGAGCATGTTGGCACGCTCAAGAACCTCAGTAGCATACTTCGATTGAGAAAGAAACATCCCCGAAGTATTACGCTGCCCAAAAAGTAATTAAGAGGGCCAAGATCAGTCATGGAAAACTCTGCATGAAGAGAAGCAATAACCTGCTATAGAAGAGTAGTTGAGGATACAGTCAAAACTATATCATCAGCATATAACAATAAAAAATCGGTATCCGAGCCCTGTCGATAAATAATAAGCAGCAAACCACTGAAATCAGGCTCGAGGAGCATGTTTAAGCCCATATAATGATCTCTGCAAAAGACAAACATAACCAGGATGGCAAGAATCCCGAAAACTAGGAGGCTGATGAATATAAGCAGTCTCATATAAGAAACCATGTAGATATGTTTGTGTAGAAAAGGGTATCTTGTTGACTTCTTAAACTATAATTTGTTGACTTTAAGTCAAACATAACATTTTATGTTGTACTAGTACTTTTATTTCATATTTTTAAAATTAGTTTTAATGTTATAATTAACTAGTTTTATCATAATTTTAATGATATAATAAGGAACTTTTAAGTATAACTATTATAGAAATATTAGAGAGATAGTCTAAGGGTGCTTTTCTTTTTCCAAGATTCAGACAATTATAAATATATGCGGGTCCATGTCAGTTAATGGATCTAGCTGGGGAGGAGCAAGCTTTTTTATGCCTTTGTGATACAAGTACTAACACATTTGTGTGGACCCTAACAAAAAATATTAATATGTGTTAATTCTCTAAATGGACAAGGCTATCAAAGGGGGAGCTTTATTGGACAAGAATCTAAAAATTTCTTAAACGAGACATGGGGTACTATGTGTCTGGGCTACGATAGTTAAAATCATGACACATGTCCCATGTAATATTGTATTGTTTTATTATGTCTTATTGTAAATAACATATATACACTCTTCTTAGAATTAGGCTACCCACTTCACCTTGGGCTACCCACTTAATCTTCTCCGGCCAACACCTCCCAACTTCAAACCCAGAATCCGGCGACCTTTCTGGCCACCATCACCACCAACCTCCCGCCGCCACCACCACAAAATACATATAATAACAAATCTATCATCATCTACAACACAATATAATAACAAAAATATAGATGACACCGATTCACCAATATTACTATATATATTAAAGATGGTGGATTCGGTGCAATATCATTTGTCTAGAAAACCGGGCAACAAAAAAGAAGCTGACATAGTAAAGCACAATATACACTATAAACAAAAGCCCAAAAAATACAAAGCCCAAAATACTCATTAGGCTCATGAATTTTTAGGAGTATAACAAATGAGCATGCTCAACTAGCACTATAATATTTGTTCTTATTTCGAGCTCACGGTTGCCCATTTACGTGCATGATCAGCGGCCCGCCGCAACACAGCGGACCGAAGCCATCCTCGTTCATATTAATATCGACAGTAAAACAATAACACTTGATCACATCGATAGTACCAAACTGCATGCTCGTCACTTTAGAATATACTAATAACAAAAGTAAAAAAGTAAAAGAAAAAGGTTTTTATAAAATGAGGCTCAGATCTGTTTTACAATCAGATCAAGAGGACTAATCCGCCATGGCTGAAAAAACAAAGATTACACATGCATTTCACACGTGCCTTTGATTTTGTGGAATGTTGTTGTCCTTATAATGCAGTTCATGTTCCTTATATAGCTTCTATGAGTCTATCCACAACTCCTGTTACAAGGCTTATCTCATGATAATTTATTCCAATATATTAAGATGGGCTAGTATTTTTCTTGGTTATCTATGTAATATCAGTAACGTATTCAATTTTCCAAAAAGTTTGGACCTGTTCTTTTCAAACATGTTACGATTTCTCTTCATGTCCTTCTTCCTTTGTACTAATTATCATTATTCTACGAGTTGATTTATTATAAGGTTGGGTTTGATGTGGTTTTGATGAGGGAGATGGCGGTGTAGCGGCAGTGGTGGTTACAGGTGGTGACGGCAGCGGGTAGATGCAGTGGCGGATCTAGGAATTCGGTATAGGGTATGCACTTTTTTTTTTGTAGAGATATTAATAAATTTGATTTTTCTGGTTGAGTTTGCTCGGGTCGGGTTTTTCTTGTTGGGTTTTCCAGGACTCGAATTAGGCATGGTTGTTTAGTTTTTTTGGATCCATATTCTTGAAGTTTATTTCCTTTACCAAGTTTTGGTTATTAGAGATTAAATTAGTTATCCACATATAAGTATTTTAATCAAAATCGGTTGGCCTCAGTGTTAAATCCAATAAGATCAAAAGCAAGTGATCGGCTAAATTTCGTAATAACATAAAGCTCATTAATATTTTGTAGTAATGTATATATACTGTTGACTTTCTTGAACTCGAACATAATATTTTTTAAAAATCAGTATGTAAAGACTAAAGTCATGCTAATTAGCAACTGACAATACTACTTATTTCACATTTTAGAATCCTACAAAACAACAAATCTTTGAAATATGTAAAGAGGGTATCTAATAAATAAAGTAAAAACAACACATCCTTACTTTTAAATTGTAAATGAAATACTAAATTAGTTGGGCCCGGTAGGGATGGACTATGAATTAAATAACAAAATTTTACATTACAATGGGCTAAAGAAACTCTTATTCATTAATCTTTGACATTCAATCTTCTTCTTCTTCAACGGTTGACCTAGAAAACTTGCAGGCAGCCAGGCACACATTTTTCTTTCTTCTTTCTTTTTCTCTTTCGTTTTTGTGGGTATGCACTCATATTTTTTCAGTATTTTAGAGGGTATGCACTTATAAATTTTTAGTGTGTTTTATAGTTACTTTCGAAAAAATCAAATTACTTTTACACTACTAAAAATTTACATAGGGTATGCACTTGCATACCCTATGCATAAGGTAAATCCGCCCCTGGGTAGATGGGAGGGAGAGAGAAAATGAGATAGGAGTTTAGGGTAAGGAGGGTGGTTGGTATATATGTAATAAGTAACGAAAAAGAGGGTAAATATGTAATTTAAACTATACACTGTCATGAGTTTAACTTGGTAGCCAATACATAGTTTGAGAAATTCTTAGATTCCTGTCCAAAAAATGTCTCCCACTTGAGATTATTGTGCATTTAGAGAATTAACCCTATTAATATATATCAGTGGGTTCATCCACGTTACCACACAAACACTACAAAAGAAAAAGAAACAGCCCTTGCGTTACCTTAATAGGTAAATTTGGTGCACTTTTTTCCATTGCATTTTTAGGATATTTATGCTCATTATATTACCATACACTTCTCTTTACACCTTGAGGTAATTAGAAGACAATATATAAATACATTATTGGTCTATTGTTTGACAAAAGTGACGTACGTACATCAATGCAATGTAAAACTGATAATTCATAACACTCAAGATGTGTAGTGGTAAAAGCGCTTCGAATTTTACTAGTAAACATTTTGGTGTGCTTAGAAAAGAATACGACACGGTTACAGAAATATTGGTTATGTCACATGCATCAAAGTCAAAATTACTTGTGGTATAAGACAACTTAAATGGTGATCTTCTTCTGTATAAACGTTTTTATTTTGGATTTTGTTTAGTTGATTGAGGTTTAAACCAAATTTCTTAGTATTTTTCTGCTAATCAATACCTAAAGTTAGTTAAGTATCATAGCCTTTTGTAATAGTTTTATATAAAGTAAAATTTTATTTTCTAGCAGGATGTGAGAGGACGGAAAATTCCTTGCTCGTTATGATGAATGGCAAATTGTGCTTGAACGGTTTGAGCTACACGATATGAAAGCACTCGAAAGTTCAAATATTGACTATCTACTCTATCGGGATGTTGACCAAAAGAGCTGACCAGTTAACCAAATCAACAAAAGTTGCTTAAAATATCACAAAAATCTGTCACAAATCCTATAAAATTAAATTAAAGAAAATAGATCGAGAGACCTAATTTTGTGCATAGCTTATGTGTCATTGGTTCAGTGGATTCAGAAAAATCCGATGCGGGAGTCATTTTTTTTTTTTTTTGACGATAGCAGCAAAATGCGGATGAAAAAAATTAGATTTAAAATGATAAATCGAATATTATTGTTTAGAGATGAGGATTTATAAAGTTTTAAAATGTTGAATGTCGTGTTTTAATATGTTGGTGGGAGCAATTTGAGTTTTGAATGAAGTGCACTTTCATAAAAAAAGTCAAAATTAAAAAAAAAATAAAAAAATACACTAACATCTTAATTCTTTTGGCTAGCCATTGGGGGCGCCGCCACCCCGTATCTAATACATAGGTCCGCCCCTGCATTAGCTTATTGAGTTGTGAAGAAGTGGATGTAGTTTCTATAAGCAATAAATTGTTGCAGCATAAATTTAAGTATAAAATTATGCATGAATTTTAGGTCACTATATCACTTTTCAAAATAAATTAAAATAAAAGTAATATGTACTAGATGAACAAATTTTTTATATAATAAAATAAAACCCCTATTAGGAATTTTGCATTGGGGGCGCCGTCACCCCGTATCTAATACATAGGTCCGCCCCTACATTAGCTTATTGAGTTGTGAAGAAATGGATTTAGTTTCTGTAAGCAATAAATTGTTGCAGCATAAATTTAAGTATAAAATTATGCATGAATTTTAGGTCTCTATATCACTCTTCAAAATAAATTAAAATAAAAGTAATATGTACTAGATGAACAATTTTTTTATATAATAAAATAAAACCCCTATTGGGAATTTTGCATTTCAAAAAAATCAATTCATACCCGATTTAGTAATAATTTTATTAAAAAAAAGATTATTTTCTTATTAGGTAATATTTTATATTTATCTATAACCAATGTTACAAAAATCGTGAATCGGTCCTGAGGCGGTCGAGGGCCGAGTAGCGTTTTTTAGCCGATTAATCGGCCCTAAACCTTGTAATCGCCGATTAATCGGCCGATTTCCTTGTAAATCTCTCCAAGTTCCAGGGCCGTTTACCTTGTAATCGGCGATTACAAGGCCGAGTTGGCCCTTTTTTGCAACATTGTCTATAACACAAGAAGAAGATAAATACAAAAAATATAGATAAGATATTTAAAAAAAAGATTGTTTATTTTATATTTATCCACAACACAAGTAGCAGATAAATATAAAAAATATAGATAAGATGCAATTAACAATAAGATTTAAATTTTTAAATAATTATTTCAAAAAATTAAAAAAAGAACCCGCACGTACGCGGGCATTATAACTAGTGAACAATACAGTAATACGAGTAATATCTCACCTTTCAAATTAGGGGCAATTCCATATATACCAAAAACAAACACTATAATTCCATATTTCCTCAACATATGCTTTAAAAGCCTTGTATTCATGCATTGAAAACTTGTCATTTGGGTAAATATAGAATTATGAAGTTTCTTTTGGGTATATATGGAATTATCCCTTCAAATTAAAATAAATTACATTTAAAAGATAAATAAAGAATAGACAAACATTATCTTGAAATGCATTATGGATTTGGCAAGAAAAATAAAGGCTCACAAAGGTATAGATTTAAATTTTAAACAAACAATCATGTCTAGTCGACACATTATTTGTCATCGAGAGAAGTAATATTCCTCGAGTTGTATTATGCTACCCCCAATGTAATACTAATAAACTACAAGTGATGAAGACGTTTTAATGTGTAACGAATTAACGATGTTCATGGTAGGATTCCATCACACGAGTCGCGTATAACCAAACCAAGATACAAGTTGGCCATAGTAGAAGGATAAATAAAGTAGAAGCGAGCAAAACCGCCCGAGTCCCAACAATCAACCCGATCCCGACATAAACCGATAGTCCCGAAACTGAATAATAGCTTCTCGGGTCGGGATTCGGGATTGAGTTTTAGCATTTTCGGGATTCGGGACGGGCCAAAAACCAACAAAATACAAGCAAAAACCAACTACTTTCGAGACGAGTCGGGACGGGCCAAAAAACCAACTACTTTCGAGTCGGTATTCGGTTTACAATTTAAGTGACTTTCGGGATCGGAATTAGTTGGGATCCGACCCGATGCTCAGCTCTAAAAAAAAGTGGGCATAGGTTTTCTTAGGATGAATATTCAATTACTTTATGGCTTTCGACAACAAAGACCGATGAAGGATGTACGTATTATTAATCTAGCTAACGAAAGTTAGATTTTATATGATTCTATGTGAATCTATGTTTTGAAAGTTAATTACTAATTGTTAGTTTAGCTAATGAAAGCTAGATGCTCTAATTATTAGTTTCATAATAATACAACAAACAATGCACAAGTTTTTTTGCTATTACACAAGTCATAAACCTCTTGATTTTTTAAACCTTAGCCAAACGGGTTCTCTTTGACCCGGATTTGACCCGGGTCTACTTGGCGATCCAGGGATATGCGTCTCCTCGGGGTATACAGGTTGGCGATGACTAATATTATTTGGCATCGGTGGAGCAGTCGGGACCCACATGTCCTCAGCCGTATCTGGTCGGGGAACTGATGGTGGAGCACCTGATGGAGCAACCGAAGGAGGAGGAGGAGGAGATGGGGGTGGTGGACGTCCCGCACCCGGGTTTTGATGATTTTGCGACACCTATACAAAAGAAATAAACACGTAATAATTAGGATTTTCGCCTTTAGTAAAGGGGCAATCATTTGTTCTAACTAATTAGTTTGCAAATGCATATCCGTGATCAAGTTGGTCCTTGACATCTCTTTTTGTATATTGTTTAGGTGTTTCATTACACTTGATTATTAAATTTAAACCTATATTTTTAGGAAAGTATTTCCAACTATATACACGAATACATTGGTGCAAAATTCTAATTATTCGGTTAGATTTATATAAACTGTCACGTCTGTACTGAAAACCTTTTGTTCTTAAAATCTTTATAAACCAAGAGGCAAAGTGAATTGAAGTTGATGTATATTGTAGTAAGAAAATATATTATATAAAAGTTATATCTTATGATGTTGATAATAAGATGGAACTAAGGCTATAATGTGACACGATTGGCACTTGTTATCCTGAATTGGCTTGTTATCCTGAATTGACATTTTATATAAAACTACTTAAAAAAACATATGAAACAATTGTTTTTCTCATGGCTTGTAACCACACAGGTTCACATTATCACAAACCTAAAAATTCTTGGTCCCAAGCGAATTTTGGGCTAATATATGTCATTTGATACACAACATTTAGTGCATGCATAGGAAGTCCAAAATGAGGCGAGAAACATGGTTTGTAGCGCTTTGTTGGATAGTTTTCATTGAATCGAATAGAATCTGATTAGTATACGGATTCAAGGCTCACTTGCAATAAAACTATCCACTATATTTCATAAATTCAAAAGAAGTACAATGTACATAAAGAAGCCTTAAAAGCGCGGTGTCACCATATAGTTTTCTTTGATTTTTGCTTGGTGATTTTCTTTGAAAACGAAAAGGAGAAAAAGGGTACCTCAGATCTTGTCCTAGAAGGTTGTGAAGCTAAATACCGAAAGATCTCAAAGATTCTAGTTTGTCCCAACTCAGTGGAATTGTGCCAATAGTAAACTGCTACATCCCACGCTTTAGCTCTCATTTCCTTTATACTTGTTTCTATGTCTGTCTCGTGACGAGCTACAAATGGCCTCAACATTGCATTATATACATACCCTGTTCCCTGAAACACCCCATAAACTCTTATATCTAAGAAAGAAAAAACGGATTACACCATTCAATAAGATATGTTCAGGATCTTACCTTAGTTTTAGGATACCATAAGTAGATTATCAGGGCCAGTTTCATTTCACCATACATTGGTACCCTAAGAAGCATTTTTCACATAATAATCCATGTTAAAATCTCAGGCGAAAAAATGCGTGCATCACCCGTCAACAATAAAAGTATACGCAACTTCTTTTTATACGTACCATGAAATGAATATATCACCGATTCTTTCAAAAACTGTAAGCATTGCAATGATCACCCTGAAAACAAATCATGACCAATTATCATTACTAAACAAGCTGAAAGCACAAAAGTTATGCTAAACGGTCACATATAGCACAAGACCACAAGCAAAAGTTTGACCTTTTCTAACATTTTAAAGTTTGACAACAACAAAATATCCAGTCCAATATGTTTGTGTACCCTATTTGTAAGAACAATGCATCAACTAGTAAACGGATCCACTAAAATGTACAACTTTCACAACAGCAGATAGACACCATTATAGCAACTAAAACGGTTTGAACTTTCCAAAAGTATAAGTGTGGCCAATATTATAATTGAAAATGATACATTCCTTCATCTTATATGTATGATGCAGACATCAACAAGCAATTAGAACCTTATCATGTCACATAAATGTCACATTCAACAACTAAAAACATAATGTGATTGATCCAATCCTACAAACAAAGTTGACCAAACAACAATATAGCCAACTTTTAATCCTTAAATCTATGAACAACGAGAAGGGAAAATTTACCAATATTGACACCAAAATCTTAATTCTGCATTTGGTGCACCATGTTTCTCAATGGTTTTAAAACACTCAAAAGCTGGATATGCATATCCAAGAATCAACCTGAAAACCATAATACACAAACATAAACATAACCAACATTAAAGTTGACTAAAACAAGTCAAACTAACAATTTCCCTAAATCAAATCTAGCAAAACTTATCATCAAAAACTAAATTACTTACACAAGACTATTTGTAATAAGTTCACCTAACATCTTCCTCCAAAAAACCTGCCAAATTCACTGCAAAACAAATATAAAAATCCAAATTTAAGTCAAACATTGACTTTGCAATAATTTTCAAATTTATAAACATTGAGAAAGAATTAACAAAATCTAATTGATACCCAATTCAACTAACATCATATATTAATGATTCTTGAAAAAAAGATTGTTAATTTATTGGATCTTTAATGTGGGCAAAAATCTTGATGAACAGATAAGAACATTTACCTTAGTAAAAATTAATGGATTTGTCAATGGTTTTTGGGCATTGAAGATGATCAATGGGAGTTGCTAAATTGCTTGAAGATAATGAAGATTGTTAATGGTTTATGTGTGTGTAAAAATGGCTGATTGAGTGTGTGTAAAATGTGTAAAAGAGAGAGAAGTGTGTGTGTTTGGGAATGGTGATTTTTTTTTTTTTTTTTTTTTTTTTTTTTTTTTTTTTTTTTGTTAAGTTTGAAAGTTATTTTATTTTATGATTTGGATGATATGATTAGGAAGCAAAGTTGATAACTTTTGAAAAAGTTGAAGATTAAATAATGAGTGTTTCAAAAAAAAAATAATGAGTGTTTATTTAGTTTAGATACTTTTTGGAGTGTGTAATATTCGTATGTTTAAGGGAGATATTTATTTGAAGATATAGTCAACGGATTTTTAACAGCGGAAATTTCCGTAGTCGACATTTTGATAGTTGTGTGTTATCAAAAACGACATTCCAAAACTGTATTATCAAAAACGACATAGTGCGCACCAATAATTAGGGTGCGTTTAGATGATGTTTTCCACAAAATGTTTTGTAAAAAATAAAAAAAACATGCGTTTAAATTAGTGTTTACCAACAAAATTCTGTACAAAACAAAAAATTTCTATTTTCAAGTTTAATACACAAAACTAGAAAATATATTTTTTTTTCACATATTTTCCCTTAAAATAGCCCCAATCTGTTTTCGTCCATTTTTATATACTTTTGTCGGTTTTTATCCGATTTTGTTTGTTATTCTCCGTTTTCGTCCAATTTTTTACATTTTCTTCCGATTTTTACGTTTTCGTCATTTTATTTACGTTTTCGTCCGTTTATTTACGTTTTCTTCTGTTTTTTTACGTTTTCGTCCATTTTTTTACGTTTTCATCTGATTTTTTGCGTTTTCGATGTAAAATTATACTTTTTTAATTCTTTATTTTCTCGTATTAGATTTTTTAGTTATTTTATAATTTAGTTGGTTAGTTTATAATATTTGTTTTTGTGTTTCGAAGATGTTTTTATCATATTAATAAGGTGAATAGTGAATTGTGATATAAAACAACACCACTTAAACATGTTTTCTAGTTTTGCAAAATGGAAAACACAAACACATGTTTCTCATATTAAACGCGTTTTCTAAATTTTTCATTGTTTTGTGGAAATCAAACTCCCTTCTCCTTTCCTACAAAACAAGAAATAGGAAATGAAAGAAAATGTTTTCCAACTAAACGCCACCTTAATATCTATAAAAACAGCGTACGCAAATAATGTGTGCGCAAAATCCTTACGCACGTTAGTTACGCGTCACTTAGATTAATTGAGAAGCTGACAAGTGTCAGTGCGCACAAACCGTTTTACTCACCCTCATTTGTGCGCACTCTTTATTTAATTGGAGATGAAAGGGACGCGACAAGTGGCGGTGCGAGAAAAAGTGTTTGCTCACCCTTATTTGCGCGCACTCTTTAATTAAGATAAACTGAGGACGTGACAAGCGACAACGCGAACAAAAGTGTTTACTTACCCTCATTTGCGTGCATTTTTTATTTGAAAAATATTTTTTTTATCACTTTAATTACTCATGGTTTCTTGGTTGTTATTAGAAGCTTAAATAGTTTTGTCAATATAATTATAATTATGTGTTTGGAGGCTTTGTGCCTATCTAAGGCGTCAGGGCACGATCAGGAGTGTAGTCGGGTCGAGCCCAATCAAACATTACTGAACTTGAAACCCGACTCGACTCAAGAACTCAAGCTTAACGATTATTAACTTTCATGCTCGAACTCGAGCTAGATGACGTGCATAGAAACGCATTTTTAACTTTCTATCTCCTGTATATCCCTTCAACACTGAAACCCAAGCTTCACAAAAAACCAGCACCACCGCGTGCCTCCCCCTCCATATCTCTTCCGTAAATATTTTTTCCACCTCCATTCTCTCACGGTTTCTTTTTCATTTTTACATTGTCTTTGTTGTGGTGGTGTTTTCAGAGTTCTTAGGCATTAGTGTAGTTAGGTTTTCAGATCTTGTAATCTGGTTGGTGGAGGGTCAAAATGAGGTTTCAAGCATTAGTCTCCAGGAAGTTTTAAGGTGAAGTTGTTAGTTTTAGGTCGTGATGTGTGTTTCTTTTGGTTCGATAAGGGTCAACGGCTATGGATGAGAGTCATGGGTTTCAGTTTGTGGGTCTTATAGTTAAGGGAGTTTGTTTGTCGATCGTTCTTGCATCTCACTATGCCATCACTTAGAGGGGAAGGTGTAGTGAGGAGCTCAAGCTCTTCATTTAGGGCCCACAGGTGCCACATCATCTTACATCCTCTTCACAACTAACCCTCTTCTCACTAACAACTAACCTCAACTTACTCATTTGGGGCCCACCACTTACAACTATATTTTATTTTACACTCACCAAAAAAAAAAAAAAAAAAAAAAAAAAAGTGCACATTTGTCAGGAACCTAGCTTCATCGTGCAGATGAGCAAGGAGCAAGTGAGGAGATGTGAAGGGGGGAGGGGCGGGGGGGGGGGGGGGGGGGGGGCGGTGTAGTGGCTAGCCATGAAGAGGCATGAAGAGCAGCCATGTAGGAGTGGCGAACCCTTTCTCGTTGCTATACCTTCCGCTCTTAGTATGCTAGTGTGATGCGGGGTTTATCTCATTTGAAAGTGTCATGGAAAGTTTACGTTATGGTTGGTCTTTTCACCCATTTTTTATGCTACTTATTGGGTGATTACCCTTGGTGGTTTGCATTATGTTGGCTTTGGAGGACAAGAAATACCTCCTTTGATTGTATATAAGATTAATTAGGCGTTAACATGGTTAGGATAGGTGTTTGGTCATGGGTTTTAATTCGCGAAGATGGTGGTTTTTGTTAAGTAGTTTGGGACATGTAAGTTATTTGGTCATGGTTTGCATTTAAATTTGTAGTTTTGGGTCACGGTGATAGGCGGCTCTAGAGAGTCAAGGGTCGAGATCAATTGTTGGAGCATGATCACTTTGTTGGTGGCGTTCATGCATCTCAAGTTATTCTTCAGTCGACAATCGTTACATTTTGCAGTGCCACCACTTCATTAGATTGTGTGATGATCCATCTGGATTGAAGATTTTTGTGAGTTACATCTCAAGTGATATGGATGTAGTCGCTTGTAACTAGTGTTCATACTTATTATTGGGTGAATGCCCTTTGTGATATTGCATTTGGTTAGGTTTGGAGGTCAAGGTTTACCTTTTGTTAGTTTGACTCTCACTTTGGAGCATTCTTGTTTGGTTAGAGTGATTCTTTTGTGGTCAACGTGGAGGTTATTAATGTTATAATTGTGTCGATGTGCTACCTTCTTGCTAGTTTGTTATCTTTACAATTTAATTGTCGTTTTTAAAAAAAATACTGATATTCACTCCGTCTCAAAATAAGTGTCTAAAACTTTTTGAAGTATTTCTTTTTCAACCTTTTGCTTAAATATTTGAGTTTGTGTTGTATAATACTTTATAAAAATTATACCAATAAAAATACATTTAAAACCTAATTCATTCATATATTTTGCATCAAATTATTATATAACACAAATAGAAATATTTAAGGTGAAAGTTAAAAAAGAAAGACATCAAAAGTCAAACTGGACACTTATTTTGGGACGGAAGTAGTATAACCGATACTTTCAAGATCAACTCGGCTTAACTTGCTTATCGGTTTTGGAATATTGGTAACAAAATTAATAAACATTAACATTACTCAACTTTACTTGAACTCGACTCGACTCAAATTGCTTGTATATTACGAAAAGTATATAAATACATGTAGACGTAAGGATTCAAAGGTGAAAATACATAAGCTCGATAAAGCTAGCGAGCTTCACTAGCTGAGGCTTTCGATATTCGAACTAGACTTGAAAGTCCAAAATACAAAATTCAATAAACTTGAAGAATATAGTCGAGTCAAAAAACTAAATAGTTGAGTCAAAAAACTAAATACTCCATATTAAGTATTAACCTTAGAACAAAGTTTCTGCAAGTACCATAAGATATAGATTTATGCTAGTCCTGAACTCAACTTTGTTAAAGATATAAACCAACATAAGAACGGGTAACAATTGCAAAATTGTTGTAAACCACAAGAATGCATTGTAAATTGTTGATGCAAAGAAGATGCTTTAGGAAAGTATAATCTTCCAATGGTACCTATGGGCGAGGGAGTGGTTCAATCACTCTCTCTCCCATCACTCACTCTCAACCAATCTCCGTACGTCACATCATTCTCTACTTTTTTCATCACACACTCATATTTTTGCAGGCACCACTTCACTCACCTTTCATTTTTTTTTTTTTTTTTTTTTTTTCTCTTTTTTCTTTCATAAATTCCATTAAAATTATAAAAAAACTAAAATTTCATTAAAACTTAAAAAATATTACATAATATTAATAAAAAACATAAAATAACTAAAATTCCATTAAAACTAAACTTAAAAACATTAAATCCTACAAACTACACGGACACCCGTATTTGGCGCATATCTCGCGTTTCCGTGTGATGACGAATTCCTTAAAAGCCGGGTCCGGGATATTGTCGTGCGGGTCCATAACGAACTCCTACAAACTACACGGCCACCCGTATTTTGCTCTAAGTGTTTTTTTTTTTTTTTTTTTTTTTTTTTTTTTTTTTTTTTTTTTGCCTTCCACCCACCACAACCACTCAAAAAGAACCGTTACCTTCCCAACGGTCATATTTCCTTTCCAACGTTCGATTTTTTTTCCCGTGCGTAAGTGTTTCACTCACCATAACCTTACCGTGCGGGATCAAGGGGCCGGCGGCGGTGTTCCCGTGCGTGAGGGAGCCCGCCCCGCACCTTAACGTACCCACTCCCACCGCTCTTATAATGGAATCTTTTTCAATGGAACATGGCTCTAATATTAATGGTTCACATTAGTCTAGATGAATTCTATGGAGACAAGTACATCAACCCACCATGTTGGTTCATATAACCATATCTTCAAAAGTATCTTTATTCAGCGGGGAGGCATATTGTACCTTTTCTTTATCCAACACAAGTCATGGGCTATCCGTCTAACATTTGTTGCAGATTAGGTAATTCTATGTTTATTCAAACAAAAATCTGAAATTGAACAATGTAATCAGTAATTAGTAAAGCAAACTTCACAACCATATATACATACAAGGAATGTGAAGTCTATTTAATTAAATATTCTATAAGCATAAGATACATATTTAAACCTCTTGCCATTCATCATCCAGTGAGTACATGAGCTTAAATGAAGTAAAGTCGCGTTCTAGGATTCTGCTACATCCATCACAACAGGATGAGGTATAAACTATTAAGGATACAAAAAAAAAAAAAAAAAAAAAAAAAAAAAAAAAAAAAAAAAAAAAACCCTACAGACATTGACTATATATGATAAAAGAAGGCACTGCAGTTTAAGGGCTAACATTGGGTGGAAATTTTGGTTTCATGTAGCAATGCATGTGTTTTCTTTTACTTATTGCTGAACAACCTTCTGAAAGTAATTTGTAGTCTCGTATGGCAGCTTACAGTTACCTCCGTCCAACATAAAAGCACAAGCCTTTGCGTATTATATAGATGAGTCCTTTTATTATCTGAACAGAGGTTGGTCATTTTGTAAAGATGCAGCTAGTTATCTCCACTCAAAAAATGCATAAACACTATTTGTTATATAATGTAACCTAAGACAAGATTTTTAAGTTTTAGACCTTCAAATAATATCGTTCTCATCTAATCTAGGATGCCCCCACCCACCCCATCACTAAAAGCGGGATCACAAGAGCTCTTCTCAGCTCCCTTCATCGTGAAGGAAAAATAAAGTAACCTGCTTTAAGATGATTATTTGAAAGAGCTTATTTCATTCACAAATAATTAGATAAACAAAATCCCAAACACCTTCAGATAATCTGCTTTTCTGTTTATTGATTCTAGGAATATGCTATGGGAAATAAACAATTCAAGTACAATGTTTTTTCAAAACAACCTATGACGCTCACAAATAAATAAATAAGCAGTTTCAATAAGCAATTCGAAACACCTTCAACTGCTGTACCTAAAACGGCAGTTTTAGAAAGCAATCTCGTCCCCGCCTTACAGTTTCCACACAAGTTCCCTTAAAAAAAAAAGGGTTTCCACACAAGTGATCCTAAAGCTAGCGACTTATATTACTGTGTACCTTAAGGTGTCGTTATATATATAGAATACACATTAAAAAATGAATGCTCGAGATTTCACCTCAAGATCTTTGCCCATCATTGTAATAGATAACTAAGAAAAAAGATTACACAACCTACACACACAAAAAAAAAAATGAAAGCTCGACGAGCTTCCAAACTTGAATATGACCCAACACAACGATATAAGAATCCATGGTTTGATTGATTTCTGTTAAAAGTTACGTATAAATATTAATAAGTAAATGACTAGTATCGAACCCGAGACCTCGGGATTGCACACATTACAAACGAGAATTAAAGATTAATAAATATTAATTGTTATGTATATTTATTAATAACACAAGTATAAGGACTTATGATCGTTAGTGATTAAACGTATGGACTAACTATCGTTAAATAATAAGGAAAAGGACTAGAATGCAATTTGGAAGACAAGAAGGATCCGGAACACCCTTGTGGGTGTATGGCCGGTCGACCCAAACCCATTAGGGTCGATCCATGCCTTTGCTTGTTCTCCAAGAATTCTTCTAGTATATATACAAACCCAAGGGTCAATTGTTTCTCACCTTTTGTGCACACACAATACCCTAAAGTTTTCTCTTTTCCTTGTTTTCTTCCTTGGCCGATCGAATCCCTAAACCCTTAGGGTTGGATCGAAAATTTTGATAACAAAATATTACTTGTGTTTAATCTTGCAATCACTTTAATTCGGTATTAGTTTGTGTGTACAAGAATGAGGTAATTACTCACTATAGTAATTATCAAGAAATCGATAAACAAAAACGGTAAGGGGTTTATCATTGATCTAGTTTACACAAGATTCAAGATTTATTGAAGTGCATCGGGTACGTTACTATTTATGTTTTAGTTAATCTTTGTATATGTTATACTTGATCCTAGCTTCTACATATTTGTGTACTTTGATTGTCAAACTCTAACAGTGGCATCACGAGTCATGTATAACATGTAATTGATTACTAAAACGTAATAAACATCGGATCTTTAATTGTTTTAGATACATGTTTTTGATCTAGGGTTTTTTCTTTAAATTTTTTTTAATAAAATTTGAAACCCTAACCCTAATTTAAGGGGGGTCGATTTTCCACATAAAAACCCTAATTAGGGTTTGTGGTTTAATTGATTAAATTGTAATCACTAGAAACCCTAGGTCTTTAACCGGTTATGTGAACGTATCTTGTGACCTATGTGCTAATTGTTAGGTTTAATCCATGACGAAACATGCATGTTAGTCATGGATCTTGTTGTTTTTTTTGTCACATGTTTTAGATTGATCTAAAATTGGGGAAGACTCCAATAAATATATATTAAAATCAATTTATATGCTATGTGGTGTGTATATTAGCTTTGGCCTACGCAATTGATTCGTCAATGTATGTGGCTCTCTTTCATTAATAGGAGAAGCCCCTAGTTAATTACATGCATATTTATACTTAGAATTGATTTTGTTAGGATCTTTTTAACAAGGTTTGCATGTGGCTAATTGTTTCACTTTATTATTATTAGTTGTTTGTTTTTCTTTAATTACTTGTTTTATTGTTTCTTATTGTTTGACTTGATGTAAGCAATAAAAGGGTAATTTTTCATAAAGAAAATAATATGGACTAATAATGGTGAAACCCTAAGTGATAAAGATTGAATCTTGCGGAGTCTTATGTGCCAACAACGGTTCGCTTCGCACGGTAATTCGCTCCAAGGCGAGGCTAGCAAGATTCATACTTTATTACATGATTTTGAGATTGAATCCATAAACTTTAGCTTGATTGATGTTTTGTACAACATGCTTTTAAAAGTAACTCTTTTAAGACTTAATTCATAACCGTGATATGAAGGCTTAGAAAAGAGCCTTAGAGGCTGCCTTGGTTATCACAATCTTGAATATGTCTTAAACGAATTTCTTTTAAAATCATGCTTGTAGAAAGTCATCTTAGGGTTTTTTAAACCTCAAGTAAAACTTTGTGTATTAATTTCACGAATTGGTAATAAAAAGATTTTGAAAACTTATGATATAAAGATGAGTGCATGCATCTTTATACATATTTTATTTTACATATCAAAATTGAATACCTTTAAAATTTAAGTTACATGCCATCTATCTATAAGGAACACTTGGAATTTTAATTTAGTAAACGTGATACCTAGGCTAAATCATTATAACAAGGTAAAATTCTTTTAGTGCGTGAGACCATAATTGTAATTTTACAGTTTCTAAGGTAGACGACTTAATTAAGTTATGCGTGAGACCTAGAACTTAAGGCATGAGATGGGATGAAACATGCTGACAAGGCAAATTGATGAATCAATTTGAAGTAAATCCCATAATGGTCTAGGAATTGGAAATCTTGTTTTCCAATTATTGTTCGACAGATTACCATCTTTTGTACTTTCACCACTAGCAGATCAACTGATGTGGTGGAACTATGTAAAGTTGGATCCTAGATTTTCAAGAAAATTTTGGTGGTTATATGAATATAGCCTATGGGTATTTTATTTTCTTGAAGATATTTATTATCAAAAATACTAATGTTTGAACTTTTATCTGTAGATATGGCTCAACCCGATAACCCAACTGTGATTTCTGCTTTCAAGAGTCATCTTGAAAGAGAAAAATTGACTAGAAAGAATTTCAATGATTGGCACCGTTCGCTCAGAATTGTCTTGAGGGCGTCCGGAAAGCTAGATTACTTGACCGATGAATGCTCTGCTGAGCCTGCTGCTACTGAACCAGAAGCAGTTAAGGCGGCATGGAGGGTGGAACATGCTAAGTTTAATGAGGTTGCTTGTTTAATGCCCACTAGCATGAGTGCTCAATTACAAAAGAAGTTTGAGTACTTTTTCCCTAAAGATATGCTTGAAGTACTTAAGCAGTCTTATGAGAAACCACCTGCAGTTGAATTGTATGATGAACTTGACAAGCTACACAACTGCAAGCATGGTGATGGTAAACCAGTTGAAGATTATGTGACTGAGATGAAAGAATCTTTTTATCAGCTTCACAGAATTGGATTTGGTTACCCCGACAATGTGCAAGTGCACTTGATCAACAGGTCCCTTAACAAGGACTTTGTTGGTTTTGTGCAGAATTTCAACATGCACTGCTCAGGGAAGACAGTCTCAGAATTACTCACACTGCTTGTTGATTATGAGAAAAGTCTACCAGTCAAGGTCAAGGCCCCTACCCCGCAAGTGTTGGCGATTCATGGGGGAAGAATCCAGAAAAAATCGCATGTGAACAAAGGCAAGGGGAAAGGTGATAAAGGCAAGCAGGTCATCGCCTATCAACTTCAACCTAAGATGCCCAAGGTGAAGCAGCATCAGCCTAAGCAGAACAAGGTGAATCCGCCAAACAATAAGGATAAGGCTTGTCACCATTGTCATGAAAAGGGCCATTGAAAGCGCAATTGTCCTCTCTACATTCATGACTTGCGACTCAAGAAGTAGGGGAATGAAGCTGGTAACCCAGTTCATCAGGTGCGTTCTTTATGATTGAATTATTCACTCTTACTCCTAAATTGAATTCATGGGTATATGATACGGGATGTGGCATTCATATTTGCAATACCTTGCAGGGGTTTAGAGTTGAGAGAAAGCTGGCCTATGGACAACAATTCCTGCACGTGGGTAACGGAGCACATGCAGCAGTTGAAGCTATAGGAGTTTTTAATTTAGTGTTGCCTTCGGGCCTAGTACTATCTTTAAATAATTGTCATTATGCACCGTCAATTGTTAGAGGTGTAATTTCATTTTCATGTTTGTTGAACCTTGGTTTTAAGCATACTATTTCTAGCAACGGAATTTCAGTCTCTTTAAATGGTGTTTTTTATTTTAATGTTATTGCTGTGAATGGTGTCTTTGAAATTGATATGAATGATAATGATAATGCTTTTGTTAAAAATAATTCAATGTATAGCATCAATAATAAGAGAATCAAGAAAGGTCTGGATTCGTCTTATCTTTGGCATTGTCGACTTGCTCACATTGGCAAGGCTCGCATGAAAAAGCTACAACATGATGGGCTTTTAGAAAAGATCAATGATGAATCATTTGATAAGTGCGAATCTTGTATTGCTGGGAAGATGACAAAGAAACCCTTTAAAAATTGGATTGAAAGGGCTAATGATCTACTTGGTCTTATTCACACAGATGTGTGTGGACCACTTAGACATGTCTCAAGGAGGGGTGCTAGTTACTTCTTAACATTTACGGATGATTACAGTCGTTATGGTTATGTTTATTTACTTAAACATAAACATGAGGTGTTTGAAACATTCAAAGTGTTTAAAGCAGAAGTAGAGTTGCAACTTGGAAAGAAGATTAAAGCTCTTCGATCCGATAGAGGTGGTGAATACCTGAGTCAGGAGTTCATAGATTACTTAGCAAAGGAGGGAATTGTCCAGCACCTTACTTCTCCATATACTCCACAAAAAATGGTGTATCTGAAAGAAGGAATCGTACATTGCAAGACATGATACGATCTATGTTTAATCTAACAACTCTTCCTTACTCGTTTTGGGATTATGCCTTGGAATCTGCGGTTCACATTCTTAATATGGTTCCAACAAAGAAGGTTGATAAGACTCCATATGAGTTATGGACTAGAAAAGCTCCTAACTTGTCTTATCTTAAGGTCTGGGGTTGTGAGGCGTATGTTAAACGTGACTCAGCAGACAAACTCCAACAAAGATCTGTGAAGTGCATCTTTGTAGGATACCCTAAGGAAACTATGGGTTACTACTTTTATTACCCAACTGAAAACAAAGTTTTTGTTGCAAGGTATGGAGACTTCTTGGAAAAGGAGCTCATATCTCAAGAATTCAGTGGGAGAGTATATGATCTGGAAGACGATCATGAAGATGTAGAACCTTCTGAAAACACTAGCCAACTTCCTGTGGAACCTGAAAGTTTAGGTCCTCCACCTGAAGTTGAAGTGGTTCCCATTCGTAGGTCAACTAGACATGTGAAAGCACCAACACGTCTATGTCTTAACATGGAGTGTGATGATAACTTGATAGGAGATCTTGATGAACCTACAAGTTATAAAGCTGCCATGAATAGTCCTGAAAAGGAAAAATGGCAGGTTGCTATGAATGGGGAAATGCAATCCATGGAAGACAATGAAGTCTAGGAAGAAGTAGACCTACCTCCGGGTGCCAAGTTAGTTGGGAGTAAATGGCTCTACAAGAAAAAGACTGATATGGATGGCATGAGTAAATGGCTCTACAAGAAAAAGACTGTGGGATCTATTATGTATGCGGTGAAAAGCACAAGGCCTGATGTGGCGTTTACTCAGAATTTAACCAGTCGATATCAGCAGAATCCAGGTGAAAAACATTGGACAGCTGTTAAGAATATTCTTAAGTACCTTAGGGCTACTAAAGAGATGTTCTTAGTTTATGGGGGTACTCCGTCTGCAGAACTTGATGTTACAGGTTACTGCGATGCTTCTTGGAAAGGTGATAAAGATGATACGAAGTCTCAGACGGAATATGTCTTTGTCATTAATGGAGGAGCTGTGGATTAGAGAAGCAGAAAGCAGAGTGTACAAGCGATGTCTGCTACAGAAAGTGAGTATATAGCCGCTTCAGAAGCTGCAATGGAAGCTGTTTGGATTAGGAAGTTTGTTTCAGGGCTTGGGGTTATGCCTTCGATTCAACGACCTATAAAAATGTATTGCGACAATTCAGCTGCAATTACATTTGCCAATGAACCTGGAATCATGAAAGGCACCAGACATTTCCCGATTAAGCATCACTATGTTCGAGAACAACTCGAAATAGGTGAAATCGAAATGCTCAAAGTTCACACAGATGGAAACTTAGCAGATCAATTTACAAAGCCTTTACTTGGCATGAAGCTTTATAAGCATGCTGAAGGAATATGAATTAAATTAGCTGAAAGTTTCATGCCTATTTGTGATTAGTATTTGGATAAGGGATGTAATGTATAATTATTATTTTAATAAAATAAAATATTGTTTATGTTTATTTATTCATTGTCTTGATAATATATCCTATATTTGCATGTTTAAGATCCATGAATAAATTATTATTCTAAATTGTCCGTTGTCGATTAATGATATGGGAGTATCACTAAACTAAGACAATTTTGAGTATTGGTTAAGAATATACTTGAAAGTATATTGATGCGTAGTCATACCAATTTCATATGATATTCAACGAATTGAGTATTGGACTTATCCCAACAATATGATTTAGTATTTGTGTAAGAATCATATTTAAAGTTATCCTCAGACTTGAGATACCAAATAAGTGTCATGGATGTAGTGCATTTTTGTGAAGCAATCTACCACTTACCGTAATTGGAAGTTATAAGGGTTGTTTTCAGAAGTGTTGCAAAGTTCATGGGTTATTCTTGTAGTCAAGAGAGAATTTGTTCCTTCTGATTTGTTTAGAAGTTTAATACTATTGGGCCCCTCGTAGGGTTGACAAAATGTTTGCGTGGCCACGCCCAAAGTCTATCTGGAATACGTTCAGATGTTTTGGTAATTTTGTTCAATCATAAAGAGACGAGAAACAGAATATTAATAAAGAATCTCATATCTTTATTAAATGTAGTATTAGAAACAAAAGGATAATTATAATGATGAATCATTAAAGGTTTTCCAGGAAACCTAGCTCGAGTCGAACTGGGGGCATTGGAGTGTTGCAAGACGCCAACCAATGTTATTTTACTATTAATAGATATACGAGTGGGAGCTATTAAAAGTTACGTATAAATATTAATAAGTAAATGACTAGTATCGAACCCGAGACCTCAGGATTGCACACATTACAAACGAGAATTAAAGATTAATAAATATTAATTATTATGTATATTTATTAATAACACAAGTATAAGGACTAATGATCGTTAGTGATTAAACGTATGGACTAACTATTGTTAAATAATAAGGAAAAGGACTAGAATGTAATTTGGAAGACAAGAAGGATCCGGAACACCCTTGTGGGTGTATGGCCGGTCGACCCAAACCCATTAGGGTCGATCCATGCCTTTGCTTGTTCTCCAAGAATTCTTCTAGTATATATACAAACCCAAGGGTCAATTGTTTCTCACCTTTTGTGCACACACAATACCCTAAAGTTTTCTCTTCTCCTTGTTTTCTTCCTTGGCCGATCGAATCCCTAAACCCTTAGGGTTGGATTGAAAATTTTGATAACAAAATATTACTTGTGTTTAATCTTGCAATCACTTTAATTCGGTATTAGTTTGTGTGTACAAGAACGAGGTAATTACTCATTATAGTAATTATCAAGAGATCGATAAACAAATACGGTAAGGGGTTTATCATTGATCTAGTTTACACAAGATTCAAGATTTATTGAAGTGCATCGGGTACGTTACTATTTATGTTTTAGTTAATCTTTGTATATGTTATACTTGATCCTAGCTTCCGCATATTTGTGTACTTTGATTGTCAAACTCTAACATATGTTATACTTGATCCTAGCTTCCGCATATTTGTGTACTTTGATTGTCAAACTCTAACAATTTCAACAATTAGCAAATCACCATGACAACAAAACAAATTCAACCTGATAAACAATATATGTTTATGCATAGTAATAGTATAGCAAGTATGCTAAAAGTATAATCCATTGACAACAAAACAAACTCATAAGGTCGTTGACAAAACTTGTAATCCTAACGAAACAAATGTTGAGAAGTCGAAAAACATACTAAGAAGCTGCATTGTAAGAAATACCTAGTTAATTAGGGCCTAGGGGTATTAACCATAACACACATCTGATGGGGAAATTAGACTCTCGACGTAATTAAGACCATTTACCATTAAGGAGTCCTCACCATCTAACGAAACATTCATCATTGTACGTGAATTGTCTGATGTGTCATAGATGTAAAGGAGCCCCCTGTCATTAGTGAAATAGGCATCTTTTTCGGTAGCATGCACAAGGATTCTTCCTTCGTCTAGAACACAAAGAGGATGATGGAATAATTTCCCGTAAATAGTACAATCTAAAGATAATGTAAACGAGTGCCTTTTCGACCATATGTCTTCGTCACCTTTTCCTTTGTTCATCACCCAAAGATCAAAATCGGCTCCATTCTTGCTCCCATTCAGCAAACAAAGGCATCCATCTAGAGTTCCAAAATTTTTTTCATAATAATGTATTCCTTTAACGGGTGGCTCACCTCCAAATATACAATGTTTTCAACATCGACGGCAACCAGTGTGTTTTTGAATCTAGAAATCCAATACAAAAATCCATTATGAAAAGTACCCACATGACATTGAAACTTAATTTGTTCGATATCTTCTAACCCTCTAAACGAGCTCCACGTACCCACTTTAAGACTGAAGATTTGTCAAACACAATGACCTTGCTTATGTTTAAAGACAACAATCTTTAAGTCACCTGGGGGTGCACCATAGCCAAATCCACATGCATATGTTAAAGTCTCATCAGACCTACATGGCAGCATACTTGGTGGAACGGGAATTAACTTGGATGCACGGGTAAACGGATTGTATAGGATCAACCTACAAACGTATCTAGACCAACCTATACAATCTCCTAAATAGTAGTATTGTAGAAGAACTAGGCCATTGAATGTTCCTACAACATCGGCCATAGGACAATCGTGTTTAAGTTTTTCCATAGGATATTGAAACTTATGGACTGAATATCGAGGCGTCTCACTATTATCAAATATAGAATGGTAATGTTTTTGCATGGTGAGAAAGATCATTCGACGTGGTCTTGACCTCATAAACTGAGGATCTGTAATCAAACGGTTCCAATGTTTCGATACACATCTGAATCGGATTAAAGACTTTGCCGGAAGTCGAGAAAATATATTGTCAACCACGAGATCGGGTATATTCACAGCTGCCATCTAATCAAATTAACACGAAACAAACTTATAAAAGATTAAGGTTTAAAGAGATCGACAAAGATAAAAAAATAATAATAATAATAATAAAAAAAAAAAAAAAAAAAAAAAAAAAAAAAAAAAAAAAAAAAAAAAAAACAACGCGTATATTGTCAACTCGTAGTATTAGATTAATCTACCATAAATCTAAACTATGTTTGTTTATTTATAAAAACTGTTTGGTTTAATTTAAAGAAAATAATAGACTTGCACCATTCTACTTTCAATCTTTTAGAATTATTTCCTTTTGTAATTAAAAAGTCGAATTTCAAAAAGTTATATCTTCCTTCTTTTAACCTTTTTTGTTTATTTTTTTGAACGTTCATTTATTTATTAGAAACGGTCTTGTTTAGAGACCAGCAAGAAAAACATACTACACATTATACGGAATTGGAACAAGCTTTGATTGTATCATATAACCGATCAATCCAACTTGGTTTATACAATTTTGCTCCTATGAGAGATCGTAAGATATCGACAAGGGTATCATGTTTAGGAGGCTTTGAGTTGACGCAAACCTGATTACGGCAAAAAGTAAAGTAACTCCCAATACCGTCTTCCACGGGTTATGGGTCCCAAACCTGATTACGGCATCGCCAAATAATCCAAGTAGTACTTTGTATAACCAAGTCCACCAATATATTTATCCTAAAAAATGGCTTTAACGAAAAGCAAAATGGACAAGTTCACATACGACCAATATATTTATCTATACTATCTATAATGGAAAAATGGTCAAAAGTGAAATGTTGAGTTTTCAACATTGGTCAAATAAAAGTGAAATGTAATTAATACTCTTATTAAAACACCCCAATACTTAGAAGTACAATTATTTATTCATATTGTACAACCAAATTAAAACATATCTACCAAATTAAATACAACCAATCAAACACAAATCGGGTTGACCCGGGACGCTTCAAACCCGACGGGTTGACCCAGTTTAATTTGACCCATTTTCGACAACCTAGCAAGTTGACCCGGTTTAACTCGACCCATTTTTCGACCGGACGGTTCAACCGGTTGAACCAACCGGGTCGAACCGGGTTTCAAAACATTATCCATTACTTAAAAAAGTACAATGATTTATTCACATTGTACAACCAATTAAAACATATCTACCAAATTAAATACAACCAATTAAAACACAAAGGGGTTGACCCGAGACGCTTCAAACCCAGCGGGTTGACCCAGTTTAATTTGTCCCGTTTTTTACCCAATCTAGCAAGTTGACCCGGTTTAAATCGACCCATTTTTCGACCGGAATGGTTCAACCGATTGAACCACCCTGGTCGAACCGGGTTTCAAAACATTATGTTTAATTCCCAAATCTTCAAACTTTTATTATTTTTCGTTTATAACATAAACTTTTTTTTATCAATAAACTATTTATCGATATAAAATCCCGTTGCTATGCACGGGTACCCGTCTAGTCCTAAAAAATGGACGTAATGTGCAGGCGTGTATAAACCACAAAAACAAAGTTTGTAACTTACTCTTTATATGACGACTTTATAAGCAAATGTAATATTTTAAAAACTCTACCACATGATTCTTACTACAAAGTAAACAACACTAGACTACTTAGCAAAGCTATGTATTTGGTCAAGTAATTCAAACTTTTTTCATGTCAATCGCACCAAAAATCCAACAAAATGCTTACTATGCGTAAAACATAGTCCGGGCAATATTTGGTTTAAGTGAAATCAGCTTCCTGACTTTCCTGACAGTGAGAGCGTTTTCGAGATCATTATCTTCAATGTAGCTCTCCAAATATTCCCTTCTCTAGCAGAAGCCAAGTGAGCATATAATATGCTGGTGAAACTGCATAAAAACATATTTACTAGTTGTTTAAATCATAAACATAAAAACCTGTATAAGAGTCAAATATAAATGGAGGTTTATTACCTACGGAAACGGGAGTATACGACCTGCAACATCTAAAAGCAAAAACAAAAAGTTGCATGATTGGGTTAGATTTACATAAATAAATTCTTCTTATAAAGGGTATTATTATATGGATAAGATAATATACAGGTGGCAGAGGCAATGGTTATGTTATACTACTTAGTTGTAGTCTTATAGATTATTTACTCCACAGTGATTCACCTTGACTGCTTCTCCATTGCAAAGGAAGAAGTCGAACAATCCATTAAGGGTCAAAGCACAATGTTATGTGTTGACAACATTCCAATTGCTAATCAAATTGGTGGGAGATGGAAGAGGATTTTGGAGAATAGAGAGCTGTTAAGCAATTATATTCTTGACATGAAAATGCAAGTAACAAAAGTATCAATTTTGATAGCCTCGTTTGCATGAGAATGGAATATTATAATATTGTTGAAACCAGGTCTACGACTCTACGTTTCCAAAATATTTTGGATGCAATTTTGGTTGTTGACATTACTACATTAGAATGGGCAGTGTTTGGATGTGTAAGATTATCTTTTGGTTGAGTTTGATGGATTCTGCAGTGTTTAAGGGTGTTTGGATATATCGATTTTTCTAGGTAAAAAGGAACTTGATCTATAGTTCTATCGGTTCAAGGATAGCAGAAGAGTAATATAGTTCTATCAGTTCAAGGCTACTAACAAATATGTCATTTTAAGAACCACATATTCAACTGTAATCTAAGTATCTAACTATAAAATCAACGCGAACCGAAGTAATCAAAGATATAAAACCAACCTGGTTCAATTCCATTGGGGGTTTCACTACTAAAGAAACACGTATGGTGGCGTTTTTGAACCACCACAAAAGTTAGCTCTGGATGATAATTATTTCTCATCAAAGCACATGCCTGAAACATATAATTTAGAATAAAAACCAAATTAAAAAAAATAAAAAAAAAAAAAAAAAAAAATTGACAGGGAACAACATACATCCTTGATGCTTCGACCTGCTTCATTTAATAATTCATTGAACTGCCATCACCCACACCATCTCTGTATTTAATTGTTGAAACGTTCATTAATTAATGAGGAGGTGTTGAATGATAAAATAAACTTTATAAAAAAAATTATCACACTGATAAAAGATGATTTGGTCCAGTAGCTTTCCCTCATTTTCATCCTGAAAAGCTTGAAGCATTTCCCTGCAAGACAAAGAATGAGAACCTTACTTCAGCCACTCTATTCAGGTTCCTCGCTATCTGATTTTATAAATTCCATATCCTCCTCTCTATTCCTGTTATTACACTATCTGATAATGCTAAGGATAGAGGTGTCCGGATCAACAAGAAAAATAAGGCAGTCAAGTTCCACAATTAGTAGTATTTGGAAGGACCTAAGAGAAGATACAGACGTGAAAGATTAGGTTGAAAATGTTTGGTCAGCGCAATCCTAAGCATACTTTTATCCTCTGGCTTCTTAAATTCCAATTTATTGTTAAAAACATTTACTTGAAGTTAACACTAACCTCATCATTCCACCAGCCTTTTCCCTCATTTGTTGATAGAGAGGTGTATAAATTTGGGATGATTTCGATGATTTCAACACCAGGAGGTTGCCGTGATAATATTGCCGAACCAGAGGAATCAATCAACGCTACAACCTGCATGAAGTTAAAAAACGCGTTCATTTTAACACATAAAATCGGAGACCTGGAAATCCAAATAAGATAATTTCGACTTACAGCTACAACTGAAGGGCCGGAATTATCGTCACACCGAATGAGTCGTTCAGGCCAAAAACTTAGTGCATCGATCTCCACACTAATAACTTAAAACAATTGTACTATGGAAAACGTATTGCATCAAATTAAAGCGCACCTTTACGTTAATCTTAGTAGTAAGACGCTCAAGAACCTTCGCACGGATCCCCCTCACATCGTGATTCTTGGTTTAAAGCATTGCGAAGCATATATATCTTAGGACATGCTCACACGGTAACTTAATCCACTCTGGAAAAACAAAACACGTGAGAAAATGACATTTTATTAACAAGACAGTAAAAAATAACTTACTGCGTATTTTAGTGCTTTTACGTGGATCACCAGGTAAAGCCACAAGCAGAAACTGAAGTTGCATGTTGTAGCCTTTCTCAAAGAAGATTTCATAAATCTCTCTTTTGTTGTGTGGTATCGTTTCATATATAGTCATCGCAGGTTCATGCTAGAAACCCTTCAAAACATAACTACATTGTTAATACCATAATTAATATAAAGTAATAGACAAACTCTAAATTTTCTGATCGTCTATTACTATATACCATTATGGTACTAACATAGTAATTATGTTTTGAAGGTTTCCGAGCGTGAAGGTGCGAAGACAGTATTTGAATCGACACCACACAACAGAAGAGATATTTATCAAGTCTTCTTTGACAAATGCTACACAATGCAACTTACAGGATGATCCACGTGAAAGCACTAAAATACGCAGTAAGTTGTTTTTACCGTCTTTTCAATAAAGTCACTAGTACGGACAATCGGCTACGACTTTATGGATATACAGTTATGTATATCCATTACATCTTAACATATTAGTCGTTTTGTGCATATGCTTTTGGTTTGTATGTGTTTGGTTAATATTTTAATCGCATTTGATTGTTAGACTTTTGTGAATGTTTTAGGATTTTAGTGATTAATTTCGGAAAGTCCCCGTCCGAAGTTAATCATCATATAGAAAACTCGAAAAGTCCCCTGTTTGGGACTGCTTTTTGAATGTTTTGTGAATATGTCTTTAATGTACATATTTGGGGAGTTAAGGGGAAATGCTGCCGAAATTTTCCCAAATAGTAAATCAGTTATACGTATTCATATATGAGACAAATCATTCAAAGAGTGGGTTAGAATTGCCTTCTATAATTGCACTAGGTGAACAAAACAACTTGTAATAATTCCACGGTTATATATGTTTATGTGACGAATCTTTTGAATGTGTTTTATTAAGTGCATATAATAACTGATGCAGTTATGATAATTGATAAGAGTTGTACCCATTTAGAGAGTTGTTCAAAATAATTTTTTGATGGTCTTGCCGCATTCTGATCATAGAAAGCCGTTATTGAATAGTTACAGAAACATAAAATGTCCATGTCATCATTGTCGTAATGTTAACCGGTATCTCTCAATGATCTTAAAAACCACATAGGCGACCATGGGTGGGACCCAACTTATACACAAGGGCACGATCACGATGAACCGGTTCCTCCGTCGTTAGTACATAACACAACACAACGTGAGATGAGTGACATGGGTGTGTGCCTTAATAATATTCTTGATATTCCTACTAATAATGAACAAAATGAGCCAACTCAAGCAAATATTTGCGAGACAAGTAACGAGCCGACTCAAGCAATGACACCCCCACTACGTAACGAGTTTGAAGAGTTACTTGTCAGTTCCAACCATGCTCCGTACCAGGGTTGTGACTACATTGGATTTTATTGCAAAGTTTACGCATGTCAAGGTCAACGGTAAATGGAGTAATACTCTATTTAACAATACGCTAAAATTTCTCCAGGAGGTATTTTCGCCCAGGTTAGGTTTCAATCTCCCTCCATCATACAATGCTATAAAGAAGACATTAAAAAAGATCGAATTAGGGTACGAGTCGATACATGTTGTGAAAATGATTGCTTTTTATATTGGGGGGATGATGCTAAAGATTTTGAGTATTGTCTGGTCTGTAAAACGAGTAGATGGAAAGACAAGAACACAACGGGGAAGAAAGTTCCTAACAAGGTGTTGCGTTACTTTCCTATCATTCCTAGACTGAAACGTTTGTACATGTCTATTCACACTGCAAAACATATGACTTGGTATGCTACTGGAAAGTCTATGGAAAATGGTAAGATGCAACACCCGGTTGATGGTAAAACATGTAAGAAGTTTGACAATAAATATTCGGATTTTGCTAAAGAACCAAGAAACGTTCGATTAGGGTTGGCTGCTAATGGTTTCAATCCATTCGAAAACTTTAGTCGGTCTTACAACATGTGGCCGGTCATATTAACAACATACAACTTGCCTATGTGGTTATGAATGAAAGAGACTTCTTTGATGTTGGCGTTGTGGATTCCCGGCCCTAAATCACCGGGGAAGGACATTGATGTTTATTTGAAGCCCTTGATTGATGACTTGCAGGAATTATGGAAAAAACCAGGTGTCTTGACTATGGACGCTATTATAGGCACTGAATTCCACATGACAACATTGCTTTTATGGACCATCAATGATTTTCCTGCTCAAAGTACTTTGTCTAATTGGAGTAGGCAAGGTTAATTTGCATGCCCTACATGCAATGTAGACACTCCGGCTACGCGTGTGGCAAAACAGCTTATGTTGGTCATAGAAGATTCTTAAAAAATACCATAAATGGAAGAGGGACTATAAGACATTCAATGGTGAAACCGATGATAGAACTCCTAGAAAAGATACTCTGGCTAATATCTTGACTCAACTTGCGAAAGTGCCCACACATGTACCGGGGAAACATCCAGATTATGGGCGTGGGAAGATAAAATGTAATCATACAGTCGAACTGAACTGGACTAAACGGTCTATTTTCTATGTGCTTGAATATTGGTCTTTTCTCTCTCTATAGCACAATTTAGATATCATGCATATCGAAAAAAAATGTGTTGGAGAGAATCTTGAACACTTTATTAATGAATGACAAATCTAAAGACACCGCTAAGGCAAGACAAGACTTGCAAGCTTTAGGCATTCGACAGGAGTTGTGGCTCGGAAACAAGCAAAACGGGAAGTGCTTGGAAGCCTCATGCTAAGTACTCCCTCACACCCGATAAAAGAAAACTGTTCTGTCAATATATCAAAAGAATTAAACTACCAGATGGGTTCGTATCCAAGTTAAATTCAAAAGTGACCAAATACGATAACAATATACTGGCATGAAGTCTCATGACTGTCATATAATGATGCAACGGTTACTTCCTTATGGACTTTAGCAATACTTGGACGCACAGACTTATACACCATTAATCGAGCTTTGTTTATTCTTTAAGCAAATTTGCGCCCTAACTTTGATGGTGAATGACATGGTGAAAGCTAAAGACCAGTTGATTAATATTTTGTGCAATCTCGAGCAAATATATCCTCATGCTTTTTTTGACATTATGATTCACTTGGTTATGCATTTACCTGAAGAGGCTCTTGAAGGCGGGCCTATTTCATTCTGGTGGATGTATCCATTTGAAAGATACATGAAGAATCTAAAAAACTATGTACGAAATAAAGCTAAGCCGGAAGGTTCAGTATGGAGCATTATGTTGCAGACGAAGCATTAACTTTCTGTTCTTGTTATTTTCGGGGTGTTGGGACAAAATTTAATCGTGCCGCTGCATCTCAGGACTGTGCTCGCTAGACTTAGTACATTTCTTGGAGATCTAACCAAATCAATGTCTCTTTACCAGACTTAGTACATAGTGATCGGAACACCTGGAAATCACTTGTTGGGCGAGGACAGTCCTTAGATGCAGCGGGACAATTAAATTTTGTCCCAACACCCCGAAAATAATGAGAACAGAAAGTTAATGCTTTGTCTGCAACATAACCCTCCGCTATTGAACCTTCCGACTTAGCTTTATTTCATACATAGTTTTTTTAGTTTTTTCATGTATCTTTCAAATGGATACATCCACTCAAATGAAACAGGCTCGCCTTCAAGAGCCTTTCAGGTAACTGCATAACAAATGAATCATAATGTCAAGAAAAGCAGGAGGATATATTTGCTCGAGACTTCACAAAATATTTATTAATTGTTCTTTAGCTTTCACCATGTCATTCACCATCAAAGTTCGGGCGCAAATTTGCTTAAAGAATAAACAAAGCTCGATTAATGGTGTATAAGTCTGTGCGTCCAAGTATTGCTCAAGTCTATAAGGAAGTAACCGGTGCATCATTATATGACAGTCATGAGACTTTATGCTCGTTATATTGCTATCATCTTTGTTCACTTTTGACTTGAACTTGGATCCGAACCCATGTGGTAGTTTTAATTGTTTTGATGTATTGACAAAACAGTTTTCTCTTATCGGGTGTGAGAGAGTACTTAGCATGAGGCTTCAAGTACTTCCCGTTTTGTTTGTTTCCAAGCCACAACTCTTGTCGAATGCCCAAAGCTTGCAAGTCTTGTCTTGCCTTAGCGGTGTCTTTAGATTTGTCATTCATTAACAAAGTGTTCAAAATACTTTCCAAACACATTTTTTTTCGATATGCATGATATCTAAATTGTGTTGTAGAGAAAGAGAAGACCAATATTCAAGTTTGTAGAAAATAGACCATTTAATCCAGTTCAGTTCGACTGTATAATTACGTTTTATCCTCCTACCCCCATAATTTGGATGTTTCCCAGGTACACGTGTGGGCAATTTCGCAAGTTGAGTCAAGATATTAGTCCGAGTATCTTTTCTAGGAGGATCTCTATCATCAGTTTCACCATTGAATGTCTTTTAGTCCCTCCTCCATTTATGTTTTTTTATAAGAATCTTATATGACCAACATAAGGTGTTTTGCTTATCACATGCGTAGCCGGAGTGTCTACATTGCATGTAGGGCATGCGAAGTAACCTTGCCCACTCCAATTAGACAAACTACTTCGAGCAAGAAAATCATTTATGGTCCATAAAAGCATCACTGTCATATGGAATTCAGTGCCTATAATAGCGTCCATAGTCAAGACACCTGGTTTTTTCCATAATTCCTGCAAGTCATCAACCAAGGGCTTCAAGTAAACATCAATGTCCTTCCCCGATGATTTAGGGCCAAGAATCAACAACTTCAGCATCAAAGAAGTCTCTTTCATGCATAACCACAGAGGCGAGTTGTATGTTGTTAATATGACCAGCCACATGCTATAAGTCTGACTAAAGTTTCCGAACGGATTGAAACCATTAGCAGCCAATCCTAATCGAACGTTTCTTGGTTCTTTAGCAAAATCCGAATATTTATTGTCAAACTTCTTATATGTTTTCCCATCAACCGGGTGTTGCATCTCACCATTTTCTATAGACTTTCCAATAGCATACCAAGTCATATGTTTTGCAGTGTGAATAGACATGTACAAACGTTTTAGTCTAGGAATGATAGGAAAGTAACGCAACACCTTGTTAGGAACTTTCTTCCCCGTTGTGTTCTTGTCTTTCCATCTACTCGTTTTACAGACCAGACAATACTCCAAATCTTTAGCATCATCCCCCAATATAAAAAGCAATCATTTTCACAAGCATGTATCGATTCGCACCCTTACCCGATCTTTTTAAATGTCTTGTTTATAGCATAGTATAACAGTGGGAGATTGTTACCTAACCTGGGTGGAAATACCTCCTGGAGAAATTTTAGCGTATTGTTAAATGAAGTATCACTCCATTTACCACTAACCTTGAGATGTGTAAACTTTGCCATAAAATCTAATGTAGTCATAAAGGCACAAACCAAGTACAGAGCCTGGTTGGAACTGGCAAGTAACTCTTCAAAATCGTTACGTAGAGGAGATGTCGTTGCTTGAGTCGGCTAGTTACTTGTCTCGCCAATGTTTCCTTGAGTTGGCTCATTTTGTTAATTATTCGGAGGAATATCAAGAATATCATTGAGGCATGCACCCATGTCACTCATCTCACATTGTGTTGCGTTATGTACTAACGACGGACGATCTGGTTCACCGTGATCACGCCATTGTGTATAAGTTTGGTCCCACCCATGGTCGCCTATGTGGTTTTTAAGATCATGAGAGATATCCATTTAACATTACGACAAAGACGACATGGGCATTTTATGTTTCCGTAACTATTCAATAACGGCTTGCAATGATCGAGGAATGTGGCAAGACCATTAAAAAATTGTTTTGAACGACTCTCTAAACGGGTCCAACTCTTATCAATTATCATAACTGCACTTTTATGATGGAATCAATTATTATATGCACTTAACTAAACACATTCAAAAGATTCGATACATAAACACATATAACCGTGGAATTATTACGACTTTTTTTGTTCACCTAGTGCAACTATGGAAGGCAATTCTACCCCACTCTTTGAATGATTCGTCTTAAATATGAATGCGTATAACTGATTTACTATTTGAGAAAATTTCGGCAGCATTTTCCCTCAACTCCCCAAATATGTGCATTAAAGACACATTCTTAAACACTATCGAAATCTTCTTAAATAGTAAATCAGTTATACGCATCCATATCATAAATGAGACAAAACATTCAAAAAGCAGTCACAAAGAGAGGACTTTTCGTAATTCCAGACGAGTTTTCTATAGGATTATTAACTTCGGACGGGGACTTTTCGAAATCAATAACTAAAATCCTAAAACATTCACAAAAGTCTAACAATCAAAGCCATTCAAATATTAACCAAATGCATATGCACAAAACGACTAATATGTTAAGATGTTATGGATATACATAACATGTTAAAACTAAAGAATCAAAACGATTAATATGTTAAGATGTTATGGATATCATTTTTTGACATGTGTTTTGTTTTTCCCAAATGGATTATGTTATTGTGAGTATGTCCTAGGATATGCTATGCGGTGCTTTAAACCAAAAAACATTAATTGAGAGGGATCCGTATGCAGGTTCTTGAGCGTCTTACTAGTAAGATTCACGTGAAAATGCATTTTAATTTGATGTAGTACATTTTCAATACATATTATAACTGTTTTAAGTTATTAGTTTGGAGTAACGAAGGTAATAGGCGAGAAAAAACCCACAACCCACGGGTACCCGCCATAAATGAGTGGGTAAACGCGTCAATTTTCACCCACGAGTGGGTTGTGGGTGACGAGTGAGGCATACCCATCACGGGTAAACCCATGACACCCCTTTAAAATACCCACAGGTAAACCTGTCAAAATATCCATGGGTGTACCCATAAACCCATGTTAAAATTAAGAGAAAAATACACCGTTGGTCCCTAAACTTTCCCAAAAACATCGCATGGCCCCCTAAGTTTCAAAAACATCGCATTGTGTACCCATAAACCCATGAATTTGTTTTCACTATTGGTCCCTCAATTTGTCTATGTTGCCGTTGGTATAGTTAAAACTCCCGCCCATTATTAAGTTGAGTGTTCACATTTGGTCTCTCAATTTGACATTTAATATAATTAATCCCACCCTCCGTACCCATTCTCTTCATATGTTGGTAACTATTGACCCAAATTTGACTCATGAATTTTCAATTCTAACTTTAGACAGTCAAACTTCAAATAGAATATGGCATTTACATTTTGACTCATGAATTTTCAATTCTGACTTTAGATAGTCAAACTTCAAAAGTTAAATTGGCATATCCATGAGGCTGCCTCCAGTAAGGAGAGACAATCTCTCATTAACACAAACTTAATTTCATTAATAATTAAAATAGTCATCGATTAAAAACATTACATAAAACATAACCTAAACATTACATAAAACATTCAATTGTAATCCGCGTGATCCCAGGTTTCAGAGTTATCAGAGCGGTAACAGTCGTCGTAAGGAACAAAGTTCGAAAACTTTTCTGTGTCTAACTCTGCTTCAAACCTGCTAAGCTCCCGCTCCTTTTCTTCTTTATAACTTAGCCGAAACTGATCCAGATGAAGTTGTTGTTGCTCAACAATTCTTGGTGCATCAGATGAAGTTGATGCACCTTGCACTCTTGGTGCATCACCAGCTGCCACATTTTCCTTAAAACTCCAACGGATCTTGTTGGAGATTTGGTCCTGTATATGAATCACACAAGACCACAATGTCTAAGTAATGGAGGTTGCTGGTTCACACCGGCTACATGATCTAATGAAGGTTGCTGGTTCACACCAACCGCCCTATTTCTCAAACATTTCCCAATGGCAGAGTTCCCACTGTTGGATGAACTAATGGAGGTTGTTAGTTCACACCGGCTACATGATCGTATGGGATTGTGGTTTCGCCAAGAGGCTACAGAAGAAGGGGTTTTTGCAAAGCTAATTCGTGCAGCCATTAATCATCTGAGGAGGATTATCATCAAGTGTTGAAAACTTATTCAAGAGAACGAAGTGTTGGGAACACTTGTTCTCGGGCTTAACTCTTTGGATGCGTTGAAGGAAACCCAGGACAGGCACACCCACTTGCTCGATTGATACAACTTTATGGTGAAACTGATGCTGGTATTCGTAAGCAGGAAGGTTATGCTGCGAAAATGGCTGAATATAATTAGTCATTTTTGGGTATTTGATGGGTTTAGGTTGGTAACAGGATTATGTAAATGTATGTTTTGTTAGGTTGTTGATCAACCTTTAATCTAGTTCCTGATGTTGTTGCTTTAACTATCATGCAATATAAATCTATGTTTTATCTATTTTTTGATTTTGTTGTTTCCATTTGATCGGGTTGCATTTGCATATGCAGTTTAAGGGAGTGTTTGGAATAACCATATGTTGACTTATAAAGTTAACAAAGACCAAAATCACAATTAAACAAAGACCAATATCATATGCAGTTTAAGTTCATGAATCGTCCCTAACTTTAACTGTTGGGTTAACTAAGGTTTGGAGTAATAGTTAAAAAAAGTGATTGGACTATTATGCCCCTCAAAGTAGAACAGAAAACGTGCGTTGACCAAGCCCAAACGGGTCAAGGGACGCAATCGGCATAAAAAAGCCAACTTTTGGACGCATGGCACTGTTTTTTGAAACTTAGGGGGCTAAGCGATATTTTTGGAAAATTTTAGGGACCAACAGTGTATTTTTGTCTAAAATTAATTATACTAATTAAAATATGAGAAAATTCTGACATTTGACCAGTCGCTAAACTTTTGTACCTTCTTTAAACCGAAAAAAGTGTTATTCCCTAACTAGACCGAGTGACTTGCGATTTTTTTACTTTCAATGAGAAGTCGCCAAGTGTCACAAAAAATGTCACGCTAATTCTTTTTTTATTTCTTATGTGTAAGGGCACTTTTGTCATTTCACAAAACATATTTTCACATTTATTTTCTTTTTTCTTTTCACTCTCATCTACCAAAAACACAAACCCAGTTACACATCTATTTCATCTTAATCTTCATCGTCAATTATTTTTCCTTCATTCAATACAACACCATCCTCTCAACCTTTTTAGATCTAAAAAATCATCTCTCTTATTCTTAAATCAATCCGAACACAACCTCACTCTTAACACTTCCTTAGATCTAAAAAAATCCGCTTATCTTTTTCTGATAATCGAACAACAAACACCCTTTCTTGTTCTTCTTTTCCGTTAACACACAAATCACAATACAAACACCTTCTCTGATCCCACAAAGAACTACAAGATATGACAACTTCAAGATCCTTTAATGTGTTTTTGGTAGATGAGAGTGAGAAAAAAAAAAGAAAATAAATGTGAATATGTGTTTTGTGAAATGACAAAAGTACCCTTGTATATAAGAAATAAAAAAAGAATTTGCGTGACTTTTTTAGTGACACTTGGCGACTTCTTATTAAAAGTAAGAAAGTCGCAAGTCTCTCGGTCTAGTTGAGGAATAACACTTTTTTGTCTAAAGAAGGTACAAAAGTTGAGCGACTGGTCTAATGTCTGAATTTTCACTTAAAATATTTATGATGTTGCAGGTTTACATTTAATAGTTACCACCAAGTCTCAAGTAAACACGTTAACCTAGAAGTTTGTTTGAGTTTCAAGACTAAAAAGAGAATATGAAAGATCAAATAATCAAAGTTGTATTTTGCAAATTGATTAGTGTCTTATTACGCAGTTTCATAATTAGTTTTGATATCATCATTTTGTAATTTTGTTGCATAACACTAACCCATGGGCAACAAATACCCACGGGCAAGGGCATGGGTATAAAATTTTACCCATTGATGGGTGACGGGTAGGGGTGTCAGTAGGGTCGGATTGACCCGACCCGAACCCGATAAGGCTTATCGGGTCGGGTTAAATCGGGTTAGAAAGTCTTGTCGGGTTGGTTTGACCCGAACCCGATAACCCGACATTGTTATCGGGTTCGGGTTAGATGATTAATATAATCGGGTTATCGGGTCAACCCGATAAAACTCGAAAATTATTATTTAATTTTTTAAGTTATTATTTTAAAAGCAAAATTGCAACTGAATATGCATGGGATGCAAGTTGAGTTAATGGTAAGGACAAATATTGAAAAGTCTTTTTCTCAAATATTGTTCAGCCTTTTTCAAACTCATTGAGATGCTACAGTGACATTATAGCTCAAAGAATTTACTAGGACAAAAAATGTTTATAATCCCTGGTATTATGACAAAGTACTGTCTTGTGACCTCGTAGAGTATTAGACATTTAGCTACTTATTATCGTATGTGAATGTTGTCATTCTTGTTTAGTTTAGTTTTATTGGGTTCAAGTTCCTGTATTGACATATTTTATCAATGGTTAACTCAAGATGATTTGTACATATGTTCGGCCATTAATATATTTTATACAAATGGGTCATAAGACATATGAACGAGTTGTTGTATTGAAGAGCAAGATCTCTACAAACACGATATATGATAATTGCAAAACTAGTGCCAAATTGCAGTCAACATCTTTGTAGTGTCAACAGTTGATGCTTATACCCAACAACCCGAATCACCTGACCCGACACATCCCGAACTGAATCCCACCCGAACCCGATAACCCGATTCTTAATCGGGTCGGGTTGCGGGTCACTTTCAAAGAATTCAAAACCCGATTCAACCCGACCCGATAACACCCCTAGTGACGGGTGAGAAAAAAGACTACGTGGGCGGGTGACGGGTTAGAGGTACCCGTGCCCATTGCCCACGGGTGCCATCCCTAGTATGGAGCTGGCAATTTGTTGCTTGAGCACGAAGTTTTCGGCCTGATCGACCATCTGTGACGATGATTCTGGGCTCAAACGTCACCTATTTTGGGGAGATTGTTTGGATTTCCAGGTCTCTAACTTTATGTGTTAAAATGAACGCGTTTTGTAACTTTGTGCAGTTTTATCATCGCCATACCCTAGGTCATTACAAGCATCCGTTGCAAAATCGTTTAATAGGTCTGGGGGCGTTTGCTGTGAACATGCGTGAGACGCACCTTTACCCTAATTAAATCAGAATTTAGCTAAAAGCAAATAAACCAAAATAGAATCACACAAAAGGTTAAAACATACAACAGATTTCGTAAAAACATACTCAACAACCTCAAAAATTTCACGTCTTAGTTTTGTGATTTTAAACCGATCTTTCAGGAGATCGGATACCAATACTACTTTATGATCACTACGGCTGCATGCAATTAACTCTTAAAGTTAGGTTGATCAGGTCAGCAATTATATAAAAAGTATTTTACATACGGGAATTTTGTAGAATAGTGGTTAGCAAATTGACTTCACATTTGATGCTAGTTGAAACTAGTTGAACATCAATGGTTGAAAGACTCGATATGAGCACATCTACAGAAAACTTGCTGAAACTAGTTGCACAAATTTACACCATTAGTTTCAGTTTAAACACAGAACTGGAAAACACACGGAACTAGAAAACAATTGTGAAGTATAATAATTTGACACAGAGTACTGAGAACCATGAGCAAGAACATAGGCCATTGATTGTAATAAAGGGAATTCACATAATCGCAATTCAGAAAACAAGTAGCAAGCTGGCAGTAGAGTGACAGGTTAAAATGGATACATTAGGAACAAGTCAGATCGGGTCGAGCAAACCCAGTAAATTTTATATTTACTATTTTCTTGAATTACAACTACTAATGCAACATTCTATGATTCCTAATATAAAGTTTCAGGAAGTTCTACGCATTTTGGTTACTTTTGAGTCACTTTCAAACTGTTTTAGCCTATTCAGCCCGACTCCATGTTAACCATTTATTTACAATCTACCCGTTTGATACGTTAGCCACAATGAAACCCAAATCAACCGATTCATGGACACCACTATAGAGAAAATACTAATACTAGTTGAGCAAATTTACATCATTAATTTCAGGTTTAACCAGACTCAGAAAACAATTGTGATATTCAGTTATTATAAATAAAGCAACTTGGCCAGAACACAGGACATCAATCATAAAAAGGGGAATTCACATAATCACATTTCAGAAAACAAGAGAAGGACTAGGAACATAATCATTTTATGTTGTCTCTTCTATTCGTAAACTACAGATATTTGATGTTTCAAAAACTGCCACGAAAACTGAGTTATAACGATGATGACTAAATTTTAGATATAACCATTCTGAAAACTTTAGATATACTATTATCCACACCCACCCCATATTCACACCACCATCACCATCGAAAGAATTTTAAAACTACTTATCTGATGTATTTAACCAGTTTTAGCCTTTTAGGTGACCTCTTGGGATTGCTTATTTGAACAACTTGTGCTTATTAATATAATTGGAAACATATAACCAGCTTCACCCTAAGGCCAAACCGGTCATACCTGTACTTTTGATTCTACCATTAATTAATAGTTTGTAATAAGCATCTCAAACTGCTTATTAGGGGTGCTTGTGATTGACTCGTTGCTTAATTTCAAGAGAATACTAAGAATTGCTTCGGAAATGGAGAAGATGAAGAAAAGAAGCTTGTTCAAATTATGAACAAGATGAAACGAGTTGGGATTCAGAGATAAAAAGAAAAGAGGGAATATGAAAACAACAATGGTGGAGTGTATAATGGTGAAAAGTTAGATAGGGAGTTAAATGGGGGAGCCTTAGTCATAAATATGTACGTATAAAGGTAGCATGCATTTATATTGGTTGTTGGGGCTATCTTATCCGAGGACAAGGAATTAAGTTGATGAATGAGTTGTTGAACTCCCACATAGATAAACGGACCCCATAAAGTCCATCACTAAATTTTTCCAGTTTCTTGAAACATATACTCGTTGAGTCGTTGTCATGACCTTATATTATGAATATGATATATGACAATGACAAACGGTGAAACGGATATCCGACTTTTTAAATGGTCATTTTTGTGAGGACGTTAACGTGGTGTAACCGGAAGGGTTTTGAGGAACCTAAGTATCCTAGGTGTATACATGTTAAGGGAGCAAATGCATTTTTGTTAGACTATATGTCGATGAAATATTGATCATAAGAAACAATATTTCAATATTACAACTATAAGTTTGGATTTGGACCGGGTCAACCGGTTCAACTGCCTTTGTTAAAAAAATTTGAAAAAGCGAAACCCAGCCGGGTTTCGAGAACCGGGTTGACCCGGTTCACTCAAAACCCGGCGGGTCTAACCGGTTTTAAAAACCCGGGTTTTTTAGACCCCTTTTTTTTTGTCGGAACCGGTCGAACCGGTTAACCTGGCCAGGTCGACTCGGGTTTCAAAACACTGCATGAAAGATCTAAGAATTTAAAAGACGCATATGTCAGCGGAATCATAAGATCTATTGGAATAGATCAAACCGATATATTTGCCTATGTCAAAGTATATACAATGTAATCTTGAAAAGATCTTACATAGAAAGACTTCTGGCAAGGAGTGTGTTCTTTAAGGTAATATTGAGAAAGTCTAAATATCCTTATTACTAGTACATTGTACTTCGGCTAATGATGTAGTCATATAGGCTGTACTTAATCATCTCATTCCATGTGCTTTGAGCATGACAAGTAGGCACGATCAAGCCCATAATTTGTGATCATGCTTACATATCTTTCGACTTGGATTAAATCCTAGTGTTGAGAATCCTAAAGAAATGCGTTGGAAATGTAAATCCTAACTGCCATGAACCAAAAGGTTCTTAAAAGGTCGCTGACACATTATTCAAAGGAAATTGTATGATTGAAAATATCGGATTAGGTATTCACAAAGTTCACACACATTATATATAGTAGTTTTTACAAGTGTCATAACTTTTGGGAAGGTTGAACATCGTAAATTGCTTTTATAGTTAATATGTAATTTTAGTATTGGGATGACGAAACTATATAGCAGTTTTATAAATGAATTGAAATGCACGTATATTAGGGATGGCGATGGGCGAGAAAAAACCTACAACCCGCGGGTATCCGCTATAAATGGGTGGGTAAACGCTTCAATTTTCACCCATGGGTGTGTCGTGGTTGAAAATCTTTACCCATCAGTGGGTGGCGGGTGGGTGACGGGTGAGGCATACCCATCGCAGGTAAACCCATGACACCCATTTAAAATACCCACGGGTATACCCATCAAAATACCCGTAGGTGTACCCATAAACCCATGTTAAAAATTAAAATATTTATGATGTTGCAGGTATACATTTAACAGTTACCACCAAGTCTAAAAAAAACACATTAGTATAAAAGTTTGTTTAGGTTTCAAGACTAAAAAGAGAGTATGAAAGATCAAATAATCAAAGCTGTATTTGGCAAATTGATTGGTATCTTATTACACAGTTTCATAGTTAGTTTTCATATCATCGTTTTGTAATTTTGTTGCATAACACTAACCCATGGGTTTATCCATGGGCAACAAATACCCGCGGCCAAGGGCATGGGTAGAAATTTGTACCCATTGGTGGGTGACGGGTGGGTGATGGGTGAGAAAAAAACTACGTAGACGGCTGACGGGTTAGAGGTACCCACGCCCATTGCCCACGGGTGCCATCCTAGTCTTACCTGGTTCTAACTGGGTCTTGGCCAGAATAACCGAGTCTTATCAGTTTCTAACTGGGTCTTGGCCAAAATAGCTAAGTCTTACTTGGTTCTAACTGGGTCTTGGCCAAAATAGCCGAGTCTTACTTGGTTCTAACTAGGTCTTGGCCAGAATAGCAGAGTCTTACCTGGTTCTAACTGGGACTTGGCCAGAATAGCCGAGTTTTACCAGTTTCTAACTGGGTCTTGACCAGAATAGCCGAGTCTTACCTGTTTCTAACTGGGTCTTGGCCAGAATAGCCGAGTCTTAACTGGTTTTAACTGAGTCTTGGCCAGAATAGCCGAGTCTTACCAGTTTCTAACTGGGTCTTGGCCAGAATAGCCTAGCCTTACCTGGTTCTAACTTGGTCTTGGCCAGAATAACCTAGTCTTATCAGTTTCTAACTGGGTCTTGGCCAGAATAGCCAAGTCTTACTTGGTTCTAACTGGGTCTTGGCCAAAATAGCCGAGTCTTACTTGGTTCTAACTAGGTCTTGGCCAGAATACTAGAGTCTTAGCTGGTTCTAACTGGGACTTGGCCAGAATAGCCGAGTCTTACCAGTTTCTAACTGGGTCTTGGCCAGAATAGCCGAGTCTTACCTGGTTTTAACTGGGTCTTGGCCAGAATAGCCGAGTCTTACCAGTTTCTAACTGGATCTTGGCCAGAATAGCCTAGTCTTAGCTGGTTCTAACTGGGTCTTGGCCAGAATAGCCGAGTCTTACTTGTTTCTAACTGGGTCTTGGCTAGAATAGCCTAGTATTACCTGGTTCTAACTGGGTCTTGGCCAGAATAGCCGAGTCTTACCTGGTTCTAACTGGGTCTTGGCCAGAATAGCCGAATCTTACCTGGTTTTAACTAGGTCTGGCCAGAATAGCCGAGTCTTACCTGTTTCTAACTGTGTCTTGGCCAGAATATCCGAGTCTTACCTGTTTCTAACTGGGTATTTGCCAGAATAGCCTATTCTTACTTGGTTCTAACCGGGTCTTGCCCAGAATAGCCTAGTATTACCTGGTTCTAACTAGGTCTTGGACAAAATAGCCGAGTCTTACCTGTTTCTAACTGGGTATTGGCCAGAATAGCCTAGTCTTACCTGTTTCTAACTGCGTCTTGGCCAGAATAGCCTAGTCTTACCTAGTTCGAACTGGGTCTTGGCCAGAATAGCTGAGTATTACCTGGTTCTAACTGGGTCTTGGCCAGAATAGCCGAGTCTTACCTGGTTCTAACTGGTTCTTGGCCAGAATAGCCGAGTCTTACCTGGTTCTAACTGGTTCTTGGTCAAAATAGCTGAGTCTTACCTGTTTCTAACTGGGTCTTGGCCAGAATAGCCGAGTCTTACCTGTTTCTAACTGGGTCTTGGCCAGAATAGCCGAGTCTTACCTGTTCTAACTGGGTCTTGGCCAAAATAACCTAGTTTTACCTGGTTCTAACTGGGTCTTTGTAGAACCCTGTAAAAATTTCTTGTAATTATATCGTTAATAAATATATAATCCTTCATTATCGTTACTAATTCCCATTTTCTCGGAAAAATTTGAAATTTTTCTTATTATATTATTTTGACGATTATCACAAAATAATATAATTCATGAAATGACGGAATTAATCCTCGACACGTTACTCGAAACCTAAACTTTTCATTTAATCCTAAATATATTTCTTAAACCTTATTAAAATTCCTAATCACACTTAATTAACCAAACGGACCCTTAATCATTTTCAGCCCAATTCATGTTTACTATTCACAGGCCCAACAACCAAAGCCGAAATCCAAATCCTTATTTTTCATCCGATCGACTAGGCTTCAAGCTCCCCCAAAACGCCTCGTTTAATCTCGTTTCTTACACACGACCCCCCCCCCCCCAATATTTTTACACCATCTCGTTAACCACCTAGCAAAATATTAGTGTGTCAAATCCCAAGTTCATTAGACGATGTTTGATACGTTTTTGATGAGGCGAAAAGTGAACCACTTTTAGGGGGTCATTTAAGCCCGGAATTGAATTTATTTGATCAAATATTGCCCTAAATCGTTCCTTTTGTGATTTTAGGTACTTTGGGAGTGAAATCTGGTAAAGGAAGCAATTCGAACGTTTTTGGAGCATAAAAGTGAAGAAAACGCCAAAGACTTAATTTTCCAAGCTGGGAACAGTGTGTGACGGCGTCAAGAGCATTATCCTGACAGCGTCAAGAGTAAATTTCATGACGGCCCAGTACAGAAATGAAGGCGTCACAAGGAAGAGCGTCAAGAGTTAAATACGTGACGGCCTGAAAAAACTTAATACATGACGGCGTCAGATGTAGATCAAGGTAGTCCGAGGATTCTTTTGGCGGCGAGATGACGGCGTCACAAGGTTGTTCTTGACACTATCAGCCTCAATTATCTATATATAGTTTTCTAATTTTCATTCATTAAAAGAGGAACAAGTTTGGAGAAACCCTAAGGCCGAACCATATACGAATTTTACAGGTTTTTCAAGGCACTAGGCCAAAAACTGGAATTGGTTACACCAAATATGTGTGACGATATACATATAGTCACACATGGTTTTTTTCGAATGTGTGACTAAAGGTCGTGTGACCATAGGGTACCTACGGTCACATGTTTTGGTTCTTTTTAGTCTCACTTAAAAAAGAGTAACCAAAACGTTAAAATGTGTGACTAAATAGGTACAATTTTAGTTGGATTAATCAGCTTTGTGTGACGAAAAGCACTTATAGTCACACGAAGCTTTTTTTTTTTTTTTTTTTTTTTTTTTTTTTTTTTTTGTATATTTAGTCACATACAATTAACCATAAAGTGGCCAAAAGTGTTAATAAGTGTGACCATATGGTGTTGAAAGTGAAGAAATGTATGGTTTGTGTGACTATAGATCATCCAATTGCCACATAAATTTGGTTTTCGTGTGGCCTTTTGTACCATTTAGTCACACAACTCATGTTTCTTTTGGGTATTTAGTCACATACAATTAAACATAAAGTGGCAAAAAATGTGAATAAGTGTGACCATATGTTCTTTAAAGTGAAGAAATGTGTGTTTTGTGTGACTATTGATCATCCAATGGCCACATGAATTTTAGGTTTGTGTGGCCTTTTGTTACATTTAGTCACACAAAGCATTTTTCTTTTAGGTATTTAGTCACATACAATAAATCATAAAGTGGCCAAAAGTGTGAATAAGTGTGACAATATGGTGTTTAAAGTGAAGAAATGTGTTGTTTGTGTGACTATTGATCATCCAATGGCCACATGAATTTTATTTTTGTGTGGCCTTTTGTTACATTTAGTCACACAAAGCATTTTTCTTTTGGGTATTTAGTCACATACAATAAATCATAAAGTGGCCAAAAGTGTGAATAAGTGTGACCATATGGTGTTTAAAGTGAAGAAATGTGTGTTTTGTGTGACTATTGGTCATCCAATGGCCACATGAATTGTATGTTTGTGTGGCCTTTTGTACCATTTAGTCACACATATCATGTTTCTTTTGGGTATTTAGTCACATACAATTAAGCATAAAGTGGCCAAAAGTGTGAATAAGTGTGACCATATGGTGTTTAAAGTGAAGAAATTTGTGTTTTGTGTGACTATTGATAAGCCAATGGCCACATGAATTGTATGTTTGTGTGGCCTTTTGTACCATTTAGTCACACAAAGCATTTTTCTTTTGGGTATTTAGTCACATACAATAAATCATAAACTGGCCAAAAGTGTGAATAAGTGTGACCATATGGTGTTTAAAGTGAAGAAATGTGTGTTTTGTGTGACTATTGGTCATCCAACGGCCACATGAATTGTATATTTGTGTGGCCTTTTGTACCATTTAGTCACACATATCATGTTTCTTTTGGGTATTTGGTCACATACAATTTAGCATAAAGTGGCCAAAAGTGTGAATAAGTGTGACCATATGGTGTTTAAAGTGAAGAAATTTGTGTTTTGTGTGACTATTGATAAGCCAATGGCCACATGAATTGTATATTTGTGTGGCCTTTTGTACCATTTAGTCACACATATCATGTTTGTTTTGGGTATTTAGTCACATACAATCAAGCATAAAGTGGCCAAAAGTATGAATAAGTGTGACCATATGGTGTTTAAAGTGAAGAAATTTGTGTTTTGTGTGACTATTGATAAGCCAATGGCTACATGAATTGTATGTTTGTGTGGCCTTTTGTACCATTTAGTCACACATATCATGTTTCTTTTAGGTATTTAGTCACATACAATTAAGCATAAAGTGGCCAAAAGTGTGAATAAGTGTGACCATATGGTGTTTAAAGTGAAGAAATTTGTGTTTTGTGTGACTATTGATAAGCCAATGGCCACATGAATTGTATGTTTGTGTGGCCTTTTGTACCATTTAGTCACACATATCATGTTCGTTTTGGGTATTTTGTCACATACAATTAATCATAAAGTGGCCAAAAGTGTGAATAAGTGTGACCATATGGTGTTTAAAGTGAAGAAATTTGTGTTTTGTGTGACTATTGATAAGCCAATGGCCACATGAATTGTATGTTTGTGTGGCCTTTTGTACCATTTAGTCACACATATCATGTTTGTTTTGGGTATTTAGTCACATACAATTAAGCATAAAGTGGCCAAATGTATTAATAACTGTGACCATATGCCGTTTAAATTGAAGAAATTTGTATTTTGTGTGACTATTGATCATTAAATGGCCACATGAATTGTATGCATGTGTGGCCTTTTGTAACATTTAGTCACACAACGAATTAATTATACAGTCACCAACAAAAAGCCGTAAATAATAAAATTCAATAAAATTCAAATATATAAAATTAAACAAATTCAAATACAATAAAAGTGGAATGTATATAAAATTGTGATGGCGTAAATAATAAAATTCTAATAAATATAACTTCTTAGTCTTGATCATCTTCTGAGCAGCTTTACTTTTCATGGCTTCAATAGAGACGTAGTTGCGTTTCCCTGTTAATTTAGGTGGAACTTTGTTATGCTCACTAATCATTTGTATGGTACTTGGCGGTGTAGCCTGTAGGAAACAAAAAGCCGGGTGTATCAAATACTGAATTAATTATGAAAAATTATATATATATGTAGGTTGATAAAACAAATGCTTGTATGTACCTGATCTTCCAAAATCACTTGCTCCTTTGGCCATGCATAAAAACCACATACTGTCTTCATAACTGTTTTGAAACCGTTACCTCCTACATCCGGTATGCAAGCTGCATCCTGTAAGGATTTATCAATAGACACTTTGTAGCAATCCTTGGGGAGTGGTTTGTTATGAACCATTTGTTTTCCATCACTCATGTATACTCTGCCCAAAGCAATAATAGTTGTTCTCTTTGAGTGCCACAGTTTGCAATTAATTACCTAAAAAAATGATTTGTTGCATGTATGTATCAGAAATCAGTTAAACAAAATAATATATGAACATGTTTAAATACATACTTGTGGTAGTACTAGTAATGAAGACTCATCTTCTTGTGATTGGGAAGCTTGACGTGCATCCTTTCGTTTTGCTCTAGTCATTTTCTAAGATGCGTCAGATTTAACAGTTACCTATACATATAAAACACAGTAAATAAGACTTGCATGTAGATTTAAAAAATCACATGTGGAAGTTTAATTACTTACACTTGTTTCCTTTTCCTTTTCCAAAGTTGGTAGTCCGTTAGACTTCTGAATACTTGCAACTTTTTCACATCCAGAAACATGTGTTCCGGCATCCGCATCAGCATTGCTGTTTATATGATTAATGTTCACCGGAGACACCTGCAATATAAAGTGTTTAAGAAGACTGCAGCAGTTTTTAAAAGGGTCAATAAAAGATGGAATGTTACTTCTGGTGGTGTCAATGGACTTGGCGTCAATGGAGTTTTTGCCAATGTAGTTGATGTCGATGGACTTGATGCCAATGGAGTTGACGTTGAGTTCGACTGCCCCTTTTGTGCAGCCAATTGCTTCATCAAATCCTGGATTACCGCATCTTTTTCTTGACGTTGGCGTCTCTCATTTTCAAGTTCACTTTGAAGTAACACCACTCTTTCATCAGATGCTTGTTTGTTTCGAGGAAGATCAAAATACCTCCTGTAGGTTACTCCACCTCCCACTCCTCTCGCATATCCTCCCTTTTCCTTACCTAATACAACTGTCATGGCATCACTGCCATGATCAACCTTCAAGGTTCCTTGTTTGATCTTGTCCTCCGTTTCTTTCTGCACACACAATATGGGTAATAGGTTATTATATGTTGATCCCACTTTAATATAAGCAAGAAGACTTTTTAGCCCCACTATGCACATTATAATAAAATATGCAGTAAAACTTACAATTTTTTCTCCTACGGCTCTAGTATCATCATCGTAAAAATCTCCGTCTTTGTTCTTCCTTCCTGACAACCACAGCGTGGTACGCGGTGGTTCTTCATCTGGTTGAATTTCTTTACGATCGATCTTATAAACATCAAATGCACACACGTAAGATAAACCAATTTACACGCAAGTATTATGCTATTAACTGCAAAGGTTTCAAGTTACCATTTGATCTATCACAAGGGCATATCCACCTCGTCCCATTCTATGCTGATAAAGAGACTTGGAACGCGCCACTTTTGTTGCAGCTGATTTCACCTTGCAACACAAAATCAAAAGGCGTTTAGATGTAGTAATGATTATATACTACAGAACTAATACATATGGAAACAGCAAATGCTTGAACTTGAATAAAAAAGTACTAATTAACACCTTGTATTCATCGCTTTGTGTATAATTTACAAAATTGACCCAATCATCAGTTGATATAATTGCATCATAAATAGTCGGGACTTCATTTAGTTTAGAAGGTGTTTCTAGGTTGGGCAATATATAGTTTTGTGTCAATTTACTTCTGAAATTGCGTAGAAGTTGACCAAGACAATTCATTAACACTTTTCTGGCTGTCAAGTCAACATCAAAAAATCGCTGCAAAGATTAACACAATGTTCCTAATTAGTTGCACATAATGTAAATGCTACATATATATTTCATGCTATATTACTGGGTTAAAAAATAGTATAGGTTTACCGTGATTTCATCCCACATTTTGTCTCTTGCTTCTGAATCAACCTTCTTCCAGGATATAATCCTGACACCTATATGCTCACGAACCAAGTCTCCCAAAAAACTAGAAAACAATGCTCGGTGTTTTCCTGATATCCTATTCATAGCATCGAAGGTTACACTGAGCTTCTCTCCACCTGCTTTTCCATATTCCCTTCGAAACTTTGCTAACCTGGTTATGCCCCTCTTTTTGACATAACCATTTGATTGGCTGTTATCACATTCACCATCATCAGAATACTGCTCCGATTCATATCCCAAATCCTGGTCAGGATGTTCATTATCAGAAAAATCAATATTATCACGATCATTCTCTTGGGTTTCCATGATTCCTCTGAAGCAATGTGTAAAAGAATAATACTAAACTAAATTGTTGAATAATGGTTTAAAAAGTTATTGATTTAACGTTTTGAAGAAGGCTGATTTTTTGGAGAAAAATAGGGCATATGATGGGGAAGTTTTTGGTTTAAGGAAATCACAATTTCCAGAGTTAATTTTGAAAATTATGTTTGAGAATTTAAACATTTCACGAAAATATTTGGCTCCAAAATTTTTAATTAAGAATTTAAACATTTCATTAATATTTTGGCTCCAAAATAACACCCATGCATGTAACTTTGCATGACATAAGTTGTGCTTACACACAGTCCCAAACACCCATATATCTTCAAACCCGCTGTCCCAAACACACATATAACTGCATAAACACAAAAATGGCGCATACAAATGAACAAACACGATATGAAAAATGAGGAGAATGTATAAAACATGTAGAAACGGTCTAAAACATGATTAAACAGGCGAGAACGTGTAAACACGTACTAAAACGTATAAAACCGACTAAGAATTATAAGACGTAGGAAAAATGAGGAAAAATATGAAAAAAACATGAAAATGACAAAAACCTACGAAAATGGATAAAAACGTGTACAGACGTAGTAATCCATGACAAAACGGGGGATAACGTGTAAACATGGACGAAAACGTGTACACACGGACGCAAACGTATCATATAACCTAAAGATACCCTAACGAAAGTATGACACATTCTTCATCATAGTACATATGACTTTACTGATTTTATGGCCTTCTCAAATGTCAAAATTAACGTGCCCACCTTTAATAATTAACTTTAACACACTCAGGGGCGGATCTAGTGTATAGCACGGGTATAGAAGTGCAAACCCTAAAATTCGACGGGTAGTGTAAAAAACATAGGGTGCATACCCTTGAAGGACCCTTTGAGGACCCTTCGAGGACCATTCGAGCAACAGTGCATACCCTATTTTGAAATCCTAGTTCCGCCACTGGGCACACTTCATATAACCTTCACAATATAACTATACACATACCAAGTCTATGCAACCCATGGATGACCGGTGATAATGGCTAATTCACATGGTGGGTCATTGGTAGTAGGTTATAACTGGTCACATTCATTAATGGGTATTTGACATCATATGGGAATTGGGTTATAGTTGTTTTAGGGTGTCATGTTACGACAGGATTCAATGAATAGTACATATGTATAATATTATGTTATCAAAAACCCGACCGAATGGTCAAGATGCTCGCTCCCTGAGATATTCCCATGTCGTTTTAACTGAGCTAATGTCAAATATTGATCATGTTCGTTAAGTTAATAAATAAACGAAGATAAACGAACTTTTACCAAACAAATCAGGAAACGTTCAAAGAACGTTCAGTTCGTTTACATTCCTAGCTACTCACAGGATTCTAATAGGCTGGGAAATAGTAATTTGTAATTTAAAGCCTAGAAATGCAAATTAACTTTTCTTAAGTCCTAAATGACTAAAAATAATTGTAGGGAAAATATTTTTATTTTTTTGAGTTTTATTTTATTTTTTAATAATTAAAAACTAATTTTAAGTAATTAAATGATAAAAAATAGTAAACTGATTAAGAATACACAAGAAAAATGTGCAATAACTACTTAAAGTATTTAAGTTTGAAGCAAAAATAAAAGTGACAAACCAACTTATTTAAATAAGGTGTAATAAGCTTAAAAGGAGAAATAAGCTAAGAGCCTAAAAAGTTTGTTTATATACAAAACAATGTAAGATATTAAATGAAAAAGTCCCAAGGGCAAGTGGTAAGTGTGTGGTGTGTTGAGGCGTTCAAAAGATTGAGGTTGGTGAGGTCTTGGGTTCGAGCCTATGGTTCCCCTTGATTTCCCAGCTTCCCTTTTTATGTTTTTTAAGAAAATCTTTTTGATAAGATATTTTTAAACTTTCCCTCCAATATGTTCTTCAAATATATTTGTCAATTCCCTCCAATATGACTTAAGAAGCAGTTTGGTAATGTGTCTAGTTAATTGGTTTAAGATTGAGCATTTTGTTTTCACATAACATGTCAATTATGTCAGTTTAACAAGATTGCATCATACATACTAAATTACATTACATGCATATGCATAAAAGTAGATTTATATATTAGATTCCATAATTGTTGAAACTAACTATTTAACATTAATTGTTCAACATTAACTAATGTATAACAGTACTAATATTGTTCAAATTTAGTAATATAGCATAAGTAAAATACCCTCAAATGAATGCATGTTTACAACACACATAACTGACAAAAAATTATATACTTAAGGGGGTATTTACTTACAAAAAATATAATAAATATTGTTTGACTGCAAATGAAGCATAAATTGTTTGAAGCTGGACACATCAGCACAGATGAAACACGGGATACACAGAGTCTTGCAAATTATCACCACCACTGCCATCAACATTTAAATACATGAACTTGAACCTGATCAGCTTGTTTGTTGCGAAAGAGCAATCAGCGGCAAACTTCCTCCACATCCCATAGACAGTCACACCACCGGGCAGCTCAGGATCGGCTTTGTGGGGCTTCATCGTCATACTCATGAAACATTCGACATCACGATGTCTCATGAGGACCCTCCGGTATGGGTGGATAGGATGCTGCAACAGGAAATCTGCCGGGATATCCTGCAGTTCAAATTACTAGTAAGTATATAGTTTGTTCCAACTAATTAAACAAAAGTAAAGAATATGTATATATGAATGATGAGATACGTACAAGTTCTTGATTCACTCGAATTGTTGACAATCTCTTATAGAATGCATGACCTTCATCAAAGTGGTCTTTATGTGCAGGCCATTGGCAAATATGCTTCAAGCGATTGTCATCTATAAAGAATTTTAATTATAATCACTTAATAAATCATTGACAGATATAACGTGTAGTATGAAAGTATTTGGTAAATATTTACCTCTTTCGGTCAATAACAAACCGGGCTGATCAGGTAGCAAGCTGGTGGCACCAAGGAAACGTGCGTCGGTAGTTAGACTACCTTCACGACTGAAGCCGGTAAGCAAAAACTTTCTTGCGCGCTTCCTTGTGAAGATGAGAGTCATTCCAGCTTTTAAACCAACAAATTCTTCAAGCTTGTTCCAATCGTCGGGGTCCAACTCATACATCACCTGCCCGTTGGCTCCTCCCGCTTCAACAGCAATCAAACCAACATCAAAGTTTACCCCGTCTACTTTGATTGTAATCTGCTGTGCATTACCTAAGCCACCAAGGAATGCAGCTGGCAGTGTCTGCAAATAAATTTTAAGAGTAACCTTATTAGTACATTAAAATTTAATATTTATTGACTTATGAAATCACATGTTTGACATAAGATTAGTAAGTTACTCTAATACCTGGAACTCATCATAGAAGGAAAAAACATGAGATTGGAATCTTGAAACCCGACCGCCGTTCATGTGGTAGCCACCAAATTCAGCTCCATCTTGAGTGTATCCTGTAACAAAGAAGCAGTCATCACCTTCCTCAACGAAATGCAACAGCCTAACAGCCCGACTCAGGTTTTCCAAAGCAAACCTTCTCCATCTCTCTCCTGTAAGCACAATGGGGCGGTTACTTTGAATCGCTATTTGTACTCTGAAACGAACTCGCTGAGCGCTTGTGATGTAAATCTCCCGCCTTCCATGGTAACATGATTCGGCGTAGACAGGTGGAAGTTCCTGAAAGCATTTCAATAATTTATTTGACATTCATTATACAAGCATTTATGGTATAAAATGTAATTAAGGCGTATGTGTGAGATTACCTGAGAGTCCGGGAACGTGTTTTGGTTTAAAGTTATCACAAATTCAACGGCCATATTTCTACACAAAAACAGGGCACATGTTATACTATAATATTCAAACACACATAAAATATTGATGTATCATAAACGAAAAACAGGGCACATGTTAAGTTAAAACAGGGCACATACTTGGCAACCTATAAATTTGCATCCTTACTTGCTAATGGAACCCAAATGGATCAACACACACATACCGAAACCAACTCATTCCTACAGGCTAATAGAAACTGAACCCGACCGAAAGCAACACATTCCTACAGGCTAGCACTAACCGAACCCGACCGAAACCAACTCATTCCAACAGGCTACTACAAACTGAACAACAGTCATTCCAAAAAGGTAATGCATTGCTTATAATTGACAAACATAAGTCAAATGCATATCCAAAGTGATTAATTAACTGATTATTTGTGAGAGAAATAACCAATTTCATACCACAACTTAAATCCATTCAATATATACCATTTTCCCTTAAATAATCAACAATTCCTAATAAGGTATATCATTACTAATCAACGAAGTTAATATACTTGACATTGCAAGTATCAACAATTCCTAATAAGGTATATCATTTTCCCCTAAATAGTATCAACTGTGTTTTAGAGGGAAACACACATGCAACTTCTTATGACTACAATAATGTTTATAACCATTTCACGCAAATGAGTTTAAACTAAAGTAACATGAACACATTATTTAATCAGAGCAATACATATAAGGTAAAGTGATCGACACATTATGAACAAGATCGGCATAAATCACTTCAAACAAGTTAATAAAAGAGGGGAAAAAACAAGTTTACTTTGATGTTGATCAAAAAGATGAAACCCTAACCTGTTGTAGTGCAGAGATGTTGGGGATGACGATTTGGTTGCCTTTGTGTGTTAGTTGGTGTTTTAATTTCGTTGTGAAACCAAATGGCCGGAATTAAAGTTTACGTGACATATAAATGGGAGATGCACGCATAATTTTTTTGGGTCAAAGTGGTAGTTAATGAAATTTCTTTAAAAAAAAATTTTTTTTAGAAAAAAAAAATATATTATTTAACTGAAAATCGGATGTTCGCAAAGATAAATAACGTATAAAACTAAAACTGAAAAAAAATGTCAAAGACGTACGAAAATTAATAAAACGTATGTAAACGTATCGAAACGAATAAAAAGAAAAAAGTGCACAAGGGTCGGTTTACCGACTTACCGTGCCCAAGTTATCTAACGCCACCCAAATAAAGACATATGCAAAAAGACGATAACGTAAAAAAACGTACTAAACGGGAATAAAACGTGTGAGAAAGTAAGAAAATGTATGAATCGTAAGAAAATGTAGGATAGTGTCTAAAATAGACAAAACCGTATGAAAACGGAGGAAAACGTCTAAAATATATGAAAACGGCTATAAAAGCTCGGAAACGGACAAAAAACGTGTAGAAACGGACTAAAGCATGAAAAAACGGGCGAGAACGTGTACACACAGACGAAAAACGTGTACACACAGACGCAAGGTAACATATAACCTAAAGAAACCCTAAAGACAGTATCACACAGTCTTCATCATAGTACATATGACTTTACTGGTTTTATGGCCTTCTCAATTCTCAAAATTAACGTGCCCACCTTTAATAACTTTAACATACTTCATATAACCTTCACACTATAACTTTACAGCTACAAAGTCTATGCAACCCATGGATGACCGGTGATAATGGCTAATTGACATGGTGGGTCATGTGTATTAGGTATTTGACATCATATGGGCATTGGTCTATAGTTGCTATGGTTGACATGTTATGTGATGATTGCATCAATAGTATATATAATATATATTATATTATGATAAACGGGGGATAACGTGTAAACATGGACGAAAACGTGTACACACGGACGCAAACGTATCATATAACCTAAAGATACCCTAACGACAGTAGGACACAGTCTTCATCATAGTACATATGACTTTACTGGTTTTATGGCCTCCCCAAATGTCAAAATTAACGTTCCCACCTTTAATAACTTTAAAACACTTCATATAACCTTCACAATATATACACATACCAAGTATATGCAACCCATGTATGACCGGTGATGATGGCTAATTCACATGGTGGGTCATTGGTAGTAGGTTATAACTGGTCACATTCATTAATGGGTATTTGACATCATATGGGAATTGGGTTATAGTTGTTTAGGGTGTCAAGTTACGACATTATTCAATGAATAGTACGTATGTATAATATTATGTGCTCAAAAACCCGATCGACCGAATGGTCAAGATGCTCGCTCCCTGAGATATTCCCTGAGAAATGCAAATTAACTTGTCGTATGTCCTAAATGACAAAAAATAATTTTAGGAAAAATAATATTATTTTTTTGACTTTTATTTTATTTTTTAATAATTAAAAACTAATTCAAAGTAATAAAATGATTAAAAATATTAAACTTATGAACAATACACAAGAAAAATGTGAAATAACTACTTAAAGTGTTGAAGTTTGAAGGAAAAATAAAAGTGAGAAAACAACTTACTTAAATAAGCTTAAATAAGCTTGCTTATTTAAATAAGTAGTAACAAGCTAAAAAGGAAAAAGAGGTTAAAAGAAATAAAGAAGAAGTGTATAACGAGAAAGTCCCAAGGGCAGAGATGGTGTTGTTGTGTGTTGTTAAGTTTGAGGTGTTGTTGAGGTCACTGGTTCGAGCCTAGTTCACCCCTGACTTCATATATATATATATATATATATATATATATATATATATATATATATATATTGCACTTTTTGTTTAAGAAACTTGTTTATTACCTTTGCTACTAGTTGTTAAACGTGGCTAAAGATACATTCCCTCCAATATTTTCGTGAAATTTTTGTAAATTTTGTAAAAATTTGAATGTATTCCCCCAAAGTTTTCATCAATCTCATTCTAAACTAATCACCAAAATTTGAAAACTCCTCCTATCACAGCCAAGAATACCTCTCATATTACCACAAATCCCGTCACCACCACAACTCTCCTTTCATAGACCCACCACACCCGTCACCACCACAACTCTCCTGTAAATTTTGGTAAGTATTCTTATGTTTGTTTTGTATACGTACAGTTATAACCATACTAGGTAATTCAACATGTGTTTTGAGACGATAACCTCTTGTAAATTATGTCCTTTCTTGGTAAATGTATATAGTTAATTGGTTTTACAATATAAGTAACCCTGTAAAGGCTTTTACTACATGAACATGGAACAAGAATTTAGCTTCTTAATTGGTTATCCCTCCTTGACCCAAACACCCCTTTAGGAACTGTTTCATTAGACTTCATTGAATTATTAGCATAATTCAATACCACATTCCATCTTTTATATATGTTCCTTACTTGGACTGTCTTTTTATTTTTTATGCTCATCAATTGGAGTTACATTTTGTCGTTTATAATCATCAATAACTTGGGCTGTCTTTTTAAACTTGCCTGCAGGGAGCTCATTTATAAACATGGACAAGACTTGGATGCTAACTAAAAGGACCACCAAATCTTATATTGATGGAGTAGAGGCGTTTATTAATTATGCAGTAGACAACTTGCGTAAGATGGGGAACATCGACCCACGAGTTAATAAACTTCATCTTAAAATGCCATGTCCTTGTTCAAACTGTTGTAACCACATAAACCGAAGAGTGGAGGAAGTGCAGTGGCATTTATTCAGTAATTGGATTGATCTAACCTACATAAAGTGGACCAAACATGGAGAGAAGGATGAGCCATCAAAAAGTTCCCCAAAACCTGTTGATGTTACAACAGAATTTGTTGACGACACGGATTTTGCTTCATATATTCCAACAGATGGCCCAGCAACGGTAGATATGGCTAACGCTACAAAAGATAATTTTGAAACAGAGAATGACCTTGTCAAGTTTCAAGAACTATTATTAGATGCAGAGAAGCCTCATTACGAAGGATGTCCCGACTTCACAAAGATGTCCGCAATAGTTAAACTACTCAATTTAAAGGGTAAGTACGGATGTTCTGATAAGTTCTTTACTGAATTACTAGGATTATTAAAAAAGATGCTACCTGCTGGTAACGAAATGGTGGAAAAAACATATGAAGCCAAAAAAGTTGTGAAGTTGATGGGTTCAGGATACAAAAAGATACATGTATGTATCAACATCTGCCTTCTTTACTGGAAAGATGACAAGGATTTGACTGAGTGTCGAACTTGTGGGACATCAAGATGGAAGGTGGATGAGAAGACACATAAAGTGTACGAAAACATTCCAGCAAAGGTAATGTGGTACTTTCCAATTATACCAAGACTGCAACGACTATTTAAGATAGAAAGAATTTCCGAAGATTTAAGATGGCACGCCACACGGAGGATAACTGACGGTGTCTTACGTCACCCCGCAGATTCACAGGCATGGCGTACCATAGATGAAAAATTCCCCGAAATTGCTGAAGATCCAAGAAATATACGGCTGGGAATATCGGCTGATGGGGTTGACGTACACACGGGTAATAGGCATCACAGTGTATGGCTAGTTTTAACTGTCATATACAACCTTCCTCCATGGTTGTGTATGAAAAGAAAATTTATCAATATTTCGGTATTAATATCGGGATACCTGGGAAATGATATCGATGTGTTTTTAGAACCATTGGTAGATGATCTGCACACCTTATTCGAAGAAGGGGTTCATACATATGATGCATCCACAAAAGATTACTTTAACCTACGTGTCGTTGTGTTATGGACAATAAATGATTACCCTGCACTTGGTACACTATGTGGATGCCCAATCAGTGGATTCAAAGGTTGTGTGGTTTGCGGGAAAGATACAAACTGTCTTAGACTTTCTGCCTCGTCCAAGCAAAGTTATGTTGGACACAGACGATATCTACCATATGACCATCCGTTCAGAAGGCAAAGGAAGGCATTTAATGGACAGCCAGATTTGCTCCCGGCTCCAACTCCAATGACCGGGGAACAAATATACAACGAGGTACAGCATATTGAAAATAAGTGGGGAAAAGGAAAACGAACAAACAATAATTCATCAGAAGACCAACAACATACGAGAGGCAGAGGTGGGAAGATTAAAAAGCATAAAAAAAACACAACAGATGAAGAGGGTTGTTCAACCCAAGCAAACGGACAAAACGGTGCGTATTGGAAGAAATTCAACATTTGGTACCGAAAACTTAGGTATTGGAGGCATCATTCTGTTCCACATTGTATTGATTTTATGCATGTGGAAAAGAATGTTGCTGAGAGCCTCGTCGGAACTTTGTTAAATGTTCCAGGAAAGACGAAAGATGGACTGAATGCTCGATTGGATCTGGCTCAGTTGGGGGTAAAACAAGAGTTGTTTGCTAGGCAAGAACAAGACGGTACAACACTACCTCCAGCAGGTTACACATTAAGTAATGCTGAAAAAGACATTCTTTGTGATACGCTGCACAACATCAGGGTACCTCAAGGCTATTGTTCAAATTTCTCTAGTTTGGTCAGCCTAAAGGATAGGAAGCTCATTGGCCTAAAATTGCATGACTATCACATGTTAATGCAAGAGTTTATGCCCATTCCAATACGTTCAATAATGCACCCACCCACACGATATGCTATTATCAGGTTTTGCTTTTTCTTTAAATTGATATGTAGTAAAGAAATAATATCGCAACAACTAGATAATATGCAAGCAGAACTGGTTGTGACACTCTGCCTACTCGAGAAGTTCTTTCCTCCATCTTTTTTTGATATTATGATACACTTGACTGTGCACCTTACTAGGGAGGTCAAATTATGTGGTCCCATATGCTTTCGGTGGATGTATCCATTCGAAAGATGTATGAAGGTTATTAAAGGACATGTGCGAAACAGGAATAGACCAGAAGGATGCATTGCTGAGACTATTGCGGAAGAAACAATAGAGTTTTTTAGCGAATATCATAAATCCATGGAAACTATTGGTCTCCCACATGATAAACATGAAACTGATGAAAATGAGGACGAAAAGCCATGGTCGGCTGGCAAATCAAGTGAAGTTTCTGCGGAACTCTTTCAGAAAGCACATTTGTATATAATACAGAATACAGATGAAATTGTACCGTATATCGAGTAAGTTTTAATAACACATGTCTATTTCCTTACTTAAAATGATCTATCGAATATAATAATCAAACACATTGTTTCAGGCGACACAAGCAGGTTTTGAAAACACAAAACCCGGGTAAACGAATGGCATTTCTGGAGAATGAACACACTAAATCTTTTGCTAAGTGGTTACGCAAAGAGGTAATTAATCTTATGCTATTTATAATTGACTTTTTTTTTTCACTGCCATATACATAGTTTAGTTTTCACTGCCAGACATAGAATGAATGTGTGTTTGGGAATGCAATTAGGATGCCATACTAAATCCTTCCAACTTGTAATGAAATTCAGGTTGAGAGACAGTTGAACATCGACAAAGAAAGTGTATCAGAAACTGTAAGGTGGATATCATATGGACCACGCGCCAGCGTAGTGAAATATGATGCATATATCATCAATGGGTATACCTTTCGTACAAAACCTCATGAAGGCAAAGTTTACCAGAACAGTGGGGTTAGTGTTGAGGCATTAGATATGCACATATCTAAAGAAGTTGCAACCACAAGGCAAGCGTTTTATTATGGGGTTTTTCAAGAGATATGGGAGCTAGATTACCGTTACAGACAAATTCCTCTTTTCAAATGTGATTGGGTTAATCGCAAAGGTGGTGTGAAACGCGATACTATTCTTGGGTATACATTGGTTGACCTGAATAATTTAGGCCACAAAGCTGATCCGTTCATATTAGCCTCACAAGCACGACAAGTTTTTTATGTGCAAGACCAGGTAGATAAAAAATTGTCTATTGTGTTCAAGACACCTCCCAAGAATTACAAAGATAAGTATGATGAAGTCGATGAGGAATTTAGTACCGTCATTCACCAGCACAATGATAACATATTGCCACGTGTGGATCGACGTGACTTGGGTCACGAATCACGAACTGACTACTATCGAACCGACTGTGGAGGTGTTGTTATACGAAAATCCAAATGAACCATGTTATGTAATAAGAGCTTGGGGAATTGTCCAATGTATTTAGGTGATTGTGTTATGTTATGGCTGTATAGTTTTGTTTGGTTGTTGTTTCATGTAACATTGCCTTTATGGCTCACTTTCTTAATAAATTTACCTTAATTAAGCAAAAAAAAAAAAATGTTTGAGCTGTTATTTATGCGTATTTTGTGTGACTATTGTTCATCGAATTGCAACATGACATTGATATTTGTGTGCCGTTTTGTAACATTTATTCACATAAAGCATGTTTCTTTTGGGTATTTAGTCACACACAACTAACCATAAAGTGACCAAAATTGTTAGTAACTGTGACCATATACGTTGTTTAAAGTCAAGGAATGTGTATTTTTTATGACTATTGATCATCCAATTGCCACATGAATTAGGTTTTTCTATGGCCTTTGGTAACATTTAGTCACACAAACCATGGTTTTTGGGAGTGTATTTACTCTCATACAACTAGCCATAAAGTGACCAAAAGTGTAACCATATGATGTTTAAAGTTAATGAATGTGTATTCTATGTGACTATAGATCATCCAATTGCCACATAAATTTGGTTTTTGTGTGGCCTTTACTAACATTTAGTCATACAAAACATGTTTTTGGGAGTGTATTTAGTCACATACAACTAACCATCAAGTGACCAAAAGTGTTAATAAGTGTGACCATATGCTGTTTAAAGTGAAAGAATGTATGGTTTGTGTGACAATAGATCATCCAATTGCCACATAAATTTGGTTTTTGTGTGGCCTTTACTAACATTTAGTCACACAAAGCACGGTTTTGGGAGTGTATTTAGTCACATACAACTAACCATCAAGTGACCAAAAGTGTTAATAAGTGTGACCATATGCTATTTAAAGTGAAGGAAAATGTATTTTGTGTGACTATTGATCATCCACTTGCCACATGAATTTGGTTTTTGTGTGGCCTTTGGTAACATTTAGTCACACAAAGCATGTTTTTGGGAGTGAATTTAGTCACATACAACTAACCATCAAGTGACCAAAAGTGTTAATAAGTGTGACCATATGGTGTTGAAAGTGAAGGAATGTATGGTTTGTGTGACTATAGATCATCCAATTGCAACATGAATTTGGTTTTTGTGTGGCCTTTACTAACATTTAGTCACACAAAGCATGTTATTGGGAGTGAATTTAGTCACATACAACTAACCATCAAGTGACCAAAAGTGTTAATAAGTGTGACCATATGCTATTTAAAGTGAAGGAAAGTGTATTTTGTGTGACTATTGATCATCAACTTGCCACATGAATTTGGTTTTTGTGTGGCCTTTGGTAACATTTAGTCACACAAAGCATGTTTTTGGGAGTGAATTTAGTCACATACAACTAACAATCAAGTAACCAAAAGTGTTAATAAGTGTGACCATATGGTGTTGAAAGTGAAGGAATGTATGGTTTGTGTGTCTATAGATCATCCAATTGCCACATAAATTTGGTTTTTGTGTGGCCTTTACTAACATTTAGTCACACAAAGCATGTTCTTGGGAGTGAATTTAGTCACTTACAACTAACCATCAAGTGACCAAAAGTGTTGATAAGTATGACCATATGCTATTTAAAGTGAAGGAATGTGTATTTTGTGTGACTATTGATCATCCACTTGCCACATGAATTGGGTTTTTGTGTGGCCTTTGTCAACATTTAGTCACACAAGTAAAACCTCGCAAAAATCCATATAATTAAATACGTTTAATTATATATTAATCTTCGTCATTATTTTAATCACCATTTTTACGGGGAAATTTAAAATTTTCTTTGTATATTAGAATGGTCACGATTACGATATTGCCAAATTCGTCAAACGACAAAACAAGTTCTCGACACAATTAACAAAATATTAATAATTCACTAAACCTAATTAATATTTACTAATTCTAATTAATAAACCGGACCCTTAATTACTCGGCCCAATCCATCATTCACTATTCAACCGGCCCAAACACCAAAATCCATTTACACTTATAAATATTTCATAATAATCGATCAAACAAGCTCCAATTCACCTCGTTTATTTTTAATTCGTGCACACGACATATATATATTTTTGCACCGTCTCGTTCACCACCTAGCCAAATATTAGTGTGTCAAATTTCACGTTCACACGTTGAGGTTTGATACATTTTTACGAGGCATTCCGTTTAGCCATAAGTCGACCCAAACAATTTGTGATTAATTCATTTCTTATCCGTTTTAATCCCCGTTTGATTCTAAATGATCCTAATAATGTTTCTAAGATGATTTTATGCTCAAATGTTGGAGATGATCAAGTATATACAAGTGGAGAACGATTTTGTAAATCGTTTGTATATATAAATTCATGTCGACATGAGTTCATGAATCACCACAAACATATTCCTTCATTCAAGCTCTCACATCCCATATTTTATCAATTTAATTTGTCCTTGAAGTCTTGTATCCCTGACATGCAAAGTTTCTATATTTCTTGAATGTTTTTAAACCACTCGATTCATTCCCTTTAATATATATATACATACCATGCATGCATTTGATTTTCTACCATTCTCAAACTCTTTCATAAACGTTTTCTTCCTAAACATCACTCTTACAAATCACAAATCGAAGGTTATAATAGTTGGGACTCAAGAAAGGAAATCGGGTTTATATACATATATAACGTTTGGGTTATATAGTGAGACTTGATATTCTTGTGTTCCATCTTAACACTCTCGATCTTAATCACCTCTAAGGTGTTTGTAAGTAGTTTTCAACCTTTCTCACTCCATTTCATACGTTAAATATTAATCATGTATAATATATATATTTGTTTCATCGTCTATCATTTAGTATATTTATACACGTATATATTTATCTTTAGAACACGAAACGTGACTAGCCTCTATCTTGGTAGGCCTAGGAGTCACGTAGCACGTACACTTCACGTTTATTTTCATGTTACATGCATATAACGAGTCCATTTCAAATCATGTTACACGTATAAATTTCATTAAAACACTTAGTGAATATTTCAAGTTTTTCAAAATAAGTAATCGATCCAAACATGCCACAAAACCTACGTATAACTTTTTATTTCACTTAACAAACGTACCATATTTTTCTACGTACTAATAGACCACCTAGAAAACTATTAGTTTCATATACACGACTTCTAAAAATATTCACGTTTTGACACCCTACTCGAGCCAAATCAAATCAACATAAACCAGATTTTTCAAAACAAAACTTATATAAAAACTAATATGGTTGTCGAGTGGGCTTAACCAAGGCCCAACAAGACTTTGCGTTTTAACAGCCCACTGGGCCTATAAAATATATTTTTAGAATCATAAAGGAAGCCCAAGTTCAAGCCCAAAAGAATTTCTATGCCCTCGCCTCTAAATTTTTAAATGGGCCTTAGTTTGGTTCGAATCAAGGCCCATAAGTTAAATAAATAAGCTTTTTATGGAATAAGCAGTTGAAATAAGCTAGAAAATAATAAAAGAAGCCACGGACATTTTTATAAAATTTTTATAATCACTTTCGCAAAAATAGGACTAAAAATGTAACGCGACGACACGTATAGGGACTAAATGTGAAAACTGTGAAAACTAAGGACTAAAAACGTAGAAATAGAAAGAAAGGATAAAAATTGATAATATAATATTTTTACAAGTTTAGATGGTAATATTGGACATGTAGTGGACTAAAATTGTAAATATATATAAAAATGACTAACGGTGTGACGCTAACGTCGTTAGTATAAAAAGTGTAAAATTGGAAAAAGGACAAGGACTACACATTATTTATTTGACATTCTTATTTTATTTTCTATTTTACGGCAACCCTCACGTCATATGCATTTTGTTACGTTTTATATATATATTATTTATTTTTACGTTAACTATATATATAACGATACTTAAAAGGTTAATATTTTTACTTACGATTTAAAAAGGTAAAACTACGATGGATATTTTATATAAAGTATTTTCATATCATGCATGACATAATAATCTCACTTCACATCATCTATTCGTCATAACGAATAATGTTTATTCGTTATTCGTTCGTATTTACCAAATAGTATTTGGTTATATTCTCTGATAAATTTATTTATCAGGTTCTGTGTCAAAGACGTTCTCATAAATCTCATCCTATCTTACTTTTCATCATTTCCAAATCAATCCAGGTGAGTCATAGCCCATTTCCAATAATTGTTTTTAACTCATTGGGGGAGATACATGCTTACATATACTTTGATAACTTGATAAGTATATGAAATAAAATAAAATACATGATTCAAATCAATTTTCTAATTGATATTAAAATAATATAATTTGTGATTTATAATATATTGATATTCCCAATGTGATTATTGTGGTATGTGAAAAATCTATATTGATGAATTATTTGACTGAAATATTGATATTCATGTGAAAATTGTTCCCAATTCGATTATTGTGATATGTGATATAAATGTGTTACTGGTGATATATTCAAACTGAATTTCTGATACTCAAAAGATGATATTTTCAAACTGAATTTCTGATACTCAAGCGATACTATTTTCAAACTGAATTTCTGATACTCAAGCGATACTATTTTCAAATTGAATTTCTGATACTCAAATGATAATATTTTCAAACTGAATTTCTGATACTCAAGCGATACTATTTTCAAACTGAATTTCTGATACTCAAATGATACTGTTTTCAAATTGATCTCTGTGATACGATACTTGATTTCATGATGTTATGCTAAATGAGCCCATAAGTCCTTGATATTGCCTAAGTTAGCTTATCGCCATATAGTCCCTCAATCATGAGCCATTAATCACCGTAACGTGAGCGCGAATATAGTGAACAGATTCGAAACCTGTTTGGATTGACCTCCGATCCCACTAATACTTGACGGAATGCCATTATGCATGTGGTTAGTCGTATTAGTCGTGATACACTATATTTGAGATTCAGTAGGAATTGGCAAATCACCTACGAATCGAGGGCAAAATCTGTCATTGATTTGATAGAACACCCCTTCTGTTAACGTCTTGTGTGTCATGAGGCTTGGTGCAATATCTATAAAGGAATAGTATATATATGTATTCAACATATATATTTAGATACAGCTGTATAGGTTCGCCCATATGTGAATTAATTATCTGATCGATTTAGTATCATGAGTTTCCAGCTCATGTTAAGATTTTTGAATTCCTTATTGAATGTGATTGAATAATTATATGATTTATTTGTGAATATATTCGATACTTGTTTTGTTATTGTTTGTATTTTATTAATACCAAATATTCCTGAAATCTAACAAAATAAAGGGTTTTTCCTAAAACTCTATGAACTCACCAACCTTTGTGTTGACACTTTTAAGCATGTGTATCTTAGGTAATTTAACGGAGCAGGACAAGACACGGAGTGGGCATTTATTACTCTGATAAATTAAAATGGTGTAAAAATCAAATTTGTCATTTTTACAAGCCTTTATATCTTTTCATAAGATTTTAAATCAAATGGTTCATCTTTTATAAAAATTATTATTTAAATGACAAATGATTTTCAAGATGTTTCTTTCAAACCGTTTTATTGGTTAAAACTTCGATCCTCACCGTAACACCTAAATAAATTTTCCGCTGCGACAAACTTTAAAAATGGGGGTGTTACAGATTGGTATCAGAGCTACAGTTATAGAGAATTAAATGTTTTCAAACATTAAAACTATAACTTCATTTTCAAAATAATGATTTTACACCATAATATTTTATGCCCTCCGTGTCTGCAGACCGTCGTGCTCCATACTTTATTTGTTGAGATTATCTTACATGCTTAATAGTTACTCATATACAATTGTTATTTCATCTGTACTGTTATATCTTTAACAATACAAAATACTCATAAAATATTATTCTCGGTTACTACTGTAGCATGTCTTCAGGAACGCCCGTGAATATCAATTCTACTCTCCATAATACTAATACCTCGTCAATCAATAAGAATTCTCCAAATAATGAAGATCGTTACGTACAAATAACAAAAATCCGCGCATAAATTACCTTGTCGATTAGTATGGATGTTAAGTCAGAATCTTAATATGATTTACAATGTCTTAATTTGAATGGATTTGGACGCCCTTTTATTCAAATCAAGAAATTTTACATCATTAAACCATGAGTCTATATTTCCTTAGTTACATAGTTTGGGACGCTTCTCTATGTGAATAACGAAATACAGATAAATAGGTTTAATTATATCTGAAATAACAAGCATATGAAACCAAGAACCACTAAATTTCATTAAAAACTCAAAATCTTCCTTTGGGATGTAAGTTAAGAAAATGTCTTCAACAACATACATGGGAACGGTATGGGTGTATGACATTTTAAAATCTTTGGATGAAAGAAATATGAGTGGTGAAGAGGAAAAGGTGGGATATGTAAGGCAGTAGCCGTAGACTACTATCCTACCCACAGACATTCCCTATTCACTACCCAAAGACAAAATGACTTTCATCATTCCCGAAGGCTGAAAATCCGGCAATTCTACTCTACGTTCTTATCCAAAAATTTTTTCTTTGTAAAAATCTGTATTAACAAAGCTCTTTGTTTAACGGGTAGGTTACCCGCACAGATTTTTATAATTCATGATAAATACCTAAAAGTGACATCTAATAAGTTTTCTTCCAAATTGTGTTCACAACGCAAACATTCAAACATAATATTATTAAAATATACTTAACATTACAAACAATACTGAATTAAAAACACCTAACAAACATAAACCTAAACTTAAAAAAAAAAAAAAAAAAAAAAAAAAAAAAGGCTGGATAATCCCAAATCTGAAAGTTGTTGGAGTCACAACCATCATCTTAAGGATCAAGATTCACCAACCTCTCTTCCTCTATCTGAGCCTCCCACCTGCTCAGCTCCCGCTCCATGTTAGAATTCCAATCACCATCACCAACATCCACATTTTCCTCAAAGCTTAACTGGAAGTGATCCAGATGAGGCAAGTGTTGTTGTTGTTCAACAACTCTTGGTGCGGTTGAACTTGAGGCACCATAATGGGGGTGTTGTGGTGGTGGTGGATTTTGTTGTTGTTGTTGTTGTTGTTGTTGATGTTCAACCCTAACAACACCGAAATCTTCTTCAAAACTCCAACGAATTTTATTGGAGATCTGGGCCTGAGTCTGACCGACACAAGCCCTCAACGATTCAATAATAGCGGCGTGCTTGCGGCACTCCTCCTCCAAAAATCTATCAATCACCTGCCTCCTCTCCGCCGATATATCTGTGCATCTCACATAGCGTCCTCTAAGTTCTTGATACAATTGTCTTGCCATCTCATATTGATTAATGGCTTCACAATAGAATTTTGGCGATCCACATCGCTATTTTCTGTCTCTGCCTTGATGAACAATCGAAATTGTTCAGGGGTATGTGGGAGTCTGCAAGGCATTGAGTGTTTTGTGTGTGGGTGCGTGTGTGTGAAAAACCCAAGTATACCAGTGGTATTTATAAGGGTTTGGAAATGTTTTCCTTTATTTTATTCCGGTAGACATGACCGTTAGTAATTACTGTTCACTAGCCGTTATTCTACTATTCGTGATCACTCTTCTCAATATTCACATCTCTTAAATACATCAGTTATTTTGTCTTGTCTAGTACAGGTAAATCTAACTGAATTCCGTTTCCTTAATTTTAGGAATAAAAATCTCTCGACAACCTCTGTTCAAAATTTCTTTACTCAAGTAATCACATTAAATTTGAATTTCGGGACGAAATTCAGAATGACATGTGGGTACTGTAAAACCTCGCAAAAATCCATATAATTAAATACGTTTAATTATATATTAATCTTCGTCGTTATTTTAATCACCATTTTTACGGGGAAATTTAAAATTTTCTTTGTATATTAGAATGGTCACGATTACGATATTGCCAAATTCGTCAAACGACAAAACAAGTTCTCGACACAATTAACAAAATATTAATAATTCACTAAACCTAATTAATATTTACTAATTCTAATTAATAAACCGGACCCTTAATTACTCGGCCCAATCCATCATTCACTATTCAACCGGCCCAAACACCAAAATCCATTTACACTTATAAATATTTCATAATAATCAATCAAACAAGCTCCAATTCACCTCGTTTATTTTTAATTCGTGCACACGACATATATATATTTTTGCACTGTCTCGTTCACCACCTAGCCAAATATTAGTGTGTCAAATTTCACGTTCACACGTTGAGGTTTGATACATTTTTACGAGGCATTCCGTTTAGCCATAAGTCGACCCAAACGATTTGTGATTAATTCATTTCTTATCCGTTTTAATCCCCGTTTGATTCTAAATGATCCTAATAATGTTTCTAAGATGATTTTATGCTCAAATGTTGGAGATGATCAAGTATATACAAGTGGAGAACGATTTTGTAAATCGTTTGTATATATAAATTCATGTCGACATGAGTTCATGAATCACCACAAACATATTCCTTCATTCAAGCTCTCACATCCCATATTTTATCAATTTAATTTGTCCTTGAAGTCTTGTATCCCTGACATGCAAAGTTTCTATCTTTCTTGAATGTTTTTAAACCACTCGATTCATTCCCTTTAATATATATATATATACATACCATGCATGCATTTGATTTTCTACCATTCTCAAACTCTTTCATAAACGTTTTCTTCCTAAACATCACTCTTACAAATCACAAATCGAAGGTTATAATAGTTGGGACTCAAGAAAGGAAATCGGTTTTATATACATATATAACGTTTGGGTTATATAGTGAGACTTGATATTCTTGTGTTCCATCTTAACACTCTCGATCTTAATCACCTCTAAGGTGTTTGTAAGTAGTTTTCAACCTTTCTCACTCCATTTCATACGTTAAATATTAATCATGTATAATATATATATATATATATATATATATATATATATATATATATATATATATATATATATATATATATATATATATATATATATATATATATATATATATATATATATTTGTGATTCGTGAGAAATCAAGTTATAGTATAGATATAAGCTCAAGAGATCCGCAAAGAAATACGGATAACCCGAGGTCGTATTCCGTGTGAAGGGTGAATGGAATTCCGAATTTCCGATTCGGAAAACGTGTCGTGAAAAGTGGTACAAAGTGATATATATGAGATTACACTAATGATATAGCAAATAAGACACAATTAATCACTTAAGCAAGTAGTTCAAATAAGGAAAATAAAAACGTCACGTAAAATCGAAATCGTACGCTAAAACGTTAATTAAATGTTAACGTACGAAATAAAACGCGAGTTTTAAGTTACACGACTCCTACGAACTTGGAAATAATTTCTAAAAATCAAAAATGATAAAAGAAAATTTTGAGAAAAAGAAAAATATTTTTTTTGACTTTTTTTATAATTTTTTATGAATTAAAAACTATTTATCTAATTTAAAAATCAAAAGAAAATGAAATAAAAGTGAGAAAAATCCAAATTAACTTTCTTAAATTCTAAAACAACTAAAAATAATTTTCTAATATTTTTTTGGATTTTTCTGGGCTTTTTCTGATTTTTTTTTGTATTTTTTTATAATTAAAAAGTAATTAAAAATGATTAAAAAGGAAAATTAAATAGGAAAAATAGCAAAACAACTCAGAAAAATCTGAAAATTTCAGGGAAAATCTAAAATTATGTTCTGAATCCAAGAAAATTATCAAATTTGAAAAATAAGCACTGTAAGTGCTTATTGCTTTGAAAACTGCTTATAAAAGTGCTTATTAATAAGCACTTCTGACCAAATCTTAACCAAACTTTCACCAAATGATTTCAGTACTTAAATAAGCATATACCAATAGTCCAGAAGTGATATGATACACAGAAACACAAGTTATGATCAAATAAGTCACTAATAAGCACTTAGATGAGAAATAAGCTAAGGAGAATAAGCAGAACTCAAACAACACTTGAAACAGATGCACTATATTATATTAAGCTCAGATCAATAAAAAATTTCAACTTTAGATCAAAATTAAGCTCTAGCAGCCCTAATAAGCCAAACAGAATTATGCAGAAATGCTCATAAAGGTGAGCTCAATAAGCTGTGAAGATAAGCACTCAGAAGCAAATTTTTGGAATCAACTTATACTCTACCAACCCAAGAACTCAAATAAACCTTAAAATCAGATCTTAGAACAAGTTTACTAGCTTAAAGATGCCCAAGAACATGGACCTAGGCCTGTGGTGCAGGGCAAATTAGTGATCAATAAGCAGACTTCAACGAGCTTTTCTGATAACCTAATAACTTTCAAAATCAAAATTTCCTTTTGAAATATGTTCACTTAGTGCCAGGCTTTCCAAAATGACCAATTTTAAGTATTTCCAAGCTATAGTAAACCCTACACAGACCTCCAAAGATTTGATCAAAAGCTGATTACTCAGCTTAACTTGACTTTTTATCAAAAACAGAAAGTTGACTTTTTTCAAATTTGATTACTTCTAAATGATCAATAAGGTGTAATTAAGCTGTTGTAAGACTACTATAAACTAACACTACTTATATTGTAACTACCTTAGAAATTTCTAACCTAAAATCTTACTACACTAACTGCTATACTAATTAGATTGGTGATTTGACTTTTTACCAAATAACTAGCTGTTTTTATGAATTAACTAACTATATTATACCCTAAGTGAACTATGTGAACTACTAATACTCTCTGTAACAGACTTAAACACAACTAACAAACAATATCCAAACACTCCTTAATGGTATTTCAACAACAAGATATCACCACAGAACCTTTCAAAAACTTTTGAAACCAACCCATACATATTCAATATGACCCATTAACATGATTTAAGCCAGAAACAACAATCACAAACATCATTTATCAAGAAATCAAAGATCCACAGGTTGAGCTTATGTGAAACAGTTAAAAAGCAACTAGCACCAAGGGTATTCAAATACCATGAAACAGCAACCAAATGTCAATAATAAGCTATAATGAGCAATAATCAAGAGTAATAAGCAATAATGATCAGATCTACTACTAGTACCAATAAGCTATAAGAGAATAAGAAATTAGAAAAGGTACTCACAAGATCAAGACCCCTCAGCTAGAACAGAGGGGTTTCACTATGCAAGCCTGTCTTTAGACAGGCCAATGGTCACCTTTTGACTGTCTTAAACCACCACAACCCTTAGCTTATTTGAAATAAGCTGAGGTTTGACTTTCGTTGACTTTTTTAGAGTCTTGGGATTTTGGAACAATAAAGAAGTAACAATGATCACTATAAGCTATAGAAGCTTAAATGACCTTGAAACCACAATAAAACAACAAAAGAAAAAATCAAAAGATGAAACAGCGAACAATATTTTTTTGCTTTTTGTAAGTTTTCTACTTTTTTTTTGGTTTTTCTTTGATAACAAACAACAATAACAATAAAAGGAAATGAAAACAAATAATCAACACTAAACAAGAGATAAAAAAATTGCTTTAAAGTAAATGAAACAGTAAATAAGCAATGAAAGTGAATAAGCTAAATAAGACAGGAAGTAAATAAGCAAGACAGAATTGAAATAAGGTAAAGATGCTTTTCATTAAAATAAAAAGGTTTACAAAATAATTTTTGGCAGAGTAACAATATCTGAAACTCGGCACCTATTACAATGAGAGGGGGGGGGTATTTATAAGCTAAATTCTAGGGTTTAGATGATTCTAGATGATGATGAGGCAGCTTCAATCTTGGCCATTCATTGTAATCTTGATCACTAAGCAGCTTTTGTGGTCCATTGATCCATGTATATGGAGCACGATTGCATTGAGCCTCTACCATTGGTCCACGTACCCTGCTCTGTCCTTCCTTGTATCGTGCTCAAAAGATGCTCTAGGCATGTGATTGGTCCATGATATTCACCCAATTGAGGTAATAAGGGGTAATTAAAAGGTTTGGGGGTTTAGGGTTTATGGGAACAGTAATTTCTGGGGACGGGGTGTAATTTGGGGGGCGGTAATTTTGAACGGGTAATAAATGTTGGGGTTGGGTCGGGTACATGGTGTGGGCTGGATATGGATGGGAGTGGTGTTGGGCTTGTATAGAGTTTGGGCCAAAGTTATGTGTGGATCCGGTGTTATTAGTGTTTTAGGATTAGTAGTATTATGAAACAAGGACCAATTTGCAATTCTGAAATATTTAAGGGACCAAATCTGTAAACTCTGAAATATTTTCCCAAGGGCTTTTGTTGTAAAATTCAGAATGATGGAGGACCACAATTGCCATTTTCTTCAAATTATGCTTAAGGGACCATAAATGCCAAACTCTGAAACTGCAGGGACTAAATCTGCCAATCTCCCAAAGTTTTCTTCCAAGGACCAATATTGAACTTTCTGAATCTCTGAGGACTTCAAATGATATTTTGAGCAATCTTTGATCATTTTGCTTCCCCGGCTACGGCTTTTGACCTTTTTTCAATCTCGTGCTCGTTTTTGTCGGTTTTGCTTTGTTTTTGTTCAGTTTTCACATATTCGTACCTGCACATACACAAATACAAAAACACACGTTCTCTTGGCATTTAAGGTTAGTATTTGGTATTTTTTTGGTCTGATTTAAGGCCTAAAAAGGATGAGTGATTAAGCACTCATCAAAATCCCCCAGACTAAGGTATTGCTGTGCCCTCACGCAATGTCATCACCTCATGCTTAAGAGATAAATAATTTTCAAAACCTCTCTTTACTGACGTTGTAAAGTAGCAATGACTTTCAAGAGAAATATTAAAATCATTTATTCTCAAAAACGCTCCGTTTTCCGATTTTCATAAATACTAACTACTACTACTCTTTTTGTATTTTTCATTTTTATATGTGACGGTTTATTTTGACTTTCATTATCAATTCATATCTGTTGATAATTTTCAGGGTCAACGAGTAAAAACACTTCTCACGGAGAAGAGACCATACGGATAAAAATCGTCATCCTTGATTTTTCACAAGCCCCCAAACTAAGCGTAAAATCGAGATCATTGTTTAACTAGAAGTTAGATGCTAACACTGCCCACAAAAGTTACTTGTGTATTACCTCTTGTTCCTAGGTCCTATGTTTTGTATCTCAGGATTTTAATTTGTTGAGAAATGAATTGCTTCATATTTTCTCGTTTTGATATTTGTTAGTCCGATAAGAGCACAAAATTTGAACGCTAAGTAGTTTCCAAACTTTCCCTCGAAAATCTCTGCATACAAAAGTCGGGTCCACATGAAGGTCTCTGATTTAACACGATTTGTAGGGGCTCCCTTTTTATTTACGACCGAGACATACCATGTTTGATACCCGAAACGGAAGCTTTTTATTAGGGAAACCCCCGGAGTCGAAGCTTGGCATTTTTGCATAACTATAAGCACTTTAATAATATTTGGTCCTTAGTCCTTTATTTCAATTACAACAACGGTTTTAAGCCGCCAAGATGCAAGAGCTTTATTATGACTTTTGGATTATATCCTTTGCTTTTTTACAGCTTTGGATTCCTCTGCCTTTTTATTTGGCTTTGGATTATTATTATTGATATTCATAATCATATGCCAAACCCCAAGTCCTACGGCTTTTACTAAGATCACAACATCGGCTGCGAACCGGCAAGATGCAATAGTCTATTTTACCGTAACACTGGCAGTACCTCAATGTGTACCAAACCCTCATATGCTGAAATTTTGTTGGGAACGAGAAAAAACTAAGTATTGCCCAAACCGTATACACTTAATTAATCCTAGACATCTATTTATATGGGTGACGTTTCTGATGGGAACAAGGAGGCCACAAGTACCCCTCGTGAGTTTTTTAAATCCCAAGGTTGAGATCCGTGTATAGCACGAAACTTCTAAATAAACTCTATCATTCCTCGATCTCCGCAAATTTAAAATCCCAAGTAATGAGATCCGCGGATGCTAAGCCATAATCTTTTGATTATTTTGGTTAAGGGAGACGAGCTAGGGCTCAACACGCCCGGTCAAGTCAAAACATTTATTTCTACTCTCGCCGGTAGGAAAGTCAAAACAAGGTGTCAAAACTTATTATTCATATCATATATATTTTTTTCATTTTTCATCATTTTTTTTTTTTTTTTTTTTTTTTTTTTTTTTTTAAGGTAATAAAGCGGTGACAAAAATTAAATTTTTTTGGTGGAAAACGGAGTTGCGCAAGTTAACAGCTCAGACGATGGTACTGGTCAAATCGAAACGAAGATTCACCCCCCCAGACTAAAGTGAAACATTGTCCTCAATGTTTTAAGGGTAAAGGTAATCCTACGTAAAATCTAAGGCCGTTTATTAAGTATGCCAAGAGATAAACGTTAGTCGATAAGATTTTTGGATATGGTGAATTTCCAATAGAGCAGCGAAGGATGAGACTCGAGTGGAGAGAACGACAAACCACGAGCACGAGAGTCCTCAAACTTCGGGGAAATTCCTGAACATTCACAAACAACCACGAAAACACGAGTTTGGAAAGGGTCGCCCCCCTCACGTAACGTTATTCTTAGAAAATAGATAATTAAGAAGATGAAATGGATAAGCATGGGGTGCCTCCCACGAAGCGCTTGTTTTTGATTACCGAGTCACATGAGCTTGACTCGATCCCCGAATTTAATCGTCCTTGGGGAAAGTTTGGAGATCCGGGACAACCATGGGTGGTATGTCCCCTCCAAAGTAATGTTTGATACGATGACCATTCACCTTGAAATTGGGACCGTCATTTTGAGCAAGCTCAACGGTTCCATAAGGAAAAACTTGGGTAATGGTGAATGGTCCAGACCAACGGGTTTTTAACTTGCCCGAGAAAATCTTTAATCGAGAATTGAAAAGAAGGACCCGATCACCAACATTAAAGACACGATCTTTAATCTTAGCATCGTGAATCCTTTTTGTCTTCTCTTTGTAGATCAAAGAGTTCTCATAGGCTTGATCACGAAGTTCGACTAATTCATTCAATTGAACTTTACGGTGATCACCCGCGGTTTGTAAGTCAAAATTAGCATGTTTCAAGGCCCAATAGGCCTTGTGCTCAAGTTCAAGGGGCAAGTGGCAGGCCTTCCCGTAAACCAGCTTGTATGGAGTGCATCCGATGGGTGTTTTGTAAGCTGTACGGAAGGCCCAAAGTGCATCATCTAACTTGTCAGCCCATGAAGCACGGTTTTCTCCTACGGTCCTTTCTAAGATACGTTTCAAGCCACGATTGGAGACCTCAACTTGTCCACTTGTCTGTGTATGATATGCTGTGGAAAGACGATGTGTGACACCATATTTGAGCATAACCTTAGCGAATTGGTCGTTACAGAAATGGGTCCCACGATCGCTTATAATAGCACGAGGTGCACCAAATCGGGCGAAGAGATTTTTGAGAAATTTCACAACAACTCGGGCATCATTGGTGGGGAGCGCCTTCGCTTCCACCCATTTAGACAAATAATCGACGGCCACGAGTATATATTTGTTTCCATGAGAAGACGGGAATGGACCCATGAAGTCGATACCCCAGACGTCAAAAATTTCACAGACTTGGATGGCATTTTGAGGCATCTCGTCCTTCTGAGTAATTTTTCCTTGACGCTGGCAAGAATCACATGATTTAACCAACTCATGAGCATCCTGGTAAATCGTCGGCCAGTAGAAGCCGGAATCAAATACTTTCTTAGCGGTGAAGTTGGCACCATGATGTCCCCCCGTGGGTCCATTGTGGCATGCCATGAGAATTTCAGCGGCTTCCGTGCCGTGAACACACCGCCGGATCACTTGATCCGCACAAATTTTGAACAAATAGGGGTCGTCCCAAAAATAATGTTTAACATCTTTAAAGAATTTCTTCTTTTGTTGGAGCGACATCCCTTTACGGATAAAATTCCCTGCATAGTAATTCGCAAAGTCGGCGAACCATGGGGTACTAGAATCACCATGTGATAAACTCCCCAGTGTTTCGAGAGGAAATGATTCGTTAATTTCCTTTTTCTCGAAAGCACTTTGATGGGGATTCTCTAAACGTGAAAGATGATCGGCAGCAAGGTTCTCAGCTCCCTTTTTATCTCGAATTTCAATTTTGAATTCTTGAAGGAGGAGAACCCACCGCATCAAGCGTGGCTTGGCATCTTTCTTTGCCATTAGGTATTTAAGAGCCGAATGATCTGTATACACTATGCTTTTCTTCAAGAGCAAATAAGATCGAAATTTTTCAAAAGCGTAAATGACGGCTAACATTTCTTTTTCAGTAGTCGTGTAATGATATTGAGCGTCGGTCATAGTTTTACTAGCATAGTGTATCGGCTGAAAATGTTTTAGCTTACGTTGCCCTAGGACTGCACCAATAGCATAATCGCTCGCATCGCACATTAGCTCAAAGGGCAAGTCCCAGTCGGGGGCAATTAAGACCGAAGCCTCCGTTAACTTCTTTTTAAGTATATTAAATGCTTCGATGCATTCATTAGAGAAGATAAACGGAGCATCTTTTTCAAGTAAGTGGGTCAGGGGCCGGGCTATCTTAGAAAAATCTTGAATGAAACGTCGGTAAAAGCCGGCATGACCCAGAAAACTTCTAATTCCTTTAACGGTGGTGGGATGAGGTAATTTAGCAATCACATCAACTTTTGCTCTATCGACCTCAATCCCAGATTTTGAAATCTTGTGGCCAAGGACAATGCCCTCTTTGACCATGAAATGGCACTTCTCCCAATTTAGAACCAAGTTGGTGTCTTCACACCGTTTTAGCATACTTTCTAAATGGGAGAGGCAAGAAGTGAAAGAATTTCCATAAACCGAGAAATCATCCATGAAAACTTCCATGGTTTTCTCGATCATGTCCGAGAAAATAGACATCATGCACCTTTGGAACGTGCCTGGAGCATTGCATAAGCCAAAAGGCATACGTCGATAGGCAAACGTACCATAAGGGCAAGTAAAGGTAGTCTTCTCCTGGTCCGGAGGGTCAATTGGTATTTGAAAATAACCGGAGAATCCATCAAGAAAACAATAGAACTCATTTCCCGCTAGGCGTTCTAGCATTTGATCCATAAATGGAAGTGGGAAATGGTCCTTACGAGTCGCATCATTTAATTTTCGATAATCAATACAAACTCTCCATCCGGTAACAAGACGTGTCAGAATTAATTCATTATCTTCATTAGTTACGACGGTCATTCCACCTTTCTTTGGTACGCAGTGGATCGGGCTAACCCAGGAACTATCCGAGATTGGATAAATCATTCCGGCATCGAGGAGTTTGATAACTTCCTTTTTGATAACCTCATGAATTTTCGGGTTAACCCGTCGTTGTTGCTGAACGGACGGTTTGTAATTATCTTCAAACAAGATTTTATGCGTGCAAAAACGAGGGTCGATACCCTTTATGTCGGAAATTTGCCAAGCGATGGCATTTTTATGCTTCTTGAGCACATCTACGAGACGGTTCTTCTCCTCATCTTTAAGTTCTTTTGAAATTATGACGGGAAGTTTATCGGTTCCTTCCAAAAATGCGTATTCAAGATGAGGAGGTAAATCCTTGAGCTCGGGCTCCGGAGGATTCTCAATAGACGGCTTAACTTCTTTAAAATCGGCCATTTTTAGGTCCATCGGAGGGAGGGAGGGGTTGGGATCTTCATTTAATAATTTTTCAATCAAAAGAACATCTCCCTCCGGGTCACAAACGGAATGATCAATTTCCGGTGAAATCGAATCATTAGCAAGAAAGGCCTCGATCTCTTCCAAGATGAAATCACTCCCCTCAAACGGAGTGAGGGAAGGGGAAGGATCGGAAATGATTGGTTCAGAAGAATGAGTGGGATTGCCACTCGAAGCATGTTCGGTAAAACCAAGTAACTCTTGAGCATACTCCTCCGTAACTTCGTCGATAACGTCGATTCGGTTAACGAAACATTTGTCATAATCGGAGGAGTACCTCGCGGTTTGATCCAAATTAAAAGTTACGGCTTCGTTACCCATGCGTAGGGTAATTTCTTCATTGAAAACATCAATTAAAGCACGGCCGGTCCTTAGGAAACCTCTTCCGAGAATGAGAGGAACCCGTGGATCGGCATCAAAATCAACCACGACAAAATCGGCCGGGAAATGGAATTTTCCCACATTAACAAAGACATCCTCGGCTATTCCCATCGGGCGGGAAGTAGTTCGGTCGGCTAGCTCGAGGGTCAAGCAAGTCGGAGTCAAATCGGGTAAAGACAACTTTTTTCCAAAGGGATAACGGCATAAGGTTAATGCTAGCACCAAGATCGGCCAAGGCGAAGCATTGAACCATCCCAGGAAAATTACATGGAATGAGAAATCGACCGGGGTCTTCAAGCTTTTCGGGAAGCTTTTTGAGGATAACCGCCGAACAATTCTCATTCATCTGGGTTCGTGATATCTCAAACAATTTTTCTTTGTTATTCAAAAGACCTTTTAGCATTGAGGCAAATTTAGGCATCAAAAGTATAGCATCCGCGAGATTTATATCAAAATGCAATTCTTGAAAAATTTGATAAAACTTTTCCATTTGGTGTTTGTCTTTTTCGCGGTGCTTTTGTTCATTCAATCGTGACGGATAAGGCAAATTTGTTTTGACGGGAGTTTCTTTCTCAGTTTCATAAACAATTTTATCTTTTCCTTTAGATGTTGGGACTACCGGAGGTTGGATGTTTTCGGTCCTTCCATTATTAATAGGAATTCCCGTATCCGTTGTCACCTCGGTTTCACGGGCGACTACCTTGTGAGGAAGAGAAGAAGAGGTAGTCGGAGCCGTCGGTTCATTGATTACAATACCACTCCTAGTCGTGATCGCCTTAGCATCGCCCCTCGGGTTAGCGATCGTGTTGCTTGGAAGAGTACCCGAGCCCGAGGGTCGATCATTTAAAGACTTCTTCAATTCGGACATTTGATTAATTAGCATTTTATTCATTTCCTCTTGACTTTTCATAAATTGCTTAAGTAACTCATCCGAAGAAGATTGATTTTGATTTTGATTTTGATTCACAACTGGGTTTTGAAAGTTTTGACCACGATTGTTATTAAAACCTTGATTTTGATTTTGAAAATTTTGGTTTCCATGATAATAATTTCCTTGATTAGCATAGTTTCCTTGAAAATTCCCTTGATTCGGGCCTTGATTATAATTTCCCCGATTTTGATTTTGAAAACCATGACTTTGATTTTGAAATCCATTGTTAACCCGATTTTGATTAGCATTTTGATTAAATTGATGGTTTCGGTTTTGCACGTTTTGATTCACTTGATTAACTTGAGACGGTTGATTAAAACCGGGTGGTCCAACATAATGGTTCGAACGGTAGCTAAGAAGATTTCGGTCACCCTGTGGTTGGTATCCGTTACCGCCCATATTGTAGGTTCCCGAAGTAGCATACACGTTCTCGGGAGTGTAGCCACCGGTGGCTGGGCACTCAAAATACGAATGAGGACCACCACAAGTCTCACAAACATGATTAACCATATTGACTTGATGGTTCTTGACTTGATTTGGACTATTAGACGTTTGGTGCATTCGTAAAACAGCCGTCGATAAATCATCGAGTTTTTTAGTGATGGCGGCTATTTCGGGATTAGACGTAGAAGAACTGTGAGCAACGGTTGCTCTTGACTCATTCCTCTCGGCAGAGGAATCCCAGTAATTGTAGTGAGCGGTCATATTCTCGATGAGTTCGTAACAATCTTCAGGACGTCGTTTCATAAAAGTACCACCCGCAGCTGCATTGATCGTGTCCCGATGTCGTAAAGTCAAACCATTGTAAAACGTATCGATTATCGTAACAAGAAGCATGTTATGGTTTGGACACCGATCAATAGCAAACTTATAGCGTTCCCAAGCTTCGAATAAAGATTCGTCGGGAAGCTGACGGAAATTGCTAATATCGTTTCGGAGTTTCGTCACCATCGATGGTGGAAAATATTTCGCCAAGAACTTCGATACCATTTCTTCGAAGTTATGAATCGAGTTCTTGGGAAGACGATCAAACCAAGCGGTAGCATGATGCGTCAAAGAATAGGGGAAGAGAGAAAGACGAAGGGCGTCATCGGAGACCCCATGTTGTTTCATACTTTGGGTGACGGTTAAGAATTTATCGAGATGCTTGTTTGCATCGTCACCCGGTAAACCGTGAAATTGGCATGAATTCTGGACTTGTTGAATCATGTGGTGCTTAAGTCCAAAATCCGTAGCCTCGATATTGAGAGGGGCAATCGGACCGCCTCTACCGTGCATTGTCGGTTGACACAGCTCCTCCATTGTTCGGAGATCGGGAGCTGGTGCATTTTCAATACCACCCACCGGAGGATGTTGATTGTTGTGTTCCATTTCCATGATATTCGGGAAACGAACTTTGTGTGTGTGGCGTATCAAACTCTCGGGGTTCGATAATGGAGAAATAAGACGTTTAGAAGATGAGCGGGTGTTCATACACCACAAAAATCAAGTTTTCAAATTTGAAAAGGAAAATCTTTTTGTATTTTCTTGTAAAACCCTTTTTTTTTTTTTTTTTTTTTTTTTTTTTTTTTTTTTTTTTTTTTCAAATAAAACTTTTCTCTTTTGTTTTTTTCTTTTTCTACGTTACGTTAATTGAAACCGTTTCCCTCAAATCTACTCGCGACGGAACGGGAGAGAAGAATGGATCTCTCTTCAGCTTGCAATTTAATGTCAAAGCTTCCGTATTTTCCGCTTATCCGGTTGTAGAATTAAAGTAGTTCAATTAACAACTAATTTCACGCTTTTGTTATATTGTTAAGCTTATTTGGTTTACAACGCTCCTCCTTTCGGTCGAGTCGAGGCAATAACTTTATTATTTTTTTGGTATTTTGTGAAAACACTTTAGGAAAAGTGTTTTTGATTTTTCAATATATATATAATATATACAAAATAGAGGAAGGCTTATCAAAACACAATTTTTCAAAAACGAATATTCAAAAATTCACTTCAAACCTTCTCCGGCAGCGGCGCCAAAATTGATTCGTGAGAAATCAAGTTATAGTATAGATATAAGCTCAAGAGATCCGCAAAGAAATACGGATAACCCGAGGTCGTATTCCGTGTGAAGGGTGAATGGAATTCCGAATTTCTGATTCGGAAAACGTGTCGTGAAAAGTGGTACAAAGTGATATATATGAGATTACACTAATGATATAGCAAATAAGACACAATTAATCACTTAAGCAAGTAGTTCAAATAAGGAAAATAAAAACGTCACGTAAAATCGAAATCGTACGCTAAAACGTTAATTAAACGTTAACGTACGAAATAAAACGCGAGTTTTAAGTTACACGACTCCTACGAACTTGGAAATAATTTCTAACAATCAAAAATGATAAAAGAAAATTTTGAGAAAAAGAAAAATATTTTTTTTGACTTTTTTTATAATTTTTTATGAATTAAAAACTATTTATCTAATTTAAAAATCAAAAGAAAATGAAATAAAAGTGAGAAAAATCCAAATTAACTTTCTAAAATTCTAAAACAACTAAAAATAATTTTCTAATATTTTTTTGGATTTTTCTGGGCTTTTTCTAATTTTTTTTTGTATTTTTTTATAATTAAAAAGTAATTAAAAATGATTAAAAAGGAAAATTAAATAGGAAAAATAGCAAAACAACTCAGAAAAATCTGAAAATTTCATGGAAAATCTAAAATTATGTTCTGAATCCAAGAAAATTATCAAATTTGAAAAATAAGCACTGTAAGTGCTTATTGCTTTGAAAACTGCTTATAAAAGTGCTTATTAATAAGCACTTCTGACCAAATCTTAACCAAACTTTCACCAAATGATTTCAGTACTTAAATAAGCATATACCAATAGTCCAGAAGTGATATGATACACAGAAACACAAGTTATGATCAAATAAGTCACTAATAAGCACTTAGATGAGAAATAAGCTAAGGAGAATAAGCAGAACTCAAACAACACTTGAAACAGATGCACTATACTATATTAAGCTCAGATCAATCAAAAATTTCAACTTCAGATCAAAATTAAGCTCTAGCAGCCCTAATAAGCCAAACAGAATTATGCAGAAATGCTCATAAAGGTGAGCTCAATAAGCTGTGAAGATAAGCACTCAGAAGCAAATTTTTGGAATCAACTTATACTCTACCAACCCAAGAACTCAAATAAACCTTAAAATCAGATCTTAGAACAAGTTTACTAGCTTAAAGATGCCCAAGAACATGGACCTAGGCCTGTGGTGCAGGGCAAATTAGTGATCAATAAGCAGACTTCAACGAGCTTTTCTGATAACCTAATAACTTTCAAAATCAAAATTTCCTTTTGAAATATGTTCACTTAGTGCCAGGCTTTCCAAAATGACCAATTTTAAGTATTTCCAAGCTATAGTAAACCCTACACAGACCTCCAAAGATTTGATCAAAAGCTGATTACTCAGCTTAACTTGACTTTTTATCAAAAACAGAAAGTTGACTTTTTTCAAATTTGATTACTTCTAGATGATCAATAAGGTGTAATTAAGCTGTTGTAAGACTACTATAAACTAACACTACTTATATTGTAACTACCTTAGAAATTTCTAACCTAAAATCTTACTACACTAACTGCTATACTAATTAGATTGGTGATTTGACTTTTTACCAAATAACTAGCTGTTTTTATGAATTAACTAACTATATTATACCCTAAGTGAACTATGTGAACTACTAATACTCTCTGTAACAGACTTAAACACAGCTAACAAACAATATCCAAACACTCCTTAATGGTATTTCAACAACAAGATATCACCACAGAACCTTTCAAAAACTTTTGAAACCAACCCATACATATTCAATATGACCCATTAACATGATTTAAGCCAGAAACAACAATCACAAACATCATTTATCAAGAAATCAAAGATCCACAGGTTGAGCTTATGTGAAACAGTTAAAAAGCAACTAGCACCAAGGGTATTCAAATACCATGAAACAGCAACCAAATGTCAATAATAAGCTATAATGAGCAATAATCAAGAGTAATAAGCAATAATGATCAGATCTACTACTAGTACCAATAAGCTATAAGAGAATAAGAAATTAGAAAAGGTACTCACAAGATCAAGACCCCTCAGCTAGAACAGAGGGGTTTCACTATGCAAGCCTGTCTTTAGACAGGCCAATGGTCACCTTTTGACTGTCTTAAACCACCACAACCCTTAGCTTATTTGAAATAAGCTGAGGTTTGACTTTCGTTGACTTTTTTAGAGTCTTGGGATTTTGGAACAATAAAGAAGTAACAATGATCACTATAAGCTATAGAAGCTTAAATGACCTTGAAACCACAATAAAACAACAAAAGAAAAAATCAAAAGATGAAACAGCGAACAATATTTTTTTGCTTTTTGTAAGTTTTCTACTTTTTTTTTGGTTTTTCTTTGATAACAAACAACAATAACAATAAAAGGAAATGAAAACAAATAATCAACACTAAACAAGAGATAAAAAAATTGCTTTAAAGTAAATGAAACAGTAAATAAGCAATGAAAGTGAATAAGCTAAATAAGACAGGAAGTAAATAAGCAAGACAGAATTGAAATAAGGTAAAGATGCTTTTCATTAAAATAAAAAGGTTTACAAAACAATTTTTGGCAGAGTAACAATATCTGAAACTCGGCACCTATTACAATGAGAGGGGGGGGGGGGTATTTATAAGCTAAATTCTAGGGTTTAGATGATTCTAGATGATGATGAGGCAGCTTCAATCTTGGCCATTCATTGTAATCTTGATCACTAAGCAGCTTTTGTGGTCCATTGATCCATGTATATGGAGCACGATTGCATTGAGCCTCTACCATTGGTCCACGTACCCTGCTCTGTCCTTCCTTGTATCGTGCTCAAAAGATGCTCTAGGCATGTGATTGGTCCATGATATTCACCCAATTGAGGTAATAAGGGGTAATTAAAAGGTTTGGGGGTTTAGGGTTTATGGGAACAGTAATTTCTGGGGACGGGGTGTAATTTGGGGGGCGGTAATTTTGAACGGGTAATAAATGTTGGGGTTGGGTCGGGTACATGGTGTGGGCTGGATATGGATGGGAGTGGTGTTGGGCTTGTATAGAGTTTGGGCCAAAGTTATGTGTGGATCCGGTGTTATTAGTGTTTTAGGATTAGTAGTATTATGAAACAAGGACCAATTTGCAATTCTGAAATATTTAAGGGACCAAATCTGTAAACTCTGAAATATTTTCCCAAGGGCTTTTGTTGTAAAATTCAGAATGATGGAGGACCACAATTGCCATTTTCTTCAAATTATGCTTAAGGGACCATAAATGCCAAACTCTGAAACTGCAGGGACTAAATCTGCCAATCTCCCAAAGTTTTCTTCCAAGGACCAATATTGAACTTTCTGAATCTCTGAGGACTTCAAATGATATTTTGAGCAATCTTTGATCATTTTGCTTCCCCGGCTACGGCTTTTGACCTTTTTTCAATCTCGTGCTCGTTTTTGTCGGTTTTGCTTTGTTTTTGTTCAGTTTTCACATATTCGTACCTGCACATACACAAATACAAAAACACACGTTCTCTTGGCATTTAAGGTTAGTATTTGGTATTTTTTTGGTCTGATTTAAGGCCTAAAAAGGATGAGTGATTAAGCACTCATCAATTTGTTTCATCGTCTATCATTTAATATATTTATACACGTATATATTTATCTTTAGAACACGAAACGTGACTAGCCTCTATCTTGGTAGGCCTAGGAGTCACGTAGCACGTACACTTCACGTTTATTTTCATGTTACATGCATATAACGAGTCCATTTCAAATCATGTTACACGTATAAATTTCATTAAAACACTTAGTGAATATTTCAAGTTTTTCAAAATAAGTAATCGATCCAAACATGCCACAAAACCTACGTATAACTTTTTATTTCACTTAACAAACGTACCATATTTTTCTACATACTAATAGACCACCTAGAAAACTATTAGTTTCATATACACGACTTCTAAAAATATTCACGTTTTGACACCCTACTCGAGCCAAATCAAATCGACATAAACCAGATTTTTGAAAACAAAACTTATATAAAAACTAATATGGTTGTCGAGTGGGCTTAACCAAGGCCCAACAAGACTTTGCGTTTTAACAGCCCACTGGGCCCATAAAATATATTTTTAGAATCATAAAGGAAGCCCAAGTTCAAGCCCAAAAGAATTTCTATGCCCTCGCCTCTAAATTTTTAAATGGGCCTTAGTTTGGTTCGAATCAAGGCCCATAAGTTAAATAAATAAGATTTTTATGGAATAAGCAATTGAAATAAGCTAGAAAATAATAAAAGAAGCCACGGACATTTTTATAAAATTTTTATAATCACTTTCGCAAAAATAGGACTAAAAATGTAACGCGACGACACGTATAGGGACTAAATGTGAAAACTGTGAAAACTAAGGACTAAAAACGTAGAAACAGAAAGAAAGGATAAAAATTGATAATATAATATTTTTACAAGTTTAGATGGTAATATTGGACATGTAGTGGACTAAAATTGTAAATATATATAAAAAGGACTAACGGTGTGACGCTAACGTCGTTAGTATAAAAAGTGTAAAATTGGAAAAAGGACAAGGACTACACATTATTTATTTGACATTCTTATTTTATTTTCTATTTTACGGCAACCCTCACGTCATATGCATTTTGTTACGTTTTATATATATATTATTTATTTTTACGTTAACTATATATATAACGATACTTAAAAGGTTAATATTTTTACTTACGATTTAAAAAGGTAAAACTACGATGGATATTTTATATAAAGTATTTTCATATCATGCATGACATAATAATCTCACTTCACATCATCTATTCGTCATAACGAATAATGTTTATTCGTTATTCGTTCGTATTTACCAAATAGTATTTGGTTATATTCTCTGATAAATTTATTTATCAGGTTCTGTGTCAAAGACGTTCTCATAAATCTCATCCTATCTTACTTTTCATCATTTCCAAATCAATCCAGGTGAGTCATAGCCCCATTTCCAATAATTGTTTTTAACTCATTGGGGGAGATACATGCTTACATATACTTTGATAACTTGATAAGTATATGAAATAAAATAAAATACATGATTCAAATCAATTTTCTAATTGATATTAAAATAATATAATTTGTGATTTATAATATATTGATATTCCCAATGTGATTATTGTGGTATGTGAAAAATCTATATTGATGAATTATTTGACTGAAATATTGATATTCATGTGAAAATTGTTCCCAATTCGATTATTGTGATATGTGATATAAATGTGTTACTGGTGATATATTCAAACTGAATTTCTGATACTCAAAAGATGATATTTTCAAACTGAATTTCTGATACTCAAGCGATACTATTTTCAAACTGAATTTCTGATACTCAAGCGATACTATTTTCAAATTGAATTTCTGATACTCAAATGATAATATTTTCAAACTGAATTTCTGATACTCAAGCGATACTATTTTCAAACTGAATTTCTGATACTCAAATGATACTGTTTTCAAATTGATCTCTGTGATACGATACTTGATTTCATGATGTTATGCTAAATGAGCCCATAAGTCCTTGATATTGCCTAAGTTAGCTTATCGCCATATAGTCCCTCAATCATGAGCCATTAATCACCGTAACGTGAGCGCGGATATAGTGAACAGATTCGAAACCTGTTTGGATTGACCTCCGATCCCACTAATACTTGACGGAATGCCATTATGCATGTGGTTAGTCGTATTAGTCGTGATACACTATATTTGAGATTCAGTAGGAATTGGCAAATCACCTACGAATCGAGGGCAAAATCTGTCATTGATTTGATAGAACACCCCTTCTGTTAACGTCTTGTGTGTCATGAGGCTTGGTGCAATATCTATAAAGGAATAGTATATATATGTATTCAACATATATATTTAGATACAGCTGTATAGGTTCGCCCATATGTGAATTAATTATCTGATCGATATAGTATCATGAGTTTCCAGCTCATGTTAAGATTTTTGAATTCCTTATTGAATGTGATTGAATAATTATATGATTTATTTGTGAATATATTCGATACTTGTTTTGTTATTGTTTGTATTTTATTAATACCAAATATTCCTGAAATCTAACAAAATAAAGGGTTTTTCCTAAAACTCTATGAACTCACCAACCTTTGTGTTGACACTTTTAAGCATGTGTATCTCAGGTAATTTAACAGAGTAGGACAAGACACGGAGTGGGCATTTATTACTCTGATAAATTAAAATGGTGTAAAAATCAAATTTGTCATTTTTACAAGCCTTTATATCTTTTCATAAGATTTTAAATCAAATGGTTCATCTTTTATAAAAATTATTATTTAAATGACAAATGATTTTCAAGATGTTTCTTTCAAACCGTTTTATTGGTTAAAACTTCGATCCTCACCGTAACACCCAAATAAATTTTCCGCTGTGACAAACTTTAAAAATGGGGGTGTTACACTACACTTAAATAATATGTGAGAAACTGTTTACTGTGACTATATGTACTGGATTTTGGCTACACTTAAACAATGTGTGACAAAATGTTTTGTGTGACCGTATATGGCATTTGGTCATACTATTAGAAGCACATGTGACTATAAGTTTTGTGTGACCATATATGGCATCAAGGTTACTTGTATTTGTCACACGTTCCAACTGCATATGTGACTAAATGATCTGGAACAAAATCACCAGTTACGTTTAGTCACATAAGGGTCGATTGTGTGGCAATAGAGGTCTTATGGTCACACATTCGAAACGCTCATGTGTGACTAATTCATAAATGCTGTCAATTTTCCTACCTTCAGCCACACATATATTTGAATGTGTGGTTGTTCCAAATCGAGCATGTGTGACCATAGGTCATTTTTGGCCTAGTGAGGGTTTTCAGCCCTTGAACCCTTACATGTGTAATTGAGATAAGTGTTCTTTTAATTCAATCAATATGTCTATGTGTTGGTTGTCTATATCTTGTGCTTGTCTTGATTCCACCATGCTAGGCTAGATTTATCTTGTGTTTGCTTAGATCTAATGAAACCTAGATGTTGATTATGTGTTGATTACTTGTTTATGGTTGTACTGGATGAATGATTTCAATGTTAGGCTTAAGAAAACTGGCAGATCTCCAATTGGTAACATGCTTGAACGTCTTAGGAAACATGAACCGATGTATACTAGGTTTTATTGGTTGTATTTAATGCATGAGTAAATTCTAATGATCCCATGTTAGGAGCTTCTTAGCCGGCTCGACATAGGAGTGAAGTAGGCACTCATAGGATTGGGGAGTTAAATACGCCACCCCATGAATGGTATTAAGGAATACAATCCGTCATCCACGCAACTATAACAAGTAATTAACGTGTAAAAGATATCTAGGGAGTAGTGAAATCTAAGTAAACACACTTCTCCACTTATTGCTCACAACCTTAGTTTTAATTTAGTTTTATTTTCATTTCTAATATTTTATTTTGATTGCATCTTTAGTATTGGGTTAGTTGACTAGCAACTAATTCTGCCCAAATCCTTCAAACCTGAGATTTTTACTTGCTTTCTAAAAAATATAAAAATACAAAAAGAATCATCCCTCATCTTTAGAACTAGTATTTAGGTTTTCTAATCCTAGCGACACTATTCCTAGCTGAACGATCAATCCCCGGGTACTTGTCACTATACTATACTACAACGATCAGGTACACTGCCTGGTGGGGGTTGTAAGCTTCTCGAGATCCCTCGAGAGGTAAAGCCTGGTGCAATCCCCACGCATCAAGTTTTTGGAGCCGCAGCCCGGGGAAATAGTTATTGTCTAGGTTAGAATTTCTTTTTATTAGGTCTACTTGCTAGATTCCTTTCTAGTAAGATTTTATTTTTATTTTTAGGTTCTCTTTAGTCTATCTTATTTCTTTGTGTTTTTGTTCGTAACTCTTCACCACCCGACATCATGGACGATGGGAACATATTTGAACCCGTCATCCCACCACAACAAAACCATCCACTAGAACCTCTTAGGCCCCGAACCTTAGGAGAGTATTCCTGACCTAGCCACCAAGGCTACCGAAACACCATTGAGCTCACCGGAGCCAATGTGACCCCCTTGCGATCCGACACCATCCGGTTGGTGCAAAGCGGATGTGCATTCCATGGACTTCGTTCCGAAGATCCAAATCAACATCTTAAGAACTTCCTTAAAATCGTAGATTCCATAGACCTAGGTGTTGAAACTAGAGAGACAACCCGATTACGCTTATTCCAATTCTCTCTACGGGATCAAGCTAGTCAATGGCTTGAGCGTTTACCCGCGGGATCCATCACCACATGGGATGATCTCACCACTCGTTTCCTTGCTCAATTTTTCCCACCGGGGAGAACTACTAAGCTTAGAAATGACATCTTGATGCTCCAACAACGTCAAAATGAATCCCTTTATGAACCATGGACTCGTTTCAAGGACTTACTCCAAAAAGTCTCTCATCATGGCATAGATCTTTGGCTCCAAGTCCAAATCTTTTATGACCATATCGATCTCTCCACGAGGCGAGCCATTGACCAATCAGCCGGTGATAAGCTACGTGATCTAAGTGCGGAACAATCATGGGAACTCATAGAAGATCTTGCTCTCTATGACAACGAAAGTTGGAATGATCCCCGTAATTTGAACAAAACGGTCAAGGCAATATCTTTGCCTTCGAATAACTCTAGCACTCCCGACCATAGGATCATGGAACTTGAGGACCAAGTCAAGTTTCTCATGAAATCTTACGAAGCTCCTAAGCCTTCAAGCCAAGTTAATAAAATCACTTCTTCATGCGAATTATGTAGTGGTACCCATGACACTCGTGATTGTGTGGAACTCCCCGGAACAGCTTTTGCGGACTACGCATCCTCGCGTACCGACGAAGCGGGAGATAAGTGGTACACTTTCAAACCCGAGCCAAACCCTTACGGTGATTCCTACAACCCCTCTTGGAAAAATCACCCAAACCTTAGGTGGAAACAAAATCAACCCACTTCTTCCAATCCGCCTAATCGTTACCAACCAAACGGTCCACCCTCCAACCGTACTTTCAACAACAATCCTTCTAACAACTATGGTAGTACCAACAATCTTGAAGGATTGATGTCCAAGTTCATGGCATCTCAAGAAGCTCGCATAGCTAGGTTTGAAACCGAATTCAACCAACAACAAACGGAGATGACCAACAAGATAGACAACTTGTTGAAAGCCCTCAACAACCAAGCGTTAACTACACCTATGAAGGACACTAGGGACACCAATAATGGAATCCAAATTAAGGATCCCTCATCATCCAAACATGTCCAGTTTGTCAATGTTGTCACCATTAAGCCAATAGATAAGGAGATAGAAGAAAGTGACAAGGATGAAGTTGGAGTAGAAACCGAAACTAGGGATGAAAGTAGGAAAGTTGAGGTTAATAAGGAAAAGGAGTTAGAGGAAGTAGAAGCTATAGAGAAGTACTTTGATAAGTTGCCCACCAAGGAAGAACGGGAATACCATAAGGATTTATTCGATAGTCCCGAGAGACCATATATCCTTGGCACATCCCTTATCAAAATGGGAGACCCTTCTAACATCAACATACCGTGCAACATCGGGCATATGCACATATGGAAAGCTTATATCGATCCTAGATCTCCTGTAAACATCATGACTAGGACTTATTACAATTGGGTGATGAAGAAGCAACTTGATTTTAGGATGATGCCCAATAAGAATCTGATAAGTAATTTTGTAGGAAGAGTGAAGGGATTGCATGTGATTATAGGCAATTTCACTTATGATATCGATTTTATGATAGTGGAAGACACTCGTCCGGTGATAGATGATTGCCTAAGCCAAATAATATTTGGAAACCGTAACACCCTTATTACTATTCCGCTGCCGCATTTCAAATTAGGGGGTGTTACAGATTGGCATCAGAGACATAGTTATAGAGAACCAAATGTTTTCAAACATTGAACTATAACCACACTTTCAAATAAATTAAATTTATACCATATTATTTTTGCCCGCCGTGCCTGCTTGCTACCGTACTCAGTAAGTTAATCATTAAGCTATGATACTTTAAACTTGATATGTTAGAATTTTGTATTATTTGACGACAATAAATTCTTATTCTGCACTATTTATGAATTATTACAGTATTATTACAATATGAGTATATCAGACTCCGACTCTGATATTTCCGTCGTGTCCGTTACTTCGCGTGTTTATCGTTCTACTTTTGTACCTGACGCTGTTTCCCAAGAAACAGAACCATTCGAGCAAGACGAAATTGTTACAACACCTGAAAATCCCGATGTTTTGGTTTTACCAACACATACACCATTACCACGTCATGAATTCGATTCATATGAACCCGATCACCTATTCAATCTTTTTAGCCAAACATATCCATATACTTTTCACCATAGAGAACAAATTCCTGAGGAAGATATACCTACATCCAGCCGACTTCGTATTTCCGATTCTACTCCTCCACTTTCACCATCATTACCCTATCCTCCTGGTTTTACTCCCCCAACTTATGTCAATGAAACTGGCGAGAGTGCTAGGATGGAAATTACCTCTACTCTTTCACCTTCTGTAGTAGTGACGCGTTTGGAGCATCACGAAGAACAGATAGACTCACTTCTTCAGATGATTGATTATTCATCTGACCATTCGGATACTATCCACAACACCTTACATAACCTTATAGCCAATAGGATAGAGTTGCAGCAGGGGTTAGCTCAGATACATTCGGATATCTCTGAGACACGTTCTTTCACGATATCATTGCGAAGAGAGGGACAGAACCGTACTTGGGAAGCCCAACTTGCACACCGAAGAGTAGATAATTGGAAAACCTTGTAGGAGATATGCAGATTCAACATCATACCGAGATGCAGGAGCTCCGAACTCAGATCTTAGAGATGGGAGGACATGTGGACATACCTAATCATTAGAGGCAGTTAGTATTTGTATTAGTAATAAGGCATCTAAGCCTGCCGCATGTGGCAATTAATAAAGAATCTTGTATCGTTTTGTTATGAAAACTCAACTGATCAAGTTATTAATGTTATGCTGTTGGTTGTGATATTACGATATACAAATGTTAATTTATGCTTATGGATGTTCATGTGTATTATAAATGCATCTAACATATCGGAATAATTATGATTGTTGTATCGAAAAAAAAAAAACTACATATGGTGCCCAATTATTGTTAAGACTCATAAATATTCATTTCCCTACTTCACAAGAACCTTTAAACAAAATTGTTGTTTAAAATTCTAAATGCTATATTTTTGTATTATTAATAGAAAAATGGAGCATGCAAGAGCGAAAATTCCAACCCGGAAGTGATCATGACACCTATTGAGGTTCAAAGAATGATTGCTGAGGGAATATCTGCAGCTCGTGAAGCGGATCGTTTGAATAACATCAATGGAGCAAATCGTGAAGCTAATACATCTACTCCTCGTAATTGTACTTACAAGGACTTCATGACTTGCAAGCCAACTAACTTCAAAGGAATTGAAGGAGTTACTAAAATGGCCCATTGGTTTGAGCATACTGAGACAGTCTTCAAGAGGAGTGGTTGTTCTGAGAATAACAAAGTTACCTTTGCTACAGGAACTCTTCAAGGAGAAGCACTATCGTGGTGGAATACTACTGCGAATGCTATGGGTCAGGATGAAGCTTTCAAACTTTCCTGGAATGAGTTGAAGAATAAGATTAAGAAGTATTGTCCCAGGACAGAGATCAGAAAACTAGAGGATGAATTTCATCAGCTCGTAGTAAGGTACAATGATCTGAAGACATACGATAGAAAGTTTCTAGAGTTGTCGGTATTATGCCCAACAATAGTACCCGATGTTGAACAAGCATTGGAGAAATATGTGGAAGGTCTGCCACCATCTATTGAAGGGGATGTTACCGCATCGAATCCTCAGACAGTAGAAGAAGCTATGGGACTTGCACAGAGATTGTTAACCCGGGTGATCAAAAGAGGTTCTACCTCCGTGATCAATGAGCATAAGAGAAGTGCTGACAACCGTGGGAACAACAATAGCAACAACCGCTGCTACAAAAACAACTACAGTGGTAACTGGAGCTACAACAACAACAATCAAAGCAGCAACCGCAACAGAGATCAACAACAGAACCGTAGTAATCATCATCAGCAACAAAATCGTCGACAAGAAGCTACCAGAGCTTATGCAGCAGTGCCTGCAGAAAGTAAAGGTTATGCCAGAACTCTACCCCCATGTAACAAGTGCAACATGCATCATACTGGATCATGTAAGGCTACTTGTGGCAACTGCAGAAGAATTGGTCACATGACAAAGGACTGTCGAGCAACTGGAGCCAACACACAACCGATAGCAGTAAAGTGCCATGGTTTGTGGTGAGGTTGGACATTACAGAACTCAATGTCCGAAGAATGCCAATAATGTTGCCCGAGGAAGAGCATATGTACTTGGTGATGGAAGCACAACGCAGAATTCTGATGTTGTTACGGGTGCGTTCCTATTAAATCAACAAGATGCTAAGATATTATTTGATTCTGGAGCAGATAAAAGTTTTGTGTCTACTTCGTTTGCCGCAATTCTAAATATTACTCCTATAGAATTAGATACTATCTATGAAATAGAATTAGCAGATGGAAATATTCTAAGTACCAATACCCTAATCGAAAATTGCACCTTAACTCTTCTAAGTAAATCTTTCCCTATCGATCTTATGCCCATCCAATTGGGAAGTTTTGATGTCATCATTGGTATGGATTGGTTATCTACACACCGTGCCAGAATAATTTGTGACGAGAAAGTCATCCAAATTCCATTCGACAGTGAAACCTTAAGCATCCAAGGTGATAAACCTAAAACGTCGTTCAATATCATCTCGTACGCCAAGACAATGAAATACAAAAGCAAAGGATGCCATGTATTTCAAATTCAAGTAACGGGTGGAGAAACAAAAGAAAAGAAGAAACAACTTGATGAAGTGCCAGTTGTAAAAGAATTTTCTAATGTATTTCCTGAAGACTTACCTGGAATTCCACCAACCCGTCAAGTAGAATTTCGCATCGATTTAGTGCCTGGAGCAGCACCAGTTGCAAAAGCACCATATCGATTAGCACCCTCCGAAATGAAAGAATTATCTGAACAGTTGAAAGAACTATCAGATAAAGGATTCATTCAACCAAGCTCATCCCCTTGGGGAGTACCAATCCTATTCGTTAAAAAGAAAGATGGAACGTTCCGAATGTGTATCGATTACAAGGAGTTGAACAAACTCACGGTGAAGAATCGATATCCATTGCTAAGGATTGACGATCAATTTGACCAATTACAAGGATCTAGTGTTTACTCAAAAATCGATCTAAGATCAGGATATCATCAATTAAGAGTCAGGGAAGAGGACATTCCCAAGACAGCTTTTCGAACACGATACGGACATTATGAATTTCAAGTGATGCCATTTGGTCTTACCAATGCACCAGCAGTATTCATGGATTTAATGAACCGAGTATGCAAGCCATACTTGGATAAATTCGTTATTGTGTTCATTGATGATATTTTAATCTATTCGCGCAATAAAGAAGAGCATGTCGAACACCTAAGGACTATTTTGGAGTTACTTAAGAAAGAAAAGTTGTACGCCAAGTTTTCCAAATGTGATTTTTGGATTTCTACCGTTCAATTTTTAGGCCATATCATCAACAACCAAGGTATCCATGTAGATCCCGCAAAGATAGAAGCAGTTAAGGTTGGACGTCACCCACCACTCCAACTGAAATTCGTCAATTTTTAGGTGTCGCTGGTTATTACCGGAGATTTATAGAAGGTTTCTCAAAGATTGCAAAACCTTTGACGGAACTAACCCAGAAGAACAAGAAGTATATCTGGGAAGAGAAGCAAGAGTCAGCATTTCAACTGCTGAAACAGAAGCTTTGTGAAGCACCAATATTAGCATTACCGGAAGGAAATGAGGACTTTGTAGTGTATTGTGACGCATCTCATCATGGTTTAGGTGCGGTACTAACGCAAAGAGACAAAGTCATAGCTTATGCTTCACGACAGCTAAAGAAGAATGAAGAAAATTACACCACTCACGATCTAGAATTAGGAGCAGTAGTTTTTGCTCTTAAGATATGGAGACATTACCTATACGGTACAAAGTGTACGGTTTTCACCGATCACAAGAGTCTACAGCATATACTAGATCAGAAGGAGCTGAACATGAGACAACGAAGATGGTTAGAATTACTCAACGACTACGACTGTGAAATTCATTACCACCCTGGTAAAGCGAATGTAGTAGCCGATGCGTTGAGTAGAAAAGATAGAATTAAACCTCTTAGAGTTCGATCTCTAGGAATGACAATTCATTCGCCACTTCCAGCTCAAATCATCAAAGCTCAAACAGAAGCTCTACAAGAAGAAAACCGGCAATATGAGAAAATTGACAGAAGGTCAAACCTGGAAGATCAGGTTGACAGAATGCCAAATAATGAAAAAGAATTTGTGAGAAGAAATGATGGAATGTTATGTTTTAAGGAAAGATATTGGATTCCTCTCTTTGGATGTATTCGAGACCTTATCATGCATGAATCTCATAAATCCAAATATTCTATTCATCCCGGTTCCAATAAGATGTACCAAGATATTAAGAAGAATTATTGGTGGCCAAATATGAAAGCTGATATCGCAGAGTATGTTGGTAAATGTTTAAGATGTTCTAGAGTAAAGGTAGAGACTTAGAAACCATCAGGATTACTCGTGCAACCAGAAATTCTGGTCTGGAAATGGGAACGAATCACCATGGATTTTATTACCAAATTACCAAAGACTTCGACTGGATTAGATACAATCTGGGTTATTATCAATCGATTAACCAAGTCTGCACATTTTCTACCAATCAAGGAAACTGGCGAGATGGAAACACTCGCTCAGTTGTATTTTAAGGAAATTGTGATTAGACATGGGGTTCCAATATCTATTATTTCTGATAGAGATAGCTGATTCACCTCAAGATTTTGGGAATCTTTACAGAAATCTCTTGGTACTCGGTTAGATATGAGCACCGCTTATCATCCGCAAACCGATGGACAAAGTGAAAGAACAATCCAAACCTTGGAAGATATGCTCCGAGCATGTGTGATTGATTTCGGAAATGGTTGGGATAGACACTTGCCATTAGATGAATTCTCATACAATAACAGCTACCATGCCAGCATAAAGGCTGCACCTTTTGAGGCACTGTACGGAAGGAAGTGCAGATCACCAGTCTGTTGGACAGAAGTTGGTGATATGCAACTCACCGGACCAGAGCTAATACATGACACTACAGAGAAGATATTCCAAATCAAGCAACGCTTGCAAGCTGCTCGTGACAGACAGAAGAGTTATGCTGATGTCAGGAGAAAACCTATGGAATTTCAAGTAGGAGACAGAGTCATGCTGAAAGTTTCTCCCTGGAAGGGAATGATCCGTTTTGGAAGACGTGGAAAGTTAAATCCGAGGTACATTGGACCTTTCAAAATTCTGGAAAGAATTGGTTCAGTTGCTTATAAGTTAGAACTTCTGGAAGAACTCAGTTGGGTACATCCTACGTTTCACGTATCACAACTCAAGAAATGTTTGTCTGACGAAACTCTCGTCATTGCACTAAAAGAGATTAGATTGGATGACAAACTAGTGTTCACAAAAGAGCCTGTGGAAATAATGGATAGAGAAATAAAACAACTCAAACAGAATCGTATCCCCATTATAAAGGTTAGATGGGACTCAAAGCGAGGACCAACTTACACATGGGAAAGAGAAGATAGATTCCGTGTGAAATATCCACATTTATTTTCATATAACGCACTTGTTAGATTTCTTAAAATCGAATTTCGGGACGAAATTCAGAATGACAAGTGGGTACTGTAGAACCCTGTAAAAATTTCTTGTAATTATATCGTTAATAAATCTATAATCCTTCGTTATCGTTACTAATTCCCATTTTCTCGAAAAAATTTGAAATTTTTCTTATTATATTATTTTAACGATTCTCACAAAATAATATAATTCATGAAATGACGGAATTAATCCTCGACACGTTACTCGAAACCTAAACTTTTCATTTAATCCTAAATATATTTCTTAAACCTTATTAAAATTCCTAATCACATTTAATTAACCAAACGGACCCTTAATCATTTTCAGCCCAATTCACGTTTACTATTCACAGGCCCAACAACCAAAGCCCAAATCCAAATCCTTATTTTTCATCCGATCGAATAGGCTTCAAGCTCCCCCAAAACGCCTCGTTTAATCTCGTTTCTTACACACGACCCCCCAATATTTTTACACCATCTCGTTAACCACCTAGCCAAATATTAGTGTGTCAAATCCCAAGTTCATTGGACGATGTTTGATGCGTTTTTAAATGGCAAAGTGATCGACCCATACTCAACCAAATCGATTCATAGTTTATTCAAAACTTAACCGTTTTGATTCCCGTATGTTCCTAATTGTTAATAATAACATTTCTAAGATGATTTTATGTTCAAATGTCAAAGATGATTAGCTATAATCAAGTAGTATACAATTTAGTAAATCGTATACATAGAAAAATGGTTGGTCGACATGGATATCAATCACCAAGACAATCCTCCACATTTTGTGCACTCACATATCATTGTTTAGCAAAATAAAATCACCCTAGGAGCCTAGTTTACTGACATGGAATAGTACGTGAAGGTTTCATAGAAATATTTCACTTATACGTGTTATGTTTTGAAACCATATATAGCTTACATGCATGCACCGTTCCTTACCATTCTCAAACTCTCTCACATAATTATTTCGTCCTTAAAACTACTCCTACAACTCAGAAGTCGATTGCAACATAGTTGGAAGCAAGAAAAGGGATATCGGGTTTGATTTATATGTATAACGTTTGGGTTATACTTTGAACGTGATAATTCTTGTGTTTCATCCATTCTCTCTCGACTCTCTACTTCCTCTAAGGTGTTGTAAGTCATTTTTACTCGTTTCCATTCAAGTTCACACGTTAAACTCCTTTCATGCACCTTGTTTATATGTTGTACGATCGTATATCAATTTACACATATATTTCACGTATATATTGTAATGTAGAACACTAAACGTGACTAGCCTCTATCTTGGAAGGCCTAGGAGTCACGTAGCACACGAAATTCACGCTAGTTTAAACGTTACATGCATTACACACATCTATTTTGAACCATGTCCATCGCATGAAATTTAGTAAAAACACTTAGTAATATTTCTAAGTTTTTCAAATATATAACCGGTTCACACATGCTACAAACCACACGTATAACTTTAAATTTCACTTAACAAGAGTACAATATTATTACACGACTCCATAGACCACCTAGAAAACTATCACTTTCATTATTACAACTTGTAAAAATACTCGCGTTTTGACAACTAAATCGAGCCATTTTGAATCAACATGAACCGGATTTTTCAAACTCCAAAACCTTATATAAAAACTTAATCTTTTCGTTTGGGCTCAATCCAAGCCCAATAAGAAATCATGATACGTAAGCCCACTGGGCCCATATGAAATGTTTTTAGAATCATAAAAGTAGCCCAAAGCCAAGCCCAAAACATTTTCCATGCCCTCGCCTCCAAAAATCTTAATGGGCCTTATATTGATTCGTTCAAAGCCCATAAGCTAAAAAAATAAGCTTTTAAATAAATAAGCAGTTGAAATCAGCTTATTATTAACTTAATAAGCCATGGAAATTTTTAGAAAATTTTTATAATTATTTTTGTAATTTTGGACTAAAAATGTAACGCAACGACACCTAGAAGGACTAAAAGTGTAAATATTGAAACACAAGGACTAAACTTGTAAAAACAGAAACTTAAGGGTAAAAATTGATAAAAGTTAATATTCTAAGCCTAGTATTGATTATTGGACAAATTAGAGGACTATAGTTGAATTTATTTATAAAAAGGACTAACGGTGTAACGTAAATATCGTTAGAGTAAAAATGGTAAAATTGGAAAAAGAGACAAAGACTAAACATAATCTATTTATCATTCTTATTTATTTTTTATTTTCGTAAATTTATTTTGTATTACATTTAAACTTTTATTTTTACTAATATATATTATTTAACGTAACGTTAATAATATATATAACAATATTTCAAAAGTTAATATTTTACTTACGATTAAAAAGGTAAAACTTCGATGGATAATTTAAATATCATATTTTGTAATATCATACATATCACAAGAATTACACTGCACATCACTTATTCGTCATAACGAATATTTATTATTCGTTATTCGTTCGTATTTACCAAATAGTATTTGGTCAAATTCTCAGATAAATTTATTTATCAGGTTGTGTTTCGAAGCCGTTATCATAAATTCGTCCGACTTTATTTTCTTCATTTCAGTATCAATCAAGGTGAGTCATAGCCTCACATTTACTTATTTTAAAAACTCCGTGAGGGGGATACATATTATAAACAGATCGCAAGTAATTTTCTGTATGCTTCCTGACTTGATATATGCCTATGTTAGCTATTGCCAAAAGACCCTTGATCATGAGCCATTAATCACTGTTATGTGAACGCGAATATAATGAATAGATCTATTTAAAGTTTGACAGCATGTCCCATTAATACTAGACGGAATACCATTATGCATGTGGTTAGTCGTATTAGTCGTGATAAGTATATTTGATTAAAAATAGGAATTGGCAAATCACCTATTACACGAGGGAAAAATTATCATTGATATGATTAACACCTCCGTTTTTACGGTATTTGTTAACGTTTGCGTGTCATGAGACTTAGAGCAATATATAAACTGCAATATCAATATTTTCAAACTGATTGTATTTTCCAATACAATCATACTTGTGTATCAAAATGATTATTAAATTAAAACTCTATGATATCACTCAACATTTTTGTTGACTTTTAAGCATGTATCTCAGGTATTTAGCAGGGGAAGCAAGCATGGAACGGGCGGCAAAAACTTCAAAACTTATCTACTTTATTTCAATAATGGTGTAAAATAAAGGATGTTTGATTTAATTCAAAACATCAAGACTTTTATTATAATACTCTGATCAGGACCTCTTGTATTTGAATTTTTATAAGTGAAATTATGTTTTAAAACGTCTCTTTCGAGCCGTTTTCAATCATTATGACTTCGATCCTCACCGTAACACCCTAATTACTATTCCGCTGCCGCATTTCAAATTAGGGGGTGCTTAAGTCTTGGCCAGAATAGCCGAGTCTTACCTGGTTCTAACTGGTCTTGGCCAGAATAGCTGAGTCTTACATGGTTCTAACTGGGTCTTGGCCAGAAAAAACCCACAACCGGCGCGTACCCGCCTTAAATGGGTGGGTAAACGCGTCAATTTTCACCCACGGGTGGGTCATGGGTGAAAATCCTTACCCATCAGTGGGTGGCGGGTGGGTGACGGGTGAGGCATACCCATCGTAGGTAAACCCATGACACCCATTTAAAATACCCACGGGTATACCCATCAAAATACCCGTAGGTGTACCCATAAACCCATGTTAAAAATTAAAATATTTATGATGTTGCAGGTATACATTTAATAGTTACCACCAAGTCTAAAAAAAACACATTAATATAAAAGTTTGTTTAAGTTTCAAGACTAAAAAGAGAGTAAGAAAGATCAAATAACCAAAGCTGTATTTGGCAAATTGATTGGTATCTTATTACACAGTTTCATAGTTAGTTTTCATATCATCGTTTTGTAATTTTGTTGCATAACACTAACCCAGGGGTTTATCCATGGGCAACAAATACCCGCGGCCAAGGGAATGGGTAGAAATTTGTACCCATTGGTGGGTGACGGGTGGGTGATGAAAAGAGAAAAAACTACGTAGACGGCTGACGGGTTAGAGGTACCCATGCCCATTGCCCACGGGTGCCATCCTAGTCTTACCTGGTTCTAACTGGGTCTTGGCCAGAATAACCGAGTCTTATCAGTTTCTAACTGGGTCTTGGCCAGAATAGCCGAGTCTTACTTCATTCTAACTGGGTCTTGGCCAAAATAGCCGAGTCTTACTTGGTTCTAACTGGGTCATGGCCAGAATAGCAGAGTCTTACCTGGTTCTAACTGGGACTTGGCCAGAATAGCCGAGTCTTACCAGTTTCTAACTGGGTCTTGGCCAAAATAGCCGAGTCTTACCTGTTTCTACCTGGGTCTTGGCCAGAATATCCGAGTCTTACCTGGTTTTAACCGAGTCTTGGCTAGAATAGCCGAGTCTTACTAGTTTCTAACTGGGTCTTGGCCAGAATAGCCTAGTCTTACCTGGTTCTAACTGGGTCTTGGCCAGAATAACCTAGTCTTATCAGTTTCTAACTGGGTCTTGGCCAGAATAGCGAAGTCTTACTTGGTTCTAACTGGGTCTTGGCCAAAATGGCCGAGTCTTAATTGGTTCTAACTAGGTCTTGGTCAGAATAACAGAGTCTTACCTGGTTCTAACTGGGACTTGGCTAGAATAGCCGAGTCTTACCAGTTTCTAAATGGGTCTTGGCCAGAATAGCCGAGTCTTACCTGTTTCTAACTGGGTCTTGGCCAGAATAGTCGAGTCTTACTTGGTTTTAACTGGGTCTTGGCCAGAATAGCCGAGTCTTACCAGTTTCTAACTGGGTCTTGGCCAGAATAGCCTAGTCTTACTTGGTTCTAACTGGGTCTTGGCCAGAATAGCCGAGTCTTACTTGTTTTTAACTGGGTCTTAGCCAGAATAGCCTAGTATTACCTGGTTCTAACTGGGTCTTGGCCAGAATAGCCTAGTCTTACCTGGTTCTAACTGGGTCTTGGCTAGAATAGCCGAGTCTTACCTGGTTCTAACTGGGTCTTGGCCAGAATAGTCGAATCTTAACTAGTTCTAACTGGGTCTTGGCCAGAATAGCCGAGTCATACCTGTTTCTAACTGGGTCTTGGCCAGAATAGCCAAGTCTTACCTGGTTCTAACTGGGTCTTGGCCAGAATAGCTGAGTCTTACATGGTTCTAACTGGGTCTTGGCCAGAAAAAACCCACAACCGGCGCGTACCCGCCTTAAATGGGTGGGTAAACGCGTCAATTTTCACCCACGGGTGGGTCATGGGTGAAAATCCTTACCCATCAGTGAGTGGCGGGTGGGTGACGGGTGAGGCATACCCATCGCAGGTAAACCCATGACACCCATTTAAAATACCCACGGGTATACCCATCAAAATACCCGTAGGTGTACCCATAAACCCATGTTAAAAATTAAAATATTTATGATGTTGCAGGTATACATTTAACAGTTACCACCAAGTCTAAAAAAAACACATTAATATAAAAGTTTGTTTAAGTTTCAAGACTAAAAAGAGAGTAAGAAAGATCAAATAACGAAAGTTGTATTTGGCAAATTGATTGGTATCTTATTACGCAGTTTCATAGTTAGTTTTCATATCATCGTTTTGTAATTTTGTTGCATAACACTAACCCAGGGGTTTATCCATGGGCAACAAATACCCGCGGCCAAGGGAATGGGTAGAAATTTGTACCCATTGGTGGATGACGGGTGGGTGATGAGTGAGAAAAAACTACGTAGACGGCTGACGGGTTAGAGGTACCCATGCCCATTGCCCACGGGTGCCATCCTAGTCTTACCTAGTTCTAACTGGGTCTTGGCCAGAATAACCGAGTCTTATCAGTTTCTAACTGGGTCTTGGCCAGAATAGCCGAGTCTTACTTCATTCTAACTGGGTCTTGGCCAAAATAGCCGAGTCTTACTTGGTTCTAACTAGGTCTTGGCCAGAATAGCAGAGTCTTACCTGGTTCTAACTGGGACTTGGCCAGAATAGCCGAGTCTTACCAGTTTCTAACTGGGTCTTAGCCAAAATAGCCGAGTCTTACCTGTTTCTAACTGGGTCTTGGCCAGAATATCCGAGTCTTACCTGGTTTTAACCGAGTCTTGGCTAGAATAGCCGAGTCTTACTAGTTTCTAACTGGGTCTTGGCCAGAATAGCCTAGTCTTACCTGGTTCTAACTGGGTCTTGGCCAGAATAACCTAGTCTTATCAGTTTCTAACTGGGTCTTGGCCAGAATAGCAAAGTCTTACTTGGTTCTAACTGGGTCTTGGCCAAACTGGCCGAGTCTTAATTGGTTCTAACTAGGTCTTGGTCAGAATAGCCGAGTCTTACCTGGTTCTAACTGGGACTTGGCTAGAATAGCCGAGTCTTACCAGTTTCTAACTGGGTCTTGGCCAGAATAGTCGAGTCTTACCTCTTTCTAACTGGGTCTTGGCCAGAATAGTTGAGTCTTACCTGGTTTTAACTGGGTCTTGGCCAGAATAGCCGAGTCTTACCAGTTTCTAACTGGGTCTTGGCCAGAATAGCCTAGTCTTACTTGGTTCTAACTAGGTCTTGGCCAGAATAGCCGAGTCTTACTTGTTTCTAATTGGGTCTTAGCCAGAATAGCCTAGTATTACCTGGTTCTAACTGGGTCTTGGCCAGAATAGCCTAGTCTTACCTGGTTCTAACTGGGTCTTGGCAGAATAGTCGAGTCTTACCTGGTTCTAACTGGGTCTTGGCCAGAATAGTCGAATCTTAACTAGTTCTAACTGGGTCTTGGCCAGAATAGCCGAGTCATACCTGTTTCTAACTGGGTCTTGGCCAGAATAGCCGAGTCTTACCTGTTTCTAACCGGGTATTGGCCAGAATAGCCTAGTCTTACCTGTTTCTATCTGCGTCTTGGCCAGAATAGCCTAGTCTTACCTGGTTCTAACTGGGTATTGGACAGAATAGCTTAGTTTTACCTGGTTCGAACTGGGTCTTGGCCAGAATAGCTGAGTATTACCTGGTTCTAACTGGGTCTTGGGCAGAATAGCCGAGTCTTACCTGGTTCTAACTGGGTCTTGGCCAGAATAGCCGAGTCTTACCTGGTTCTAACTGGCTCTAACTGGTTCTTGGCCAGAATAGCCGAGTCTTACCTAGTTCTAACTGGTTCTTGGTCAAAATAGCCGAGTCTTACCTGGCTCTAACTGGGTCTTGGCCAGAATAGCCGAGTATTACCTGTTTCTAACTGGGTCTTGGCAAGAATAGCCTAGTCTTACCTGTTTCTAACTTGGTCTTGACCAAAATAGCCTAGTTTTACCTGGTTCTAACTGGGTCTTGGCCAGAATAGCCGAGTCTTACCTGGTTCTAACTGGGTTTTGCCCAGAATAGCTGAGTCTTACATGGTTCTAACTGGGTCTTGGCCAGAAAAAACCCACAACCCGCGCGTACCCGCCATAAATGGGTGGGTAAACGCGTCAATTTTCACCCACGGGTGGGTCATGGGTGAAAATCTTTACCCATCAGTGGGTGGCGGATGGGTGACGGGTGAGGCATACCCATCGCGGGTAAACCCATGACACCCACTTAAAATACCCACGGGTATACCCGTCAAAATACCCGTAGGCGTACCCGTAAACCCATGTTAAAATTAATTATTCTAATTAAAATATTTATGATGTTGCAGGTATACATTTAAAAGTTACCACCAAGTCTCAAAAAACACATTAATCTAATAGTTTGTTTGAGTTTCAAGACTAAAAAGAGAGTTTGAAAGATCAAATAATCAAAGTTGTATTTGGCAAATTGATTGGTATCTTATTACGCAGTTTCATAATTTGTTTTCATATCATCGTTTTATAATTTTGTTGCATAACACTAACCCATGGGCAACAAATACCCGCGGGCAAGGGCATGGGTAAAAATTTGTACCCGTTGGTGGGTGACGGGTGGGTGATGGGTGAGAAAAAACTACGTGGGCGGGTGACGGGTTAAAGGTACCCGTGCCCATTACCCACGGGTGCCATCCCTAACGTGTATGTTAGTTTTTGTTTGTATTTACTGTGTGTTATGTTTGTATGTTTAAATCCATGAGTACCTTCTGGTAAACTAAACTTTTCATAGTCGATCGATTTATGAGAATAAGATTGAACAAAGACTACTATGAAAGTTGGTTATATTTGCTGAGAGTAAATATGTACTTATAGTGAATGAGTATTCGTCCAAACGAAATTCGCATTATTCATAAGAGTATGAATATTGAAATGACCCAACCACAAGATATCACTACATGGATCGGTGTCAATAGTGAATCTTGATAATGGTTAGTCTATGAGTCCTTAGATCTGAGAGATATGTTAGCATTAAAGTGTAAAACATAAAACTGCTTTGATTTGATCAAACGTTATTTGTGATAATGGTTACAATGGGCACGTTAGGCATAATATGGATTGCATGAATGGACTGTTAAGATAGGATTCGTTCCTCTATTTTTATAAAATAGAGCAATGCTTGTTATTATAAATATCTAACAAAATTCAAAAAAAATATAAAATAAAATAAAAATAAAATAAGTAAAAAATAAAAAATTATGGCAAATCAAAGGTGTAGAATATATATTTTTTTTGGACGGCGAAGAAATATATCTATATAAATATATGAAACAAAGAATGTTTACCCAGCAAGAGGCATGGAGCAATTACACAATAAATGAGCATCACCTAACCAAACGTGTGCAAGCTATACGGGGTTAAACAACCAATCTAACCATACAAGGCTAAGTTTGTTACTCCTACTAACAACCCAGTTAAAAACAACGGCTTGGCGCTTGTGAAAAAGAACGAATGGAGAAGCATGAGAAGTATCTGCTCTGTCAAAACCTTGTCATTTATACATGACCACATTAGCCATATGACGCTACGAAATACTGCATCAAACACAGTGGCAACCAGTCCTTATAGTCTTGCAGTAGAAACAGAGCACCATATGGATTCCATTGATAAATCTTGGGGGAAAATAAGACCCTACCGTTCCATAACTTTAGACCACAAAGTGTTGGCTAACGAGCACTGGTAGAATAAATGGTTTATATCCTCAGCCTCGAGATCACATAAAAGGTCAAGCAACACTTTGCTTACACCGTTCATATACGTACATGTATAGAAGATCTAGCAACACTAGAATAAGGGGACTTTAATAATTAAACAAGGACCACTAACATGATGATCACATATATTAACGAGGATATCACCTACTAAAGTTCTAAAAATGCAACTAGATAAAGTAAAAAATAATAATAATAAAAAGAAATAAATAAAATAAAAAAAAACATAAAAAAATTGGTAAAAGGTCAAAAGACCCGGTAAATACATTACCCTAAAAAATATTTAAGTACAAAATTTTAACACATATGAAGAGACCCTAGCCACTCTACAATTGTAAAAAGCATATACACGATCAGGGGTGGAGCCATTTACATATTATTAATGCGAGACATGCCCTCGACGAAACTATAGCAGACACACTATATATATTAGAAGGACAAACAAAAGTTATAAATAGTGTGATGTGTAGCGTGACGGCATGACCAAGCCTCACGCTTTAGCTGCGAAAGCACAATTTTTGCGTTTTTAAAGCGTCACATAAGGCGGCACAAAATATGAAAATGTTTATATATTTATATCATATTTCATATATATTGAGTTTACAAAAAGCGTTATACATATAAATAATGAATAAGGTTAAGAAACTATCTTTACATGTGATATTCTTTATTTTCAATCTTTTTATCGAAGTTGAAAAAAAAAAACCTGCCACCCCTTACGCCTTTTCCCGCCTCATCTCACGTCACGCTTAGAGTTAATGCCTTGGTCTATTTTGTAACGTTGTGACAACTGGTAAATTAGGGAGCCATTTTGAAAAACCGCATTACTTTAAAATTTATGACTTTTGGAATATTGGAAAAGTTTATTCGTGAAGAGATTTGTAAACGATGGAATGTGATTTTTAAACCGTACGTTATTTATGGAAACTGAATTTTTAATTATTGGTTTGGTTTGGTATATTCGTGATGATTCATTTGAAATATTTATTTGGCACTACATTGACTCCGGCACTAGGTTAACCTAACAATTTTATATATATTTTAAATGTTGGTTCGGGAATTTTATATTTTTGGAACATATCGCGAGATTTTTGAATATTTGAAATGAGCTCGGTTCGAGAGAGTTGTTTTACTTTGAATGAGTTCGGGTTTGGTCAGTGTATTCTACACCAAGCCACTTAACCCACTCTACCCTTAATAATAATAATATTATTATTATTATTATTAAAATCATTTTTTTAAGAGTAAATGATAAAATCGTCCTTGTGTGAACCTAGGAAAATAAAAACAACACAACCATCATCCTCACCAACACACACTCTGAAAACCCTAACACCACTGCCGCCTACCACGGCCACCACAGCCACCACCGCCCCTACCACGTCCAATATAATATCACCATCTTAACCATCTCGTTCCGATCTATCATTTGGTATACATCACGCGCTCTAAAACCCTCCCTAACACCACGAAATCATCACCACCGCCCCTAAACATTATCTTTTTCATCTTTTTCTTGTTGGGTTTTTGAAGATATACATTCTTGGAGTCATTTTGAAGGTGAGTATCACGAGTTTCAACTCGTGGGTCTCGATGTGCTACCCAAATCGTGGGTACACGATTTTCCTTAAATGGGTTTTGTGAAATAATGATGGGAAATGAAGTTTTGATAATAAAAATTCGTTTGGTATCCGGGTTTTGATGTTTGGTTGTTGTTTCTTCGCGTGGTCGACACCATAGCCGAGGGTTTCACCCTCGACTTGTGATTATTCCGGATTCTTGTTCTTTTGATCTTGATTGGTTCTAGTTATTGGTGTTTGGATTGATTCTTGGTTGATAGATTTGTATTTGGTTGGGTTGACTTGTAGCCGACGACCCATAGGGTCCGTTTGGGTTTGTTTTGGCTCGTATGGAGCTAGGTCGTTACCCCTTGGGTCCGGTCGATTGTTGTTGCAACCTTGTGGTTTGTCGTGACCACTAATGTCCGTTTGGTTTGGCTCGTATTGAGCAAGCCGAGACCCTAGAGGTCTCGGGTGGGACCCACGATTCATGTGGTTTAATTTTGACTCGGGTTTGACTTGGTAAATCAACCCGTATGTGTGATGTTTATTTTGGTTGTCGTTTATAATTGTTGGATCATTATGTTGTCATTTTGGTTATTATTGATCATGGTTACCTTGAGCTTGAAGTGGTACATTTGGACTTGTGATTTTGATTTTGGAGATGTGTTGATGGAATGGTATTGGGGACCGATTGTGAGACGGTCAAACTAGATTGACGGAGATAGGTTAGTCGGGTGCCGTAGTCGGACCCTATTGTTGTAGCACGTGGATTGGGATTGATTTTGGACGGAGTTGGATTATCTATTTATGACTTGGTTATTTTTATTTTTGGACTTGGACAATGAGCCGAGAGTGATGACTCGGACATGTGACTAACTCTTATGACTCGATAAATATTATAATCAAACATTAATAATAAAAACTCATAATAATATTATTGGTAATATAAACGTTTATATAAGTATATAGATGTGAAAAACGTATATATAAATATATAAATCTGTATATTAATAATAAAATGATCACGAGTAGACGTTATAATAATATAACGATAAGTATTGTACTATGCGAATAGTGCAATAAATGTCGGGAGTGTTATTATAATAAATAACTATAAATGATGACGAGATCTAATACGTTGGACAATTAATAAATAAAAACATGACTTTTTATAAATTTGGAAAACTTATCAAGTTATACGGGGTTGTGGTTACTTAAGTCCAAGTGGACTTTATATTATGTGACTTTTGTGTTGTCATGGATATATGACGATTAATATATCCATTTTCTATAACTACGTAACTTATTTAATCAACGGGTTAAATCGAGTTTATTTAATTATATAAAATGAGTATATTAATGGGCATCGTATCCTACGACGCCCATAGGTTATGGTACGTGTATTAGGATAATAAATTACTAAATATCTCGTGGAGTTGGTTAAATTGACGAATTTGGCAAATTTGACGATATATCTAGGGAATTTATTGGACTACGATATTTATCATATAGTATTCTTTGTGCTATGTGATTTAGGTTGGGTATAATCTTGGAGCGATATATTACGTAAATAAATATGGGGGACTACCAAATCGACGGATTTGATAAACTTCGATGATTTATTTAAATAATATATTGGGCTAATATTAGACCTATAGATGGTTTATTATTTCTTTTCGTTGTGGCTTCTTGGTTTGAGTTGTGTCGACCCTCCACCCATATGGATACCAAACGTCAAACTTCAAATTAATATGAAGATATTTCGAGAAATGGATTTTTGGAAAGTTAAATGGAATACGTTCGGGATTGGGAATATTTGATTTTGAGGAAATGATTTCTGAACGAGTTTGATATTGTTAGGAAGTGCCGAGTCTATAGTTGCCGTCTTTTGAGTTACTATACATCTTACATCTATCTATTTCTTTTGCTGATTGCTGGACTTGAGGTGAGTCATAGCCCCACTTTTACTCTTGAACTTTGTTTTCAATACTTGGGGTGAGAAACGTGCAAATGTTTTATGTGGACTATTATCGCTTTATTTATTTAAACTTGCTATGCTTATAGAACTAGGTAGTGTAGAGCATGTCGCATCCCTGCGAATGCATATTGAGTTGATTTGTTGAGAAGCATGTCGTATCCTTACGAATACATAAACATGTCGTATCCTTACGAATGTTGGGCATGTCGCATCCTTGCGAATGCTTATTGATTGATTTGGATTGGTTATAGAGCGAGGCCTAGACTTGAGCTAGGTAAGCTATTGATTGGATTGATTTGGGCTATAGCGTGCACCTATAGGGTTGATTTATTTTTGGTTGGATGATTAAGGCCTAGTCTAGCTAGCAAGCGTTTTGCGTATATGTCCACTTGATTTAGTTATGAATTTAAACCTATGATCTCACCAGCGAAAGCTGACTTTTAGCGCGTTTTCTCAGGTAATTAAGTGATGCCCTTGGATGCTTGGATTGCAGGCTTAGCTATGGCACCTGGTTTATGGATCTATTTTCTAAAACTCTGATAAATAATTGTGGACCTATATTTATTTTCTTTTGGGCCTAACTCTGTTCGAATTTGGGATGAATGTAAACTTTAAAACCCCGCGTGGTTGTATTTTTCTCTTGTTTACTTTATCTCGTTCTTTTATGTCTCGTGTTGGATACCAATCCCCGTAGCACCCCGAAAGCTTGTTGAGTCCTCCGCTGTACCAAATTTTGGAGGTATTACAAACGTGAAGGTCATGCCTCACGCCTTAGCCGCGCCTTGGCGCCGCCATGACGCGCCTTTTAGAACCATGAGAAAAACTGTAACGATTGACAGAAAAATCTCCATTGCCCTCAACACAAAAAATAGAGTGCCCTCACATCTTCATTGGCTTCTCAATGGCAACCATTTTTTTTCTTGAGCATATGTTTATATGGTTTCTTTGCTTTGCTTTCTCGGTTTTGAGAGTGGGAGGATAATGGTAAAATGGTTTTAGCGGTGGGGGGATAAAAAGTAAATATGAATAGTTTACAGTCACATGATTTCTATGGATTATAGTGCCATCTCTTGGGTGATGCAATATAATTTTAAATAATAGTATTCGTATCTATAAGTCTACAAGTTAGGATACGAACATGTACTATCATCTAGGATAAACTTCAGCTAGCTTGAAGATACAGAGCCACTCTTCATCCCAATTAATTGAGAGGATTCACATCATGACACGCCTTTATAATATCAAACCAGGTACCCTTGTGTCAATAGAAACATAGTTGAGAAAATCACCTCCCTTTGAACCATGAATCGAGTGAAGAATGGGGTTCCATAAGGCATCCTTGTCTGTATTCCATCTCCACAACCATTTAGAAAGAAGACAAAGGTTAAGAGCTTTAAAAGATCCTATCCCGACACCTCCGGATTTCATAAGGGCATCAACTTTACTCAATATGAATGATGAAACTTTCTTTTCTTCAACCCCACCATGCCATTAAAAATTAAAAAAAAAAAAAAAAAAAAAAAAAAAAAAACGCTTGGGATCTGCTCAAGCAATTGAATACTCAATGTAGTTATGATAGCTTTTATGAGAGTCAAACACCCACCAAAAGATAAAGATTTTGCCTTCCATTTCGCCAATTTTAGTTGAAATTTACCAAAGACAACATGATCCCAAATTTTTGTTTTCCTCATACTTGAATCGACGAGTAATCATAAATATATGAAAGGAAGACTTGCATTTTTACACTTGATTGACCTGGTTACTTTTTAACCTCGGTGTTTTTCACCTCCACTCCCAAAAGACGAGTTTTTTTAAGATCAACTTTAAGTCCCAAGGATATTAGTAAGCATCGTAAATTTTTTTGTCAAATTAGTTATATTTAACTCGGACCATTCACCTACAACAAGTGCATTATCTGCATATTGTAGGTGAGAGATGTCCACATTATCCATTCCTGCTTCAACGCCTTTAAAAACTGTTAGAAAATAGTGTAGGGTATGTGATGATCGTGGATATTTTACTAGAATCGTGTTGAGTTCACTTTCCGTATAAAGTATTTTGACCCTATATATGCATGGGTTCCACGAAATCTCTATCGGGATAATTCTTGAAGAGAAACTGATTCGTGTGAAAAACACAATATAATCAATTATAGTATAGTAATAAGCTCAAGAAATCCGCAAAGAAATAAGGATAACCCGAGGTCGTATTCCGTGTGAAGGGTGAATGGAATTCCGAATTTCCGATTCGGAAAACGCGTCGTGAAAAGTGGTAAAAAGAGATGTGAATGAGATTATACTAATGAAATAGTAAATGAAGCACAAATAATCAATTAAACACATAATTCAACTAAACAAACCAAAAACGTAACGTAGAATCGAAAACCGTAAATTAAAACGGAAAATAAACGTTAATGAACGAAATAAAACGCGACTTTTAAGCTACACAACTCCTACGGACTTGGAAATAATTTCTAAAAATAAAAAATGATAAAAGAAAATTTTGAGAAAAAGAAAAAAATTTTTTTTTTTTTTTGACTTTTTATGTATTTTTTTATGAATTAAAAACTATTTTAAGTAATTAAAAAAAAATGAAAATAAAGTGAGAAAAATAAAAATTAAATTTTGAAAATTATAAAATAACTAAAAAGAAATTTTAAAACTAAAAACTAATTTTTTTTTGGCTTTTTATGTAATATTTAGAAATTAAAAACAATTAAATCTAATTAAAAATTCAAAAGAAATTCAAATTAAATGAGAAAAATACAAAATAAATTTCTAAAAATCTAAAATAACTAAAAATAATTTTCTAATATTTTTTTTGGACTTTTCTGGACTTTTTTTTTTAGAGTTTTTTTGTATTTTTTGGAATTAAAAATTAATTAAAAAGTGATTATAATTGAAAATTAAATAAGAAAAATAGCAAAACAACTTGGAAAAATCTGAAAATTTCAGGAAAATTCTAAAATGATAAAATAAGCTTGAGAAAAAATTTTGAAACAAAAATAAGCTAGGAAAGTGCTTAAAAACTTGAAAACAGCTGATTTGGAGTGCTTATTTATAAGCACTCCTGACCAAAATGACTTGAAACTTTTACCAAATGATATTTGAACTATATTAAGCTTGTTGGAACAATTGAGAATCAATTTGAAGCACAGAAACACAGATATGAGCACAATGAGTCCAAATAAGGAATATTGGATAAGCTATAAGCTGAAACAGTTAAAGCAAAAGCCAAAAATCACTTGCAATAGTAACTTATGGTACTAATAAACTCAAAGGATCAATAAAACCAGACTTGAGGTCACTACAACCAAATAGCAGCCCTAATTTGAAATTCAGTTAACTAGTTCAATGTACTCACTTGATAAGCTGCTTGAACAGTGCAAATAAGCTAATTAGTGGTAACTTTTTGGTTCTACTTAACCACTAGCAACCATAGAACAATAATCCACTCAGAAATAAGATCCTAGATCCTCTTAAAACCTCCAAATCAACCTAGGATTATGGTATTTTGCTGAGTGCACAGGGCACTTGGTGCTGAGACAGTCAACTTAAGTGAGCTTATTTGATGAGCAAATAAGCTCCAAACCACAAAGTTCTTTTTGATTCTTGTAAACCTACTACCAAATGATTCAAAACAGCTTTTAGAAAGTATCTTGGATCAATTATGAGGACTGTGCACTTGATTGAAGTTGTGACCAAAAACAGGTAACCAAAAAGCTATTTGACTTTTATGATGAACAAAACTTTGACTAATTTGAACTTTTAAGCTACTTAACTGATTACTGAGGTGAAAATGAGCTATATAACTATTACTAAAAGCTACTACTATTGATTTACTACTATTCTATAAGCTATTTTATCTAAAAATCCACTAATCACTTAACTGTTTTGAAATTTACCTAGTACTTTTGACTTTTTACTATTGAACTATTAATTTTATGCTACTACTATTATTATTAGACCTATAGTAACTTGTTGGAACCAAAAGAAACCTCAGAATACTACTTAACACTAGCACACTATACCTATCCAAACACCCCTTAATATTCTGTCATTACTACAAACCACCACAGATCCAACCAAATTACTTCCAAACCTCAACCTATTATCTCACAATGATCCATATACTAAAAATCAATGAAGAAAACAGATCTCAAAGCAAATGTAACTCAGAAAATAGATCCACAGATGTATGACAGAAATGATGAACTAGAGACTATCAAACAACAACTAGTATCTAACAACCAAACAGATTAATTAATAACAATAATCCAACTATTATAAGATAAGCACAAGTAGTATAAATCTAAAATAAGTAACACAATCACAGATCTAAACTACTTTAAGCTCAAAAGATGAAACAGTAATGAATATGAAATGGAACTTACAACTTCAAATCCCCCTCAGCATGAAAAGAGGGGGTTCACTTAGCTTGCCTGTCTTTTGACAGGCCAATGGGACACCTTATTGGCTTCCTTTACTCCAATATAAGCTCAGCTTATTAACAATAAGCTGATGTTTGACCAACAGTTGACTTTTTAAGCTTTTGAGAAAGTATGAGTGTTTGGTGCCTTAGATAGTCTCACAAAAGCTATATACAGCTTATATGAAACTATTTGAACAAATGAAAAGCTTGTTGAAGCTTTTGTAAATAAGTCTTGATAATTTTTTTTATATTTTCTGATTTTCTATTTTTTTTTTTTTTTCTTTTTATGCAAACTTGAAACAACTAAAAGTAAATGACTGAAAGTAATACTGAATTGTAAAGAGCAATAAGGAAATAATAAACTGAAAACAGAATTTAAATAAGCAATAAGCTAAAAATAAGAGAAATAAGAAATAAGACAATTAAAATAAAACTTAAATTAAATTTTCATTAATAAAAGGATTCAATACAAGAAATAAAATGACAGCATAACAATACTTAAAATAATGCACACCTAATACATGAAAATGAAGGGGTATATATAGGGGAGAGGTATGAGCTAGGGTTTGCAGTCCTCACAAGCCACCTCAGCTATCCGTGTGATGTTTGTGTTTCTTTGGTCCCATTTGAGCCGTTTGATGCAATTCTAGATGCTTCCAATGATTTCTGACCCTTGATTGATTGATGTGACATATGTGAATCCTCCGTGTGTGCTATGATTGGTACACGCGTCATTCCCTCTGCCATCTCTGACTTGTCAGACCTTCTAGAACACTTAATCATTGGGTTAATTAAAGTGAACATGGGTAATTTGGGCGGGGTGAGGGTGAATAGTAACTTAGGGTTCATCCCTGGTAAAATTAGGGGGCGGGTTTTTTTCAAAAGGTATTAATTGTTGAGAACGGGTCGGGTTAAGGGTGTAGGCCGGGTATAGGTTCATTGGGATGGGCTTTGGTACTAGAAAGGTGGGCTAGTGAGGTTTTGGATCCGGTTGTTGCTTTTGATAATTAGGAGTAGTATTAACTTTCAAGGACCAAAGTTGTAATACTAAATTCCATAAGGACCAAATCTGTAATTCCTTCAAAGTATTTTCCAAGGGTATTGTTGTACTTTTCTTAATCATGAAGGACTTCTTTTGACTTTTTCTTCAAATATTCTTTGAGGGACCATTTGTGTAATTCTCTGAAACTGCAGGGACTAATTTCGCCAAATCTTCAAAACTTTGATCAGGGACCAATTATGAATTTTGATGACTGACTGAGGACTTCTGATGATAATTTGAACTTTCCTTGATCATTATGCTTCCCTGGCTCGGCTTTTGACCTTTTTCCATTCTCGTGCTCGTTTTTGTCGGTTTTGCTGTGTTTTTGTTCATTTTTCTCATATCCGTACCTGCACATACACAAATACAAAAACATGCATTTTCTTGGTATTTTTGGTTAGTATTCGGTATTTTTGGTCTGAAATAAAGCCTAAAAAGGATGAATGATTAAGCATTCATCAAAATCCCCCAGACTAAGGTATTGCCGTGCCCTCACGCAATGTCATCACCTCACGCTTAAGAGATAAATAATTTTCAAAACCTCTCTTTACTGACGTTGTAAAGTAGCAATGATGTTCAAGAGAGATAGTAAAATCATTTATTTTCAAAAACGCTCCGTTTTCCGATTTTCATGAATAACAACTACAACTACTATTTTTGTACTTTTTCATTTATATATATGACGGTTTGTTTTGACTTTCATTATCAATTCTTATCTGTTGATAATTTTCAGGGTCAACGAGTAGAAACACTTCTCACAGAGAAGAGACCGTACGGATAAAAATCGTCATCCTTGATTTTTCACAAGCTCCCAAACTAAGCGTAAAATCGAAATCATTGTTTATCAGAAGTTAGATGCTAACACTGCCCACAAAAGTTACTTGTGTATTACCTCTTGTCCCCAGATCCTTAGTTTTGTATCTAGAGATTTTAATTTGTGAGAAATGAATTGCTTCATATTTTCTCGTTTCGATATTTGTTAGTCCGATAAGAGCACAAAATTTGAACGCTAAGTAGTTTCCAAACTTTCCCTCGAAAATCCCTGCATACAGAAATCGGGTCCACATGAAGGTCTCTGATTTAACACGATTTGTGGAGGCTCCCTTTTTATTTACGACCGAGACATACCATGTTTGATACCCGAAACGGAAGCTTTTTATTAGGGAAACCCCCGGAGTCGAAGTTTGGCATTTTTGCATAATCATAAGCACTTTAATAATACTTTTGTCCTTAGTCCTTTATTCTTTTACAGTCAACGGTTTATGAGCCGCCAAGATGTAAGAGTTTTATTATGACTTTGGATTTCTATCCGCTGCTTTTTTATAGCTTTGGATTCCTCTGCCTTTTATTTTGGCTTTGGACTATTATTATTGATATTCATAATCATATGCCAAACCCCGAGTCCTACGGCCTTTACTAAGATCACAACATCGGCAGCGAACCGGCAAGATGCAATAGTCTATTTCACCGTAACACTGGCAGTACCCCTATGTGTACCAAACCCCTGTATGCAGAAATTTTGTTGGGAACGAGAAAAAACTAAGTATTGCCCAAACCGTATACCCTTAATTAATCCTAGACATCTATTTATATATTGGTGACGTTGCTGATGGGAACAAGGAGGCCACAAGTACCTCTCGTGGGTTTTTTAAATCCCAGAAATGCGATCCGTGTATAGCACGAAACTTCTAAATAAACTCTATCATTCCTCGATCTTCGCAAATTTAAAATCCCAAATAATGAGATCCGCGGATGCTTAGCCATAATCTTTTGATTATTTTGGTTAAGGGAAACAAGCTAGGGCTCAACACGTCCGGTCAAGTCGGAACATTTATTTCTACTCTCGCCGGTAGGAAAGTCAAAACAAGGTGTCAAAACTTATTATTCATATCATATATATATATTTTTTTCATTTTTTCAGTTTTTCAGTTTTTTTTTCTTTTTTTTTTTTTTTTTTTTTTTTTTTTTTTTTGATTATAAAGTGGTGACAAAAATTAAAATTTTTGGTGGAAAACGGAGTTGCGTAAGTTAACAGCTCAGACGATGGTACAGGTCAAATCGAATCGAAGATTCACCCCCCAGACTAAAGTGAAACATTGTCCTCAATGTTTTAAGGGTAAAGGTAATCCTACGTAAAATCTAAGGCCGTTTATTAAGTATGCCAAGAGATAAACGTTAGTCGATAAGATTTTGGATATGGTGAATTTCCGAAAGAGCATCGAAGGATGAGACTCGAGTGGAGAGAACGACAAACCACGAGCACGAGAGTCCTCAAACTTCGGGGAAATTCCTGAACATACATAAACAACAACCACGAAAACACAAGATTGGAAAGGGTCGCCCCCCTCACGTCACGTTATTAGAAAATAGATAATATAGAAAATGAAAATGGATAAGCATGGGGTGCCTCCCACGAAGCGCTTGTTTTTGGTTTCCGAGTCACATGAGCTTGACTCGATCCCCGAATTTAATCGTCCTTGGGGAGAGCAAATGGAAAATAATCTTCATCGGGCTTTCATTCAAAATAATTTGAAAAACATAAGACTTAATTGAAAGTTCCATCCCGAAGAGATAACCACTGGTATTTTAATGTTGAAAACGTTTAGAAACGATACCCGGATCAAATACAACATCCTCACTCCCCACGGAGTGAAGGATAAGAGAAACCACACCAAACATTACAAATGGCAAGAAAGTCATGATAACAATCTTGTAAAACTCATCCTCGTCAAAAGAGAATTTCATAATTATGAAATTATGACTTTTATCATTTAAGCTCCTTTTAAAATCTTGTCCGGGTGGGAGGGTTGGGAAAAACTTTTCATTAAAATTCTCATTCTTAAGAACTCCACCCGGATCATGAACAACTTCAAGATCAAAACTGAAACTTTCATATTCAGGTTTAGAAAACTTTTCCATTTCAAATTTATCAAAACGAAATGATTCAAACTCCGGAAGAGAGATAAAAGCATGAGAAGTGGTACTGCCACGACTCGTCTCTTCCGTATGATCGAAATGAAAAACTTCATACGTCGGATCAGAAAAATCAGGACGATAAGTGGGATTGCCACTCATTTCCTCAGTCGTATCGAAGGTAAAAATCTCAAATTCTGGTAAAAATTCCTCGAGCTCGGGCTCCAGAGGATCGTCAATTATAAGCTCATTCTTCGTCTTAACTTTATCCGGAGGGATTAACGGTTCATCGTTCAACAAATTGTTAAGGAAAATAATATCCCCCTCCGAATCAAAGTAAGAATCGTCAATCTCAAAAAACGGAATCGTATCAATAGCAAGGAATCCATCGACCTCTTCCCAAAAAGAATCATGTTCCTTAGTCGGAGGAAATGATGGGGAAGAGTCGGAGACGAACGTTTTCACAAAATCATCAAAGGAATAATTGCAAACATCAACACTTTTGACGGAAAACTTCTTTGATTTTGAATCATCGGCTTTAAAAATCATAATATCATCATCGTGTCGTAAAGTTAGAGTATCCTCATAATGGTCTACTAGGGCTTTAGCGGTTCGTAAAAACGGTCGCCCTAGTATAAGAGGAACTCTCGGATCGGGTTCAAAATTAACAACGACAAAGTCGGCCGGAAAAGTACACGAGTTCACTTGAACAAAAACATCTTCCGCAATTCCAACCGGATGAGTAATTGAACGGTTAGCAAGCTCTAACGTCATTCGGGTTGGTTTAAGTTCCCCCATCCCAAGTTGTTTATAGATTGACAAAGGCATAAGGTTAATGCTTGCACCTGAATCGGCCAGGGCATTGCAAACCTCTTGATCTTTCAACGAACAAGGAATGAGAAACTTTCCCGAATCTCCAAGCTTCTCGGGAAGCTTCTTGAGAAGAATCGCGGAGCATTGAACATTAATCGGTGTTTCGGCTAATTCGAGCAATTTCTCTTTATTACTTATTAGATTCTTAAATGTTGAGGCAAATTTAGGCATGTAAACAAGAGCATCCATAAAACTGATATCAAAGTGCAATTTTTGAAAAATATCGAGAAACTTTTCCATTTGTTTTTTAGATTTTGCACGGAGCTCTTCATTATTAAATCGTGATGGATATGGCAATTTAGACTTGTATTTCACATTATTCTCAAAAACGACTTTTTCTTTATCCTTTGACTTTTGAACAACCGGAGGTTGGACGTTTTCGGAACCTCCGTTATTAGTAGGAGGTACCGGGTCCTTTGTCACCTCGGTCTCACGGTCCACTACCTTTGGTGGAAGAGAAGAAGAGGTAGTCGGAACCGTGGGTTCATATAAAGCACCACTGCGAGTCGTAATCGCCTTAAGCTCGCCCCTCGGGTTTGGAATCGTATTACTTGGAAGAGTACCAGATGTCGACGCTTGATTCATTTGCATAAAACTGCTCATCATTTGCTTAAGCTCATTTGTTTGTCGAGTTATAGATGTGTCGATCTCTTTCTTAAATTCAACCCTCAAGTTATTGATTTGATTTTGCATTGCTCGTATGCTAACATCGTTCGTTTTCATATAATTAGCAAGCTCAGGAGAAAGTTGTACTTGGTGTGGTGGTTGATAAACTTGTTGGGGTGGAGGTGCTTGAAAATTTTGAGTTTGATTGAATTTGGTTCCACGGTTTTGATTGTAACCTTGGTTTTGATTACCTTGGTTATTTTGAGGATAACGGTTTTGATGATTTTGCACGGGTGGAAACCCAGGTGGAGTTGTTTGGTTAGCACGAAAATCTTGGTTTTGATTGTAGTTTACGGCTGCAACGTTAGCATTATAAACTTGGCCATCGGTGGCTTGACATTCATAATACGGATGCGGTCCACCACAAATCACACATTTTTCATTAACGGCTTTAACGGGCTCGGGTTTTTGGTTCTGCGACTTAAACTCTTTCATCATACAACGGATAGCGTCGGTAAGTTCGGCCAATTCCGATGATTGGACCGACGAAGGTGAAGGAGGAGTAAAAGAAGTCACTTTCGAAACATTCGGTTTGTTACGAGAAGTCGGAACCTTTGATTTGTTCTCGATAATCGTCAAAATATCCCTAGGTGTACGATTCAAGATATTGCCACCGGCGGCCGCGTTTAAAGAATCTTGATCGTTTTGCGTCAAAGCATTATAAAACGTGTCGATTTGGTGTAACTCGGAGAAACCATGGTGAGGACATTTTCGAAGAAGATCCTTAAAGCGTTCCCAAGCCTCACCAAAGTTCTCATCAAAACGTTGTTGAAAATTAGTTATATCATTCTTAAGGTTAGTCGTTTTGGACGGCGGAAAGAAATGATTAACAAATTTCGAGACGAGTTCTTCCCATGTGTGAATCGAACGAGGGGGTTCTTTTTCGAGCCAAATCCGGGCTGAACCCTCGAGTGAAAATGGGAACAACATCAATTTGATAGCATCGTGAGGGACATCCTTAAATTTCAAAGTCGAAGTTAGCTTATTAAACCATCGGATGTGTGCGTGAGGATCGTCCCTCTCAAAACCGTGAAATTGTTTTGACGTAACAAGTTGAATCAATCCAGTTTTAAGTTCAAAATTATCGGAAAGGATTGGTGGTAAAACAATTGCATCCCCGTATCCCTCGGTGGGACACTGGAGCAATTCTTGCATAGTACGTTGATCGTAAACCGGTTGTGGTCCCATCGGCGGGATCACATTGTTTTGGATACCACCCATCGGCGGGGGTCCCAAGTGTTGTTCGTTCGGGTTCATTTCCTTCGTATTAGGAAATAGAACTCGGTGTGTGTGACGAAACAAACTTTCCGGATTTGAAAGTGGTGAAACAAGTCGTTTAGACGTAGATCGTGTGTTCATACACCACAAAAATCAAAATTTTGAAAAATAAAAGGAAAATCTTTTTGTATTTTTGTTTTTATAAAGCAAAATTCAAAAACTTATACTTTTGTTTTTCTTTTTCTAACGTTACGTTAATTGTAAAACGTTTCCCTTAATCTACTCGCGACGGAACGGGAGAGAAGAATGGATCTCTCTTCTGCTTGCAATTTAATGTCAAAGCTTCCGTATTTTCCGCTTATTCGGTAGTAGAATCAAAGTAATCCGTCTAGCAACCAATTTCACGCGTAGTTATATTGGGAGACTTATTTGGTTTACAACGCCCTTTCTTTCGATCGGAACGAGGCTGTATCTTTATTATTTTTTTGGTATTTTTGTGAAAACACTTTAGGAAAAGTGTTTTTGATTTTTCGATATTTATATAATATATACAAAATAGAGGAAGGCTTATCAAAACACAATTTTTCAAAAACGAATATTCAAAAATTCACTTCAACCTTCCCCGGCAGCGGCGCCAAAAATTGATTCGTGTGAAAAACACAATATAATCAATTATAGTATAGTAATAAGCTCAAGAAATCCGCAAAGAAATACGGATAACCCGAGGTCGTATTCCGTGTGAAGGGTGAATGGAATTCCGAATTTCCGATTCGGAAAACGCGTCGTGAAAAGTGGTAAAAAGAGATGTGAATGAGATTATACTAATGAAATAGTAAATGAAGCACAAATAATCAATTAAACACGTAATTCAACTAAACAAACCAAAAACGTAACGTAGAATCGAAAACCGTAAATTAAAACGGAAAATAAACGTTAATGAACGAAATAAAACGCGACTTTTAAGCTACACAACTCCTACGGACTTGGAAATAATTTCTAAAAATAAAAAATGATAAAAGAAAATTTTGAGAAAAAGAAAAATATTTTTTTTTTGACTTTTTATGTATTTTTTTATGAATTAAAAACTATTTTAAGTAATTAAAAAAAATGAAAATAAAGTGAGAAAAATAAAAATTAAATTTTGAAAATTATAAAATAACTAAAAAAAAATTTTAAAACTAAAAACTAATTTTTTTTTGGCTTTTTATGTAATATTTAGAAATTAAAAACAATTAAATCTAATTAAAAATTCAAAAGAAATTCAAATTAAATGAGAAAAATACAAAATAAATTTCTAAAAATCTAAAATAACTAAAAATAATTTTCTAATATTTTTTTTGGACTTTTCTGGACTTTTTTTTAGATTTTTTTTTGTATTTTTTGGAATTAAAAATTAATTAAAAAGTGATTATAATTGAAAATTAAATAAGAAAAATAGCAAAACAACTTGGAAAAATCTGAAAATTTCAGGAAAATTCTAAAATGATAAAATAAGCTTGAGAAAAAATTTTGAAACAAAAATAAGCTAGGAAAGTGCTTAAAAACTTGAAAACAGCTGATTTGGAGTGCTTATTTATAAGCACTCCTGACCAAAATGACTTGAAACTTTTACCAAATGATATTTGAACTATATTAAGCTTGTTGGAACAATTGAGAATCAATTTGAAGCACAGAAACACAGATATGAGCACAATGAGTCCAAATAAGCAATATTGGATAAGCTATAAGCTGAAACAGTTAAAGCAAAAGCCAAAAATCACTTGCAATAGTAACTTATGGTACTAATAAACTCAAAGGATCAATAAAACCAGACTTGAGGTCACTACAACCAAATAGCAGCCCTAATTTGAAATTCAGTTAACTAGTTCAATGTACTCACTTGATAAGCTGCTTGAACAGTACAAATAAGCTAATTAGTGGTAACTTTTTGGTTCTACTTAACCACTAGCAACCATAGAACAATAATCCACTCAGAAATAAGATCCTAGATCCTCTTAAAACCTCCAAATCAACCTAGGATTATGGTATTTTGCTGAGTGCACAGGGCACTTGGTGCTGAGACAGTCAACTTAAGTGAGCTTATTTGATGAGCAAATAAGCTCCAAACCACAAAGTTCTTTTTGATTCTTGTAAACCTACTACCAAATGATTCAAAACAGCTTTTAGAAAGTATCTTGGATCAATTATGAGGACTGTGCACTTGATTGAAGTTGTGACCAAAAACAGGTAACCAAAAAGCTATTTGACTTTTATGATGAACAAAACTTTGACTAATTTGAACTTTTAAGCTACTTAACTGATTACTGAGGTGAAAATGAGCTATATAACTATTACTAAAAGCTACTACTATTGATTTACTACTATTCTATAAGCTATTTTATCTAAAAATCCACTAATCACTTAACTGTTTTGAAATTTACCTAGTACTTTTGACTTTTTACTATTGAACTATTAATTTTATGCTACTACTATTATTATTAGACCTATAGTAACTTGTTGGAACCAAAAGAAACCTCAGAATACTACTTAACACTAGCACACTATACCTATCCAAACACCCCTTAATATTCTGTCATTACTACAAACCACCACAGATCCAACCAAATTACTTCCAAACCTCAACCTATTATCTCACAATGATCCATATACTAAAAATCAATGAAGAAAACAGATCTCAAAGCAAATGTAACTCAGAAAATAGATCCACAGATGTATGACAGAAATGATGAACTAGAGACTATCAAACAACAACTAGTATCTAACAACCAAACAGATTAATTAATAACAATAATCCAACTATTATAAGACAAGCACAAGTAGTATAAATCTAAAATAAGTAACACAATCACAGATCTAAACTACTTTAAGCTCAAAAGATGAAACAGTAATGAATATGAAATGGAACTTACAACTTCAAATCCCCCTCAGCATGAAAAGAGGGGGTTCACTTAGCTTGCCTGTCTTTTGACAGGCCAATGGGACACCTTATTGGCTGCCTTTACTCCAATATAAGCTCAGCTTATTAACAATAAGCTGATGTTTGACCAACAGTTGACTTTTTAAGCTTTTAAGAAAGTATGAGTGTTTGGTGCCTTAGATAGTCTCACAAAAGCTATATACAGCTTATATGAAACTATTTGAACAAATGAAAAGCTTGTTGAAGCTTTTGTAAATAAGTCTTGATAATTTTTTTTATATTTTCTGATTTTCTATTTTTTTTTTTTTTTTTTTTTTCTTTTTATGCAAACTTGAAACAACTAAAAGTAAATGACTGAAAGTAATACTGAATTGTAAAGAGCAATAAGGAAATAATAAACTGAAAACAGAATTTAAATAAGCAATAAGCTAAAAATAAGAGAAATAAGAAATAAGACAATTAAAATAAAACTTAAATTAAATTTTCATTAATAAAAGGATTCAATACAAGAAATAAAATGACAGCATAACAATACTTAAAATAATGCACACCTAATACATGAAAATGAAGGGGTATATATAGGGGAGAGGTATGAGCTAGGGTTTGCAGTCCTCACAAGCCACCTCAGCTATCCGTGTGATGTTTGTGTTTCTTTGGTCCCATTTGAGCCGTTTGATGCAATTCTAGATGCTTCCAATGATTTCTGACCCTTGATTGATTGATGTGACATATGTGAATCCTCCGTGTGTGCTATGATTGGTACACGCGTCATTCCCTCTGCCATCTCTGACTTGTCAGACCTTCTAGAACACTTAATCATTGGGTTAATTAAAGTGAACATGGGTAATTTGGGCGGGGTGAGGGTGAATAGTAACTTAGGGTTCATCCCTGGTAAAATTAGGGGGCGGGTTTTTTCAAAAGGTATTAATTGTTGAGAACGGGTCGGGTTAAGGGTGTAGGCCGGGTATAGGTTCATTGGGATGGGCTTTGGTACTAGAAAGGTGGGCTAGTGAGGTTTTGGATCCGTTTGTTGCTTTTGATAATTAGGAGTAGTATTAACTTTCAAGGACCAAAGTTGTAATACTAAATTCCATAAGGACCAAATCTGTAATTCCTTCAAAGTATTTTCCAAGGGTATTGTTGTACTTTTCTTAATCATGAAGGACTTCTTTTGACTTTTTCTTCAAATATTCTTTGAGGGACCATTTGTGTAATTCTCTGAAACTGCAGGGACTAATTTTGCCAAATCTTCAAAACTTTGATCAGGGACCAATTATGAATTTTGATGACTGACTGAGGACTTCTGATGATAATTTGAACTTTCCTTGATCATTATGCTTCCCTGGCTCGGCTTTTGACCTTTTTCCATTCTCGTGCTCGTTTTTGTCGGTTTTGCTGTGTTTTTGTTCATTTTTCTCATATCCGTACCTGCACATACACAAATACAAAAACATGCATTTTCTTGGTATTTTTGGTTAGTATTCGGTATTTTTGGTCTGAAATAAAGCCTAAAAAGGATGAATGATTAAGCATTCATCAGAAACACTTTGTGTCTAGGCACCAGATCACAAAGAAGGGACAAGAGAGGAATTGTATGTGTGTTTTTCGTATGTCTAAATGAGGCTAATTAATCTGTTTATCTTCTAGATGACAGTTATGCAGTTGAAGTTGGTTGAAACCAACTTTCATAACTGTTTTTCCAACAGTCACAATGGTTGGGAAATAAGAGGTAAATCGTCATTACCTAAATGGCAGTCGATGACACTAAAATCACCAACAAAAACTCTTTTTTCTCTTGCTTCCATCATAGCAATGTGCAATGCTTCCATTGCAATGATAAGCACAAATTGCAACGGTGGATCTCCTTATCTCAAACATTTACTCAACTTAAATTCCTTAGAGGGACCGCCATTTATGATGATCGGAGAAAAACCCGGGCTAAGGCAACCAAAAACCCAATCTCTCCTTTTAGTACCAAAACCCATTTGATCCATAATGTCATCGATAAAATTCCACTTTATTGAGTTGAATGCTTTTTCAAAATCCACTTTGAAAATCATGAGTTTTCCATTTACTTTCTTAGTCCAAGAAATCATTTCGTATATGATTAAAGGCCCATCCATAATATGTCGATGTTTTATAAATGCAGTTTGGACATTCCTGATTATAGTACTCATATGATTGCTTCCAATCTGTTAGCAAGCAACTTTGAAAGTAATTTATAATAGCAACCCACAAGACTCATGGGACAGAAATATTGTGGAAGTAGCTGATTAGAGATTTTTGGAATTAAGGAGATGAAAGATGAATTGCATTCCCTTGCAATTCACATTAAAAAGTCCCGTGTATGAAGTTTGCCCTTTATATAAAAAAATTTTGGTTTTTAGGGAAACTAAGAAACCTACATCTTTTTCATTTTGTAAAAGATTTTTATTTCAAATGTTATATCGTCTTTTAGTTGGTTTTTTCATTAGAAGCTGTAACTTTCAGTCAATTACGCATATCAGTGTGTCGGTCTGTAAGGAACTCCCAAAGGGGTTGCCATTCTATGGGTGCACGAAAGTGACAGTTCATTTGACTACAGAATTGGATGATCTAAGAGTGTTTGAAACCTCTTTTGGACTCCTTTTGGTGGTCCTTGTGGTTTCTAATAGGCCATTAAATAAAAGCGACGTAGTAAATACAAGCACACAAGTTCTCTGTCATTGTGTGACATTACATATGGACATTTCTACAAGTCAACTGACTTTTGATTGCAGAGCTATGAACCAACAATTTAATGCAAGATCAGTTGCATTGGTTGGTTTGGTGAGATGACAAAGGAAGCTACAAGATTGAATCCAATACAAAACTAGCAAAAAGCCATTTGATATCCCATAACCAATGGTTTTTTTGAACAACCATAACCAATGCTTCACAAGGAGATTAAAAGTCAGAATAGTTCTCATAAATATACATGACTACTAATTACAGATGGCCAACTTAGATTGAAAACAGCTTATAACATAATCCAAAAGAGTGGCGAGATTCAAAAAGCTACTAGCATTCACAATGGCACTATATATTGCTATGCTTATGAGGCTATCATATAATGAATCTATCGGGCATCAGACAACACCTCACTCGGATTAGAGAATATAATAATTGATTTTTCTACAAGTTATGAATTATTTCATTGTAGCAGGTTGTATGAGAAGAATGCTGAATGCCCATTAATCTAGACCACAATGCATTGCCAATTGTTAACTCAAACAAGATAAAGCTTTAATAATGTACAGCCAAATTATAGGCTTCTAAACATCCATCACAACTTCACAACAGGATGAAGTATAAATCGTAAAAAATACAAAGAAACGTTGAAATATAATACAAGACACTAATGTTTAATACTAACCTTGGGTGAAAGTTTTGAGTACTAGTTGTGATGCATTTCTCTTTTCTTTGCAACCTACAGGAATCCTGTTCAACTACTTCGTTTAATTACCTCTAGATATAGTTATACAGTTCTTGGCTTCTTGCTAATCTAGCAAGCCCAGTCACACAATCTTATATTTAAGAAAAACAATATAATGAGTTTCAAAAGCTAAAGGTTCATCCTTTGCAAATAAAAAAGCAAATGCAGACTGTAAAAAGTTCACTTATCCATGTATAACGCAAGACATAGTAACCTTATTTTAGCATCCCTTGATTAAAAAGACAGTATCCACGTTCAGATTAACTTCCAATTTTCAAGCATGTAAAGCTCAGCACATCAATAGATAATCAATTAACGATTGCCTCAAAAAGTTGACTGCCCACATCCTATATCTCCAATGATGCAAGAAAATATATCAGCAGATGCAAACTTTGGATACATGCATATATGCTCATAAAGCAGCAGGGGACCATAAATCCTTTATATTTACATTGTAGTGATAAACAATAGCAAAGCCCAATGGGTGCAAAGGTGAAGAACAGCAAAATAGTGTGTTTTTAATCATTGTGAGTCTAAGACATTGATTAACATATAACATCAGACATGTTTTATTATTTTGGAAATTCAAAAACTGTTCTCATCCAAACAAGAATCATCAAAGCTATACTACAGGCCTACAGCTTGAACTACAAACCAGTAATATATATCTATTATTATGTTTATTCAACTAGAAATCTAAGATTGACCAATCTAAAATGCTTACATCTAGGTCCAAGAGGATCACATTTTCTGCTGCATATGAAAAAGCGAATGATGTTAAGGTGAAGGCAGCTGAGGAAAAGGAATATAAATACAACTTCACACAACCACATGTAAGGAAGATGACTCAAAGTTATCACTAGTATTTCAACCTCTTTCACACAATCCTGTGAAATGATAAGTTCCGATTGAGTAATCAAATTCTAACGCTCCTACGTCATCTATCACGAAAGAATGAACCGGTCTGCAAGCCAATGATAATGACAGGAACATCAAGAATAATACTTCGTAGAACAAGACATTGAAGATTGCTGGAAAGGTAAACTATAACTTTGGGTGGACATTTTTAGTTCAGGTCGCAATGCGTGTGTCTTACTTATCACCAATACATTATGTCATATATTGTGGTTAAACTACTTCCTGCAATTGCACTACAATTTATGTATGACAACTTAGTATTACATCCATTTAAAATAAAAATGCATAAGCCTATGTAATCAATGGAGAAGACTGAAGAGTGTTTTCTTAAATCTGCATAAGAGGGTAACTGATAGGTGCATATTATGTTTAAGATAGAAAAACTTCTAAAGGATTTGCATTGCTGTATGAGCATATATACTTAGCAAGTTTGCATTTGCTGATATAATGTCATGGTGTCAGGCAGATATATCAAATAGTTGCCAAATTTTGACATATAAGTCACTCTTCAGGTTGTCTATTTCAAAGAGTTAACAGCTCATTTGGTATACCGGCCCTGATGCTAGACAATCTGTCAAAGAATGCAAGTATGCTTATAAAAGAACAGGGGACTAATCTTTATAAAACTTCCTATCTTAAACATAAAGAGATGAACACTGATAAACCCCAATTAGTGCATAAGTGCGAAGGGTAGCAACAAAGTTTGTAACCATTATAGATATATAACCTTCAGCACTATGCATCTACATATGTCAAAACTTAAACTAAAAAGATCCTTCACTGAACACAGAACATAACTTTCCTCACAATCTCAAAGAAAAAATAACCACCAAGCTCATATAGGTATGATTATGATTGTCGAATACGATCTAGTATACCTTGTAACGAGTGCGATACACAATGTCCAAGCTCCTGACTTCACCTAAAAGTTATAGAAAACTCAAAAGCATCCAAAGTTAATCAGTCCATGGATTCAAAGTCTACTTGCAGCCTCGCAGGGCATATGCATTCAGCTACTATACTTACAGCCATTACTATACTTACAGCCATAATGTACAACACAAATCTTTTCAGTCAGGCATATAAAAAAGCAATCTCACTACAGCGAATTCAACTTTTAGCGACGGAAGGATTATTCGCTAAAAGTTCAAAATGTCATCGCCATAAAGTCGTCCCCTAGCTCCGTCACTAAAACTTTTGGCAACGAAAAGTCAAAGCCTTCAGCGACAAAACGTGGGGCCCACAAGAATTCTCATTCAACGATTGAACGGGGGGTTCCACACACCTTTAGCGATAACACACATCGTCGCTAAAAGTGGCTGCTGGCAAAAAGAAAATTCTGCGGAAAACTGCAGCATACCAAATCTCCACCTGGAAATCACCATCTTTTAATTTCTTTGCTTTGACCGCGACTTTGTTTGGTCTTCCTCTTTCCTTCGGCCCATGTTTCAAAGCTAGCAAAAAGTTTGAGCCTTCGGGATCTCTCTTGAACGGCGGTTGGTCAGTCCTTTTCTTCTGTTGATGCTGAGACTGATGCTTTGACTGTCTCCCATATCATTATAATAAAGATCCACCACTTGTCTTGTCGACGCCAAACTCAGTACCTCGCTTTCTTCCTAGTACACCCACTAGACCCATACTCATTACGAATGGGCAGGTTTTGGTGGTGACTTGATCTTGCCTGGCTTTCATCAATGTCTGTGTAGTTCAAAGAAACAAGAAAGATAATATAACAATGACGAAAGAGTGTTTGGTAATTGGTGCAGCAGTTACCAAACAACCCTTGATACATCATCATAGGTGTTTGGTAATTGGGGCAGCAGTTACCAAGCACCCCTGTTGCAGCATCAAGGGCATATTGCTCAACCTAGCTTTAAGGGATCATCTGTAACACAAATCATTTGTCAGACATAAAAAAAAGCAATATACAAAAGGCATTCTTCTCTATATAACGGCTATAAGCGTATAATCCAACTGCATACATATGCATAGTGTATGTTGGGCTTATGCTAAGATAGTCATGAGAAGTATAACAAGTAAACTGATTCACAACTTATCTAAATCTGTTCAATAAAGTGTACTTGCAAATCAGTTCACTTCTCAGTAACATTCGCCTTTTTATATGTTCTTCAATATGTGTGTGCATATGTAATAATACCATAACAAACATACTAACAATACACAACACGGATCAAAAACATATCAAAACGAAGCCAATATAATAAAATTTTATAAATGTACTGTTTAATTCACTAAACAAAAACCTAAAATATGTACGATTAATTTACATCAAAATCTAATCCGAAAAGTACACCAGCACACCTCTCATACCCACCATTACACCTCCCTTTAATCTTCTCAAACACTCGCCACGTCAACAAACTATCCGAACCAGCCTGATGACATTTCCCAACCGCTCTATCCACCCCAACCAACTCCGCCGCTTTCTCCAACCCACCATACACGCCATCACAAAATCTCATCATATGCTTTACATCATACATCCTCTCCCCAAAAAAACACCTCAAAACCTCCATAAATCCACTCAACTCATCCGGCAACACTCGCCCTGTCAAAACCTTAACTAAATACCCGAAATCATATCCACTATGAAACGTCACCCAACAAACATCCCCATACCCACAAACCATCCCCGACGACATCATCAACTCGCCAAATCTCACACCATCAATCCCACACTCGTTATTCCTCCGAAAATCAACTCCTTGTTTTACAAGCAGCTCGATAGAATCACTTGCGTGCATGTCATGGTATACATCAAAATCCTTAAAATTAAACTCCCATATATATACATCTCCATTAGTTTCACCTAAGCTAGGTAAATTCCCATTACTGTCAGTTAAAGTAAGCCCAACTTGTATCAGCTTCAGCACGTCGACATTTTTTTTAAGTAACCTGTAATGCTCTGAAGGGCTTTGGTGCCGAACATAAGGATGTTTTTGGCGAAAAACGACACCCGGAAACTCGGTGTCCATTGAGATGTAAGGATAAGTGTCGAGTATGGATTCGATTATACGGAATTCCGAATCCAGGTTGTGGTTGTAAACTGATCTGATTACAACTCGCATGATGATGTTCGTTTCTTTTTTTGTTTTTTTTTTTGTTTTTTTTTGTTTTTTTTTTTTTTGTTTTTTTTTTTTTTGGATAGAAGGATATCGGGAATTAGGGTTAGGGTTTATGGGTTACTTTTTGTATATATAAGGGAGAAAAAGGCGGTGAAAAACGAGTGGTGGGGACGGTTTTTGAAATTATGGGAAGTTCGTACGTTAAGTTGTCGATAAGGTGTTGTACGGTTTCTTGGCTTGCAAGTAATTAGTGATTATATCCGTTTCCAAATAACTATCTGTTACATAAAAAAAAATGTTGTAAACGGCTGTTATTGTTTGTTTTTTCTTTGTATTTTGTAGAATGAAAGTGTTATTTTTAACTATCGATTTAGGTGATCAATTTGTAATCATGATAAATGTTCAATAAGTCAAGGTTGTGCAGAGTGCACACTTATATGACTTTATTGTAATTATCGCCCCGAATCACGGGGGTCCGGGGGCAGCGCCCCTCGTAGCAGGGTTCTAGGGGCGGCAGCCCCCAGTAGCAGGGTCCAATAAAATATGACCAATAAAATGTGTGTTTGGTATAAAGTGCTATGTTAAAAACGCACTTAAAAATAAAATTCTCAGTATTTTGGACATTAATTTTACCCGTCAAATTAATTATTTTGGTAGTTAAATAACTGCCTTGGCAGTTACAACCGAGTTCGGTTTAATTGGTCATATATTCATCATTTTCTGGTTCGGTTTTTTTCATAACAACAAGCACACATTCTCGTTTCAAATCTGAGTTTTACCCGATTAAAGATTTCGGTAGAACCATCGAAATACTTCGATCTGAAAGTGTTTACACGACTCTCAGATTACTGTGATCCAATTAATTCTAACATTAACTAATTATTTTTGATTTTTTTTTATTTAACGTAATAACTTTAAATGATGTTAGTATAGTAAATTCGATCAAAATTCGTTATCAGTTCTTATTACTGAATAATAATGTGGAATGAACCTGAATAATAAAGGTGAACAAATAATTTGGGTTGAGAAAGGTATTTTCTATCAAAAAGAAATTTTTGTTTTAGTACGAGAATTTGTCGTGTTCGTTTAGGACTTTGGGAATTCATTTGGTGTAAATGTTGGGTTAAGTCTATTTAAGTTGCTTTTGTTTTGTAAGTGGGATTGAAATTGGATAAGAATTTGAAAAAGATTTAAAAGAAAATAAAGAGAGAGAAAATTAATTAATACTTAATTTATATGTATATATTTAATAGGTTTTATGTTTTTGGTTAAAACAAAAAAGATAAAAGATAAAAAGAAATAATAAAAGTATGTGGTTGACAAAAATTTATCAAATAAAAAGAAAGTTTGATTGATTGGTTTCATGAAAAGCCTCCAAAATAAGTTGGTATGAAAATTTAATTTCAAAACCCATGTCACGGATATCAAAATGCTACTAAACAATGGATTAAACTCTACTTTTATTCAATACCCACCCACACCCTCAAACCAAACTGGCCATTAGTTTGTAGACGGACTTGGGTTGAGATTAGCATTTGGATTTGAAAATTTATGATATAAAAATAAATTAATTTACAAATAAATATGATGAGCCCACTTGATTTTGATTAAAATATCAAGAGAGACATACTTACAAAGATGATGAAACCACTTAAATCAACAAAATCAAAATCTATATGTACCAGAAAGCATTTATCTCAGGTAAATGGGTAAGTGAAAAACGTAGCCCTTAGAGTTATGTATAAGACATGCATTGAATGTTTATACCCAATGGCGGAACTTGGCCCTTTTTCTTGGGAGGGCTGAAATATTTTTGGACGTAAAACGTAGCTTGTTGAAGCATAGTTATATATGAAAGGATTCCATGTAGTTATATACGAAGAAGAATGCCAAGACGTTAGTTTAATAGTGTTCAAAGTTTGCATATACCAACTTAAATTTTGGCTTAATTAATGTATAACTAAATTTTTGACTTAATTAATGTATAACTTTTTCACTTAAATGTCGTAATAAAACTAAGCTAACACTTCGTTATATTTTTTAGAAAATGCAACACACTAAAGTATACCGAATTATATACGGAGTAGTCATTAAGAAAAAAAGTTAAACCTAACAGCTTGACAAGTGACAACAATGTACACCCACAATATTTCATTTTGAACCTTAACTATTAATATATAGTCACAATATTTCATGTATGAAAAATTTGGTATAGGATTATAAATAGCGCAGTTGGGTCCGCTTTCTATAATCGGCTTGATTATGAATGTTGGATGCCTATGTATGAAAAATTTGGTATAGGATTATGAATATCGCAGTTGGGTCCTTTTCTATAATCGGCTTGATTATGAATGTTGGACGCCTTTGTTTATATGGTTTTGTTTTGTTGTGTTATAATTGCTGCCTTTCCAAAAAAAGACCGCAAACATATAATATTGTCTTGGCTCCGTCGTAACAATAAAAAAGTAACTTTGGTTGTATTTTATTGACTTTTAACTATGGGCGGCAATCATCGATTTGTTTTCGGGTTTACCTATTCGGATTTGCGGGTTGGTATAACTTGTACACAAACACAACTTATTTATTAATCGTGTCAAGAAACTTAACTTTTAACCTAATCCCGCATAATACGTGTAACTCGTTTGTAACATGTTTAACCTATTTAAGTAAATACATCAATAGGCCACGCAGTAAAAAAGTTGGTAGTTTGTCGATTCAATTAGTTTAAATTCAAAATTGATATAATGACTTAATATTTGATCAAAATAACATATAAATAACTATACAACAATTTCATTAACATCCACTATAATCGTAATTCAATGTTATATTAAGTACATAAGAAAATATATTTAAATAAAATTCCAACATAAAATCCAAGTTACATATTTATATGTTTGAGAGACTTATATATTTAAATTGGTTCACGGTTGACCTGCTTAATACTTGCTCAACCCAATTAAACACGACTCGTTTATTAAACAGGTCATACAAGTTGACTTAGCTTGTTTTTACCCAAAACTGTTTAACTTTATGTCGAGTTCATGTCGATTATCGTATCTTGTCAAGAATTGCCATCCCTACTTTTAACCACAAAAAAAATTTATTGAACTTGTGACCCCCTATACTATGTTCCCCGACACTTTCTTGATATTTTATAAAAATCTTGTGCCATCCATATCTAATTTTTCTTGACCTAATGTTAGGTCCTTCCATATCTTTTGTGTTCAAAGTTAGGTATTGTTATTTGCCTACCAAACATCCATCTTCAACCTTGCAACCACAAAGTGAAAAAAGAAAAAAGAAAAAAATAATAATAAAAAAAAAATAATTAAAATAAATAAAATAAAGTAAAAAATAATAATAAATAAATAAATAAATACTTGCATTATTTTCATTGGAATCACTTTGTTCCAGCATTCCCAAGGATAAAAAAAGATGACCGAAAAACAATTTATAACATTATTCAAGGCTTACAAAATACATAAGAGGGAAAGGTGTCGTGGCTAGCATAAATTACTCATTTGGAGCTCAAGAGTGTTACATCGTGATATCATCATAACACCTCTTCACAATTAACCCCCTTCTCACTAACAACTAACCTCAACTTACTCATTTGGGGCCCACCACTTACAATTTTTTTTCATTAAATAAACAAAATTCATTTCATTAAATAAAAATACAATACAACACAATAAAATATACGAAACGTGAAATAACGAAACGGTTAAAAAACGATATGAAGCATCATCAAGAATTTATATATACTTGTAATTATCGATGAGTTCTGACTTTTCTTCCCAAACTTAGAGGATTTTTTTTGGATAAACTAGCCGTTAAGCCTTTTATTCAAATCCAAACTTAAAGTAACATAACAACATATTAAAAACGATTCAAGAATTAGTTAAAAACGATACAAAACCATACAAATACACACGATACGGAAATACAAATACACACGATACAGAAATACAAAACTTAAAATACCGTTAAGCATTGTATCTGTTCCATATGTGGTTGTTTCTCAAAATGAACTACATGTGAATATGTTTGAAGCCTCTCCCACCAAATCGTTCTTTAAAAATGTTCATAGCATTCTGAAGACGATCATTGTCCTGGCTTGTACGCTGCAAATTCAAGTATATATCATTGAATTTTTGGCATTCAGTGCTAAGTCTTGCCCACTTAGCCGTTATCTGGTTTTTGTTACGAAAATCACCGTTAGATTGATTGTTGAACCTTTCAACAACCTCATTTCAAAAAGTGGAATCATTGTAGTAGTATTAGGAAACTTCAAGCCACATGTCAGCTAGCAAGTTTTCTTCTTCAATAGACCAATGATTAGTCATTGTCAAATGCTTTAGAAAGTGAAGTGTGTGCAAAATAGTATGTTATGTATGCTTTATATAGGGGTGTTTAGAAATTCAAATTTGAAAAAATGAGTGGGATATATGTAAAATTCAAATTCAAATTGACAGGGCGGGATAAACTTAAAATTCAAATTCAAATTGGAAGAGTGGGATAAACTTAAAACTCAAATTCAAAAACAGGCGGGATACATTTAAAATTCAAATTCAAAAAATAGAGCGGGATATACTTAAATTTCAAATTTAAAAACGGTCCTATAAATAGCCATTCACAGAGGCACACAATACACCCACAATTCACAGACAAATCATACATAATTCACAAACAATTCATACAACAATGTCACAAAACACTTCACCAGATAATGAATCACTTTACAATACCCCACCAAAAGATCTGTTTCCAGTATCCCGATATGACAATCCACCACAAAATACTCCACCAGCAGATCTGTTTCCTGTATTCTCATATGACAATCTACCACAAAACACTCCACCAGAAGTTCTGTTTCCACCGGTAAAAAATCCACCGGCAAACAATCCACCACAAAACCAACCCAACATTTGGGTTGACTAATGAAGAACTCTTCGAGCAAGATATGCTAGTCTTGTTACAGGTTCAAGAGAAGGAAGAACGTCAGGCAAGAGTTCGTAAGGCGCGGGCAAAAGCTCGTTAGGATCGGTTAAACCATGAAGCAGAATCCCGATGGGCTCTGGGTTAAACCCTGTGCTATCAGAGTTCCGATTCGAGTGACGAGGGCTATGGCACAGACTGATTCATTTTCTTGATTCGAAGTTTATTTTAATCGTAGATTAATGTTTTGGAATACCGTGTCGTTGTTTAACATTTTAAACTTAGTTTATTTTATCGAACGTTGTCTAATGTATTTGAATTCCATGTTTTATGTATTTCAATTCCATGTTTAGTGTATTTTCATTTCGTATTTTAAAAACACTTACTCGTTTACAAGTTTACATATTTAAAACATTACAAACCATTTACATCTACAAATATACAAAACAAATATAAGAATTACAAAAAAAATAATAAAAAAAAAAAAAAAAAAAATGTCAGGTGATCAAACCTCGTCGTGCAGACGAGTTGCACCCAACTGGCGAACCACGGCGAGAGTGGGGGGTGCAGCAACGAGTTGTGGCGAGGGCAAGTGATTGTCTACGTAGGAGTGGCGAGTCCCAGTGGTGAGCCACACCTCTCCCTCTAAAGAGAAGTTAAAACAACATAACCTAGCAATACACAATAAACACGTTGATTTTAAGCATAAACTAATGTATCATGACTTAAATTATGGTAATGTAACCAAACCATTGACTTTATGGAAAGGATTGAAATACTTTTGGATGCCACAGATTTTATAGTTTTGAATGAATCAAATAATTGATCGTTATCTCACCTTACGCCACGTCTTTTTGTAAACTCGATATATATAAACTATAATATAAATATATAAATATTTTCATATTTTGTGCCGTCTTATACCACGCCTTATAAACGCAAAAGCTTCGCCTTAGCCACTAAAGCATGAAGCTTGATCATGCCGTCATGCCACGCCTCGTGTTATTTATAACCTCGTAAATGATATACAAGATGTTCATGAGAATTCGCAAGAAGTGTTAACTGTGAAACATGTCATTCACACCACAAATATTGGTAGGGCTATTTGGGTAGCGTAACATTTCGAAATATGTACTATGTAGTCAAAATGAGTGGTACACTAATAAGGTCCACAGGTGGACCATTGGTTCAAGTATATCCTTGTATTCTTAATAAGAATTGATCATCACAAAATTTAGGTATGCGAGTTACTAGTAGATTTTGTTTCAACCCATTAGTTACATCTCATACATCAACCCATCAACATGCTTTCCAAGTGTTCCACATCCGATGATGGCATACGTCCAGGTTTAATGACTTAATCAGAATTGACGAAGAATGAGCCATATGTCCAGGTTTAATGACTAAATCAGCCAGAATATGTACAATGACCAATATGGATCACCAACAAACTATGACATCAACCCTGATAATTATAATGAAAAAAAAAATGAAATTACATGAACAATGCATAACCAGCTATTGTTTTTTCTTAACGAAATGCACCGGCTATTCTACTAAATTGACAAATTCAGACACCAGAAAAGCATACGCCTGCCGCACACAGATACATCCATGAGGCGAAGGTTACTAAAAGTTGTCACGTCATATATATTCATATTAAAATTTTGACACAAAGACGAATCCCATGAATTAAACAGCATGCATAAGCATGCATGACGTCTCATATATTCATATTAAACATTTGACACAAACACGAATCCCATGAATTAAACAGCATGCATAAGCATTCATGACGTCTCATATATTCATATTAAACATTTGACACAAACACGAATCCCATGAATCAAACAGCATGTAGAAACATCCATGAGAGTCAGAATACAAATTAAAAAGCGTCTTCAAAGTATCATATCCTCTAAATCCAAACCATTAATTTTGCATAAAGAATATGCAAACTACCATCTAAGAACATTCATCCATCATCTAGAAAAAGGTACCTTCTGGTGGCTGAACAAGTTTTCGGTTGTGTGCGGCCGCCATTTCTTTCTTCAGTTGTGTCAGTATATCTTCCATCGTGTACTCTCTTTGCCAATTCGCTAGTATCCCAAACTTCTTTGGGTCCACCTGCAACATGGTTTGTGTTAGCAAGACCCTATATTTAGTTAAACATGAATCATGACCCTGAACAGTGAACACACCTTAAAAACAGAATCTTTGACGCTGCAAGATTCATGACAAAGGGGCCTTTTTTCATTCGTTTCAAGAAACATGTTTGTAAAAGGATCTTTTAGGCTTCTACACATACTAAACCCTTGTAGGGGTTATAAGAGCTTACATAGTACCCCCAAATACCCATGTGTACTCCCTTTGTTCCAACTTCCAACTGTGTCACCATTTTACTTTAAGGACTTTCTGATAAAGAAGTTTCAGGTTTTGCTTGGCGTATAGTTTTAGTGGAAAATTTTGACTATTCATGAAACTATCTAAAATCTTTCACTTAAAAAGATAGAAATAAACCTTAAGAACAATATTATAAACGCATCATATATTTTTTTCTGGAAAAGCAACCATAAGTTCAAGTCAAAAAGTAATAAATTTTGCACTAGGAAGTTGACTACAGACGCTTTTTAGGACTAAAAAGTCAAAATAAAATGAGCTGTAAATTATAATATAAATTTACCACTCCAGTCTCGTGGTTGACACAAGTCATGTTAACCCGAGAATGAAAACGAACAGTAGGAGGCTTCTCAGGGTAATCTTTGTCACAAAACAGCTTCAACGTATAGATCCGACCTTCATGTACAGACTGCAACATGACAAAAAGACATATTAAAAGAATTAACATCCAATTTGAGATAAATGGTTTGCAAGTCAGGTAGCTTATTCCATTACCATGTTCCTTAATCCTTAACTTTGTAGGTCCCACATCAGTTTATCAAACAAAAGATCGCCATTCAAAGGTCAAAATAATACCACGATTTTTCTAATCATATTAGACATACTTGTAATCAATAAAAAGTTTTTGAAGTTTTAGATCAAACTGTACTAGATCATACACAGTGCATCCAGTTTTGTCCACAAAAGACCTTACCTTTACCATGCTCCTTAATCCTTTATTTTGTAGGTCCCACACCAGTTTATTAAACATAAGATCGCCATTCAAAAGTCAAAATAATATTGCAATTTTTCTGTTCATATTAGACATACTTGTAATCAATAAAAAGTTTTTGAAATTTTGGATCAAACTGTCAACGTCCAGTTATGTCCACAAAAAACCTTATTGATCTGATAAAAGTCCATTTAGCCACCACTAGCATTAAAGGTAAACCTCAAGTTACACAGTAAATGGATCTTACATTGTGAGGACCAATAATGGTACCAGTCCAAGACCGCATATAAATGTCATCACCATCATCCATTCCATAGCTCACGGTACCATCTCCAATACCCTTCTCTCCACGCTCAAGCTCCTCCAATAGTCTGAAATTCCGAGGTACTGCAAAAAAAAAAATCAACAATCACTAATGACCCCCTTATGGAAAAAGTTTAATTTACAGGCGTACATAATGAACAAAATTTTCCCTTGTAAGAATGATATTATAGCAGCACTCATCAACAAGTCAATCCGAAACTAATTACACCATTTTAACAACAGTTCAGACCCGTTATTATTAAATCCATATAGGGCATACATGAAAGAGTTCCTCAAGACTCTAGAGCAACTCAAAACTGAGAAACCTTAGGGCGCGTTTAGTTGGAGGAAACATTGTCTAGTTTCTATCTCTGATTTTGTAGCAGCTTGGAGAGGTTTTCATCTCCACAAAAAAGTTCAAAATTCAAGAAAACGTTCAAATAGAAATTTTCAGTTTGGTGGATAATTTTTTCGATTAAAAAAAATAAAAAAGATACTTGAACGTGATATTCGTTTTCCTTGTTTTGTACAGAACTTTCTGTTAAACAGAGGGATGTTTTCTTCCAGCTAAAAACACCCTTAGGGTTTATAGTTGTTTTCATTTATTATTTTCATTCTGAGTTACAAGAATGAAAACCCATACCGTTAAACCAATCACCATCTAGGAATTCCCCTCTCGTTCTATCATATCTATTACAACACATAACTTGTCACTGATAATGCAAAGTGGTTTGATCACAATATTAAATAAGACTAGATACATCACCCTAACGTCACAACACATGATCACCTACTAGTGACCATCTATCTTTCAAATAAACATTGGAAATTCATCAAATGAGTGTAAGAATATTTGAATCTATCTATTTTGAAGTAACACTCGTTCTTTATGAAAATGCAAACAAACAAACACCAGACAACACATGAATTAGCATTGGCTTGTTTTCAATGGGACTCAGCCTGCTAGATTAAACTCAACCACTCAAAATTCGACTTTTCGGGCTTCCAATGAGTTGTTTTCCAACAACATCAAATGTCAATTCACAGCAAAAATAGAAATATTGACTCTATTTAGCTCATAATATCAAGTCTGATCAAATCAAAATAAACAAGATCCACAAACAAGTAACTTATATTGATACCAAACTGCTTCTTTGTGTGCATTTCACTAGGGGTGAGCAAAACCGCCCGAGTCCCGAATCCCGTCCCGATCCCGAGTCCCGAATCATGTCCCGAAACCGAACCGGCAAAATTCGGGTCGGGAGTCGGTTTTAATAATTAGTGAAACTCGGTTTCGGGTTGAAAACCGACATTATCCCAATATAACCGAGTGTCCCGATTCCCTTTTATATATAGTATACCCTTTTGACTTTTAAGCACCTAGCAACTTAGATGACAGATCTATTCTGGCCCCATATCTCTCCCAACCAACTCAGATCTCATTGATCTCATCTCCATCTCCACAACACAGCTCAATCGATCTCCATCTCCATCTCCATCTCCACAACTCAGATCTATCCTACCCCCATATCTCTTCCAACCAACTCAGTCACTCAGATCTCATTGTTGTTGTGAACTTCTTATAGATCGAGTGTGCTAATATTTATCTTGGGCTCAGTTTTTGTGTTGTTTAGCATGGGCTCAGTTTTTGCATTTTTTGATGGTCTCATTTTTTGCATTCGGGACAATATTGCTTATACCGACAACCGACCCGATAGAACCGAATAAAACCGTCCCAACCCGACTAATAATCGGTTCGGGATTCGGTATTGTTTTTGCCTTGTTTCGGTATCGGGATTTTGCGGGACGGGTCGGGTCGGGATCCGGCCCGATGCTCAGCCCTACATTTCACTATTAATCACTTATGAAGTGTCGATATAAAATAAGATCTTAACAACAAGAGGGGATGCAGGCAGACAGCTATAACTATCTTAAGTGTGTGAATGTTGATCATAACAAGCTGATGCAAACCCAAAACTACTTGGATCAGATGTCCAAACAAACATCTTATGCAATACTTACACCTTCAAATGAAGATAACCATGGACACAATGAATAGCCTTACCAAAAGCATTTAAACGCATTTTGCGCACAAATTTCTATCAGTTACGATCCTAAAACTCCTACTTTATGAATCATTCTATGGGTCTAATCTAACTACCAGACAACAAACTCGTTAAAAAAGGTGAATCTGAAAATCATAGCCTCTTCAGAATACAGACTAAATATACAAATCACAACAATAAACTATCACCCCCGTAAATTTGATTGTGACAGGAGCCTAGAAGTTCAAGAATGACTGCATAACAGCCAATAACATTTTTGTGAAGAGTTCATCTTATATCTATTTGTTTAACATTGAATCACCAATCAAAATATATAGGTTGGAAATTCATCAAACACCAAATTTCACAATCCTTCTATATTTCGCCTGAGGGGTCAACTTTATAACCTTGTTCACTTGACTTTTCAGCGCTATGTAAACCAAGTTGTTTAGACTATAACCAAAAGCATTAGTGTATATCAGTTTTATCCATTTACATTCCCTTTTTTTTCTTACATATGATACCAACCTTCTTCTTTCTGTGCGTTTTACTATTAAAAAATTTACGAGATACAATAAGATCCTAGCAACAAAGGTGGATGCAGGCAGACTGATACAAAACACAGGATATACAAGCTAATATAGCATGCACAAGTTGACGTGAATCGTGATCCCATAACTACTTTAAATCATATATGCAAGCAAATATATGTACAACTCACATCACCATCATCAATGAATATACACACGGACACGACAAATAATAGGATCAAAAATTCATATGATCTCATTGTGTAGAAATTTAGGAACAAATAGGTCCAAAAACTTTAACTCTATGAAGAGTCATTTGCACATAAATCTAGATGCGTTTGGTTTGAGGTCAGAAATCACTATTGCTATAGCCTATGGTTGAATAGCAGGGGTTGAACAGAAATCAACTTATAAACACACCATTTTTGGCAAGAATGGGCCATTTTAAGGATAACATAGCTGATTATAAAACACATACCAGTAAATCAAACAACACATGACTTATTAATGAAGAAGGTGAGTCTACAATCCGGTCTATCAATAATACAAAGTAAATTTGATCACAATCTTAAACAAGACTGCATATGTGCACCTAACGTAACCAAAAACGATCACATTCCATCGAACATCTATCTTTCAAAAAAAATCAAAAGTTAAACAAATGTAAGATAAATCTATCGCGCTAACTCCAAGTAGACTTTTCGAGTTTTCGATAAGTCACCTAACAACAAATGTCAACTCCCAAGAATAATCAAGAACCAAGAATCCTAATCAACCCCTAAAAAACAACTCTAATCTAATCCAAACAAACCCAAATCACAATCAACTAACTTAACCATACAATAATCAAATCCAAACATCACAAAAACATAAAAAAAACCCAACAAGATTTGACCTAAGTTCAAGATTACATCAAATAAGCAAAACCCATTAACAATCAACAATCTTTATACCAAAAGAATGAATCTTTTTAGAAAAAGAATGAGACCCATAAGATCAAATACAAAATAAAGATGAACTTACCAACAACACTAGATCCACCTGAACCAAGCGTCATGAAAAAGATTTTTATAAAAATTTGGTTATTTTTTTAATTTTTTATGAGTATTGTTTTTTTATGATCGAAGAGGTGAGAGAGAGATGTCAAAAGGCAGAATCTAGTAAATGAAGGCAAAAGGGGAGATGGGATAAAGAGAAACCAACTTGACCGAGACTGGACCGATCACATTCGGTCCGGTCTCGGTTTTTTATAATTTTGGTCTCGGTTCGGTCTGGTCCGGCTTAAAAACCGGATATTTAGCTTATTTGGACTGAGACCGGACCGATCACATTAGGTCCGATCTCGGTCTAGGTTTTTTGCCGGATTCAATCTCGGTCCGGTCCGGTTTTGGACTGATGAGCAGCCTTAGTGCAAAGCAGGAAAAGTAAATGAACCTCGAGCTTGACTTGACTTGATTGAGTCGAGCTTTTATCGAGCTTTAGTTCGAGCCTAATAAACTAGCTCGAAACACATAACAAGCCGATTTTGAGCTTTCAATGGCTCAAGCTTTTCAAGGCTCATGTACATAAATATTTTTATTATAAAAAATTTATATAAACAACCTAAATGCTAATGTTGATATTGGTATAATAGTTAATATTTTATCGTAGAATGATTTTTTAAACCCTAATGCTCCAATGTTTTGTAAGTTATTTACTCTTGAGTTCATTGCATGTTTTCTTAACTTTATTGATGAGTTTGACTATTGAATACAATATGTATATATAAATGCAAACTTTTCGAGCCAAGCTTGAGCCTTATTCAAAACTCAAGCTTGGATGATTAAAGTTTGCTGAGCTCAAGCCTACTTTGTGATTTTCGAGCCGACCTCAAGCCCTGTCAAGTTTGTTTTGATTACAACCCTAGTTTGGACAAAATTACATAAACTTTAGGGTAAATTGCAAAAAAAGTTTTTGTGGTTTGCTATTTTTGCGAAAAATGTCTTTGAACAAACTAAATACCGAAGAATGTACATGTGGTTTGCACTCTTTGCGAACAATGTCCCTGAGGTTGCCACTTTGTCGCAAGTTGTCGATTTTGGCTAACGAGCATTAGAAAGTCCTGTTATTGAGTTCTCACATGCGTTTCACGTGAGGGTATTTTCATCATTCCATTTTCCTGCAATTTCTACACCTGCTACCTTCCCAAGGACATTTTTTGCACACATATTCACAGGGACATAGTTTGCAACTAAACTTAATCGTGTATAATACGATCAAATGACACATTCACTTATATATTTTTTTTGTCAAGATACAATTATTCTCAAAGTTGTAACAACTTCTATGACACAACATCTATATCATACATGAAGGCCATTTGCACCAAGACATAAATGAACTCCAAATCGAGACATTCATGACACAAAGTGTACACCAAAATCACAAAACCATCTAGCAATTAAAAAATGATATGCTGCAATCACCTCTATTATTTTATGATTTTGGTGTACACTTTGATTTATGAAAAATATATATATAAAAAATATATATTGAAAAATTGGTGGCAATCCGCCTCGCTCCAAATTTAGTAAGATTTTCCTTGCCACGGTGCAAATAATCCCATTTGCTCATTAAATGGCGACTTTTGCACGACTAAGGTTTGTATTTTACCTTTTAATAGTGGCACAAAGTATTCCTTTCACCAAATTCCGTACACAGTAATATGTAAGCTCATACAAAAAGATTTTTTAAATCTAAGGTGGCACAACTAAAAAAAAAAAAAAAAAAAAAAAAAAAAAAAAAAAGAGCCACGGCTGCAAACTTAGTAACTCTACCCCGCCATAATACACTTAATAATCTCAACTTTGTTCAAATCCATTGAGAAGCATTCAAATTCTACCATCACACCCTTTTACCAAAACCGCAAAACAACATGCTATACAAGAAAACGACATCGTTTACTTTCTTTTACCGTAAACGACGTCGTTCAGCTTCCTACCTTGGATCTACTATCTTTCTAATTATGAAGCAAAGATAGGTAAAGAATCGAATAAATAGAATACGTCCGCCATGGGTGTGAACTTTGTAAGCTTGACCCGTCACGACCATACCTGCTATTATGAATGAAATAACAAGTGTTATGACATCGCAATAGATAGAACTAGTTGCCATGGTTGCAAACTTAGTAAGCTTGCCCTGCCAGGACTATAACTGCTATTCTGAATGAAATAGTAGGTAAGTGTTATGACGTCATGACATATAGCACTGGTTGTTGTGTGCTGCATACGTAAGATTTGGCTAATCTAATACATCTAGCTGAATATCTTTATGGGGATGTATATCTAGAAATCTAATCCCGCTTCAAAATTGTATATTTTGCTTAATTTAAGCAGCCAACGATATTGTTTAAAAAAAAAAAAAAAAAAAAAAAAGGCCAAGATACATATACTCAAATGACATAAATGACATGGGTAAACCATAAAACGACATCATGTACCATAAAGCTAAACAACATCGTTTGCTCGCATAAATGTATAAAAGGGGTACTTTAGTCTCATATCTGAGAGAATGTACGAGAAGAAAATTGAAATAAGCCATGGCTGCATTAACGTAAATACCTGGCCAAGGTACGATTATTCTCAAAGTTTGAACAATTTCTATGACACAACATCTATATCATAGATTTATCATCAACGCCTACCCAATTACTCAAACTTGCAAGTATGCATCACAAGAAGGCGGGAAAACCCGCCATGATTGAATTGGTATAAATGCCTCACCAAAATACCGTCATTCTTAAAATTTCATCGATTACACTCGGGCATCAAACATGCAATAGAAACACATGATTTATGTGTATGCAGAAACATGAAGTATAACTCTTATACTAACACATCAACTTAGAAAACAATTATGGGCTAACAAATCATAATATGCAAATTTAGATTTTTCTTTTTAATTATCAAGCTTAGATAGGTAAAAAAAAAATTGAAAACATAAGGCACATACATCATGGCCGCAAATTTAGCAAACTTGCCATGCCATGATGCAACAGATGACCTCACCTTTATTCGAATCCAATTAGGAACATTAAAATTCTATCATCATAGCCTATTATAATATTATTATCCTCCTCGCTATATTTACTAAATATAAAGAAAAAATGGTCCAAGTTGAAAAGTAAAATGTTGAAAAATGGTCAAGCATGTGAGAAAATGTATACTACCATTTCTTGAAAGTGGAAAAACTAAAAGCAACTATGGAAAGGGTCGACTGCAAACTCTTGAATTCAGTAACTATTCAATCAATCATTGTAATACATTTTTGGTAACTCTTCAATCAGACGACTGTATTTCTTTTGTTAGGATTTGAGATGCTTTTACACGACAGTATTCCATATCTAAACAATAAGAAACATAAAAACGATACCATTCTTTCATTTCACCTCTATCCAAATAACACACCAACCCCACCACCAACCTACGTTTCACCTCTCTCTAAAAAAACACACACATAGCCGTTTTTTGCTGCCACTGAAACGGCCGCCACCAAAATCAACATTTCCCTTGGTTTTTTTTGGAGTTTTGTATTTTAATTTTGGGTTATGCGGATGGCTTGGGATGTAAGAAAATGGTTAGTTAGTTTTATAATTATGAGATTTACTTACTTTATTTTTTATTTCTCGACTTGCATTCGGTATTGGGTTGTAGGCATTGCGTAACGGGATTGATAAGCGGCCCGGGTTAACAGGTTTATCCAAAGTTTGAATCTTGAAGGATTAGCATTTTCTCATTAGTATGTAGCCATTAATACCATTAATTTGTAGCCAATTTCTCATCGACATGTAGCCTTTTCAATTAAGTCGTGGTTAAAAAGCTTAACTGTGAGATGTTATTGTTATCGGTTTGTTTATGTGTCCAAGCAAGCATACACCATGTGATATTAGGGGTGTTCGGATCACAGTCATAGTATTAGTGAATCTTTTTATTTGTAATTTGGCCATTTAGGGTGTATTTGGCGCAACAAATTATGAAAGATTATTGAGGGATTATGCTTATTTGTAATTTAGTCATTTGACTCAATTTGAATTTTGTGTTTTTATGTCTTTTTAGGCATGGTTGATTTTTGATAAATAGTTACAGCTTCGAGTTGTTCATATCATTATCACGTTTTTTTTTTTTTTTTTTTTTTTTTTTTTTTTTTTTTTTATGTTTATTGGAAAAATTATGATGTGTATTTTGTTTGATTTGCGTTTTTGGAGATGGGTTTTGGTTTTTTTTGGATCTTGGTTAACGATGTTGGTTTAATTTTGTTTTTTTTTTTTTTTTTTTTTGCTTAAAAGATCCAACTTATTGTTTATGTTTTTGTTCATAGGTGTGAACTCTCGATTAGAATCTCTGCAACAATGCTTGCAAGGTAAAAAAAAGTCGTTACAGTTTTTGTTCATAGGGTAAATAGTTACGCTTATGCTGAGATCGCTATTTATTAGACTTTATAGTTCAATTTTGAACAGTGGTATGGAACATGTTACTAGCTTTGAAGACAAAAAAGTGAGCACAATGGAATATATTACTAGCTTTGGAGAGTACGTAAGATGGTAATTGTGTTAATTTAAGCGTTTTAATTGGTAATGTGTACTTTCATTTTCACATATTAGATTGTGGAACATAAAGTACTTTGCCCACTGTTTGAAAATGTATTGAACTAATGTAAAAACCATAACTTGACGTTATTCTTTACTGTTTATCGGACTAAGAAACAAAAAAGCCACAGTAATCAACAGTTATATGCAAGGTTTATATTTATTATGTTGCCATTTCATTTTAAGTTTAAATACATTGTTACTCTTATTATTGCCTACTATTTTAGTAACTATAAATGTTTTATTTGAGCTAATATAAAGTTTCTAACAGGAAAATGGTATTCTCTAATGGTGTAACAACTTGTCGGAAGACGCGTACTATGCGTGTAACACAAAAAACGGCCCACTTTCTACTTACAAAAAAATATATATACTGTCCAATGATCAACGACGTGAAACGACACCCCGCGCCGCAACGCGGTGGTCCGTTGCCCTCTTCTTTACTCAAAAAGTGTGAGATAGCCTATCAATAAAAATAAAGTAAAAGTTTGCAAGATAGCAACTTTGAAAATTGAACCATAACAGAAATTTGATTGCTATTAATCACTCTTGGATGCCAAAATATAGTGCAAATGTCGTGTATCAAGAAGTTTTCCGCGATAAGTAACGTGTATTGCTAGTCATTATCTCATAATTTATGTAATGTTTTATTTTTAGTGTCACTAAATGTTTTCATATGTTTTTTGATACATAATAAAAATTATCGCATGTTACATCCGTTTGCAATTACATTTTGATATTTTCACTATCTATTTTGAACATTACATGAAATACATACCATAATATCGCATATCGTTGATTGTCTACTAATAGAAATTTCCGTTGCTATGCACAGATACTCGCCTAGTATAAACTGATTGAAAAGTGAATAGATGGTTTGACATTTGTGTCAAAAAAGACACACAACCCATATTATTGACTCATGTAGTCCATTGTATACAATAACACGTTGAGGAAGATGTGAGAAATAGATATAAAGATTTTGAATGATGCATGCAAGGAAAATTTTGGTACCATTAGCATCAAATTATTATTCTACAATTTCGAGCCTATATCCGACATTATACCAAACTTCTTACAAGCATCATAAAAAACCTTCACATTGACTTCTCCATCCTCTTCCATTTGATTTGTATGCGCTAGATACAAAATAAACAATCTGTTAGGCAGCTTATGTAAAGAATGAACTAAAATGAATGATGAAAAAAAAAAAAAAAAAAACAAAACAAAACAAACCTAATTAGCATCTTTGATAACACTTACACCACACCTTTGTATCAATTTGATCCCACTGTTTAATAAACCATCAATTCTTTAGAAATTAAAATATCGGAAATTCTATGATCAAAAAAAAAAAAAAAATAATAAAAAAATAAAAATAAAAAAAAAATATCGGAAATTCTTAAAATTAAGAACAAAAAACACTAAACTCATAAATTAATAGACAATTATTATTATTACTTTTAATCTAACATCACAATTTCAAAAGCCCCCAAATATTTTTTTTGTAAGAAATTACCGTTTTATACATTAGGCGTGCGGACGGCTAATATTAGCCGAAAGCGTAGCCTCTTCTCCAATCTTCTAAGACCGTAAATTGCAAACCGTTATTTTGAAAATTAGCTGAAAAGGATTTATGATCCATTGTAACAACGGAGTACTGACCTTAAATCGAGCGTCAAGTAACAGCAACACAATTATTTATTACGCAATACATGTGCCAATTTACCTCAAGCAAGATTATTGATTGTTGTGCATGAATGTTGGTGGAAATAAAAACCAAAAACGGTTAAAAAATATATATATAAAATAAATAAATAAATAAATAAATACAGGCCTTGATGGGATGTTCACTTAAACACATGCAATGACCCAACAACCCAAGCGACATAGGCAAACCTACAAAACGACATACTATAACACAAAACGACATCGTTTAACGTTTTTCCGACCGGGATATTTAATCAGTCTACATCCAAACACCATCAAAACAATCATCAGTACTTGATGCCATTTTAACATTAAGTTATAGATAAACTATGAAACAAGTAATACTCACCTTGAAATCCTGAACGATTTCACGAACAAGCCTCTGGAATGGCAATTTGCGGATCAAGAGATCGGTACTCTTCTGATACTTACGAATTTCACTGGCATTCATCAACATACTCAGTTAAGCAACTATTTTCATATAATCATGACATGTTTGATTTATAACCTCACTATGTATGCAACTATCCTAATGGAATAAACCAAACATTTAATCACCAAGTTAGATGATTATGGTCATGTTCATAGATTTCTAACCTAAAATATATTCATTCAATTAATAACATATTCAAGCATGTAATCAATTTCGACATATGATTATATTATTTGGGTTAGAAAAGAGACTCACCGAAGAGCAACAGTTCCTGGACGAAAACGATGAGGCTTCTTCACTCCTCCTGTTGTCGGAGTAGATTTTTTGGCTGCCTACAAGCAGTTTCACAAATAATTAGCAATAGAGTCACCAGAAAACAAAAGCACTGTATAATTTTAATATAGTGAACAGTAAATCAAATCAAATCAAAATCACATACTTTGTAACCAACAGACAATTGCTTCCTTGGAGCTTTTCCACCAGTGGACTTGCGAGCGGTTTGCTTTGTACGAGCCATTGCAAGCAGTCAGATTCTAGGGTTTTTTTAAGTGTGAAATCATATTGTGCGTATTGGGTATTTATAGTATACACACAATAGACGGTTACCTTAGAAAAATATACAATGTTGATCCTTGTGCTTTGTTTCTATTGGTTGGATGTGAGAAATTGATGCTATGACACGGATTAAGATATTTTGTGTTTCTTTTTGTGTTTTACCCAATTACTAGTACTTACACTTACATCTTTGATTTTTCACTAACCACCCTTAGAGACCGATTTATAAAGTCTGATAATAAGCACATTCAACCTAAAAGTTTTTTATTTTGAAAAAACCATCCCTGTAGTTTTGTCAAATTAAAGTGCGCGTGTATTGCAACTTTGAAGGTGTTGGCACATTCTTAGTTTATGTGAGAAGCTCTAATTTACAACTTCGAAAAAGCTCGCGATGTGATGTCTCTTTTATTATAGTATGCACTCTAAAGGGGCGGTGCACGTTGGATTAACAATTGGAATATACTGTTTAGTTTATCGAGAGAGGGGCAAATGGTACTATATGAGTTAGATGTCCTATCATTCAAACCGAGAAAATCTAGTTAGCAATTTTGCCCATAGCAAATAGCACAATATCCGGACATTCTTCTAGAAACCTACGAATCAAAACCAATTAGCATTTACTTATCCTGTCCTCCCTAATATGTCCACTTGACATATTTTGACCATCCTAAACACAAACTAAACAATCTGTTAGGTAGCTCGTTTTAACAATGAGCTAATGTGCATCATGTAACAAATGATAGATGAGAATGATAAAATGAAGAAAAAAAAATCATTTACGATGCAGTGGTTGCTGCATATAGAGAGCTCAATTCAACAACAAGCGAAATGCTATATTCAAGGAAGTTATTACTTACATCTAGAAGAATATTAATCTAGAAACCCATTTAAACCAAAAACACAACACATCAGTTTTCAATTAAATTTCCCAAATCAACACATTGATATCTTAAAATGTAGGATTCTAATGGCCTAATTACCAAGATCGAAATAACGTCGTTTTGTGCTCTAGCATGTCGTGTTGTGTTTTACCAATCCCGTTTGGTAATTGGGCCATTAGATGTTATATCATTTTAAGCCCCTTTTTTTTAACCCCTTATATTTTTTCCTTCTTATTTTAATAGTCATTCAAAGTCTTTCTTTCACCAATTTTCATGCACGGTAACCTATAATCTTAAGGCTCGTATCTACAAGAATGTATTAGAAGGAAAACGAAATACGCGTCATGGCTGCATTAAAATAAATGTATTAGTCTATCTTATTAGCAGTCTTAATTGTTATTGGCTTAGTTGTGATAATGGGCTTAGCCCAATGTTTAGCCGTGCATTCCCTAGCTACATTCTGTATACATTCTTTTATGTTGAATGAATCATTAAGGGGAAATTATACCAAATCCGATATGGTATCACAGCCAATAACCCAATACACGGCCCAACCCAATAACATGGGATATTTTTTTATGCAATCTGGGCTCGGGCAGATTTGTCCACCAGTTCCATCTAATATGCCGCATCAACATGCCCATATGGTGAGTACTCTTCCTGTTCCAGCAACTCATTATTCAGCCCAGTATCCAGCTCAATATCTAGCCCAGTTGCCGGCCCACCAGTCTGTTCAGTACCGGGCCCCGTTGTTGACCTAACAGACCACTCAGCAAGTTCCAGGTTCTTATGCTTTACCAATTGCACCATCTACTCAAGGCGGGGGTATGTATCATGTTCCTGGGGCGTATCATGTACCATTCTCTTTTGCACCACAAGCGACTATGCTACCCCAAGCCTTTCAGACGATGACTCTTCAAGAACCTACATGGAATATGGAAACGGGCGCATCTTCTCATCTAGCTGACAACACAGGTATGCTCACGTCTTTTAGTAATCAAAGCTTATATAAATCTGTATTTGTTGGCAATGGCCAACCTATACCTGTGACTAACACATGCCATAGTTTTTTGTATACACCTCACAAACCACTTCACCTTCATCATGTTCTTGTTACACCCAACATTATCAAAATTTAATTTCTGTTCGTAAGTTTACTCGTGATAATGATGCATCTGTTGAATTTGATGCTTATGGTTTTTCTGTGAAGGATTACCAGACCCGCCGGCTCCTTCTCCGTTGTGATAGCACCGGAGATCTCTACCCTGTCACACAACAACCATCATCCACCACTTCATTTGCTTTGATTACTTTGAGTCCTACAACGTGGCACAGGCGCCTTGGTCATCCGGGTGAAGATGTGCTTCGTCGTTTAGAGTCCAGTCGCTTTATTTCATTTAATAAGTCTAAGTTGTCTACTTTATGTCATGCTTGTGAGCTTGTCAATTGGGAAAACATACCAAGCTCCCATTTTACAGCTCTGAGTCAAATGTTGAGTCTGTTTTTGACATTATTCACTTGGACATATGGACATCCCCATTCCGAGTGAGAGTGGTGTTAAATACTATGCTATATTTTTAGACCATTTTTCTCATTATGTTTTAGTGTATCTTTTGCTTAATAAGTCTGATTTGTTTGATGTGGATGATATTATTCTCACGGCTTCTTCTGCAGCTCTTTTGCAGCGTCTTATTACATCTCTTCATAGTGAGTTTGCTAGGACAGATCTAGGTTCTCTCAACTATTTACTTGGTATTTTTGCACAGCGATCGGCTTCTGGATTATTTCTATCTCAGACGAAATTTGCAGAGGAAATTCTTGAGCATGCACATATGCAACATTGTAATCCGTGCAAAACCCCTATTGATACTGAATCCAAGCTTTGTTCTGATGGTGACCCTGTTAGTGATCCTACGCTATATCGCAGTCTTCCTAGTGCCCTTCAGTATCTTACTTTCACACGTCTAGATTTATCTTATGCTGTACAGCAGGTTTGTCTCTATATGCATGATCCACATGATCCCATTTTACTGCTTTGAAACGCATTTTGCGTTATGTTCGAGGTACAATTGATTATGGTCTTCAGCTTCATGTTTCATCTACTGCTCAGCTTATTGCCTATATGGATGCTGACTGGGCTGGTTGCCCTGTTACTCGTCGGTCCACGTCCGGGTATTGTGTATTTATTGGTGATAATTTGTTGTCCTGGTCTGCCAAGCTACAGGTTACTTTGTCTCGCTTTAGTGCCGAGGCAGAATATCGGGGTGTTGCAAATGTGGTTGCTGAAATTGCGTGGCTACGCAATTTATTACTTGAGTTGCAGGCTCCTTTATCTACTTCTACCATTGTCTATTGTGATAATGTTAGCGCCGTGTATTTGTCTATTAATCCTATTCAGCATCAGCATACTAAACACATTGAGATTGATATTCATTTTGTCAGAGACTATGTTGCTTCTGGTCAGGTTCGTGTGTTTCATGTTCTGTCCAGGTTTCAGTATGTGGATATTTTCACTAAGGGTCTCCCGAGTGCGTTGTTTCTTGAGTTTCGCTCCAGCTTGAACGTTCGAAGACCTCCCGTTCCAACTGCGGGGGAGTATTAGTCTATCTTATTAGCAGTCTTAATTGTTATTGGCTTAGTTGTGATAATGGGCTTAGCCCAATGTTTAGCCATGTATTCCCTAGCTACATTCTGTATATATTCTTTTATGTTGAATGAATCATTAAGGGGAAATTATACCAAATCCAATAAAATGCTCCGCCAATATATGATTATTCTCAAAGTTATACCAATTTCTATGACACGACATCTATATCAGACAAGAAGGCCATTTGCACAAAGACATAAAATGAACCCCAAATCGGCACATTCATGACACAAATTGTACAAGAAAATCACAAAACCATCTAGCAATTGAAAATGACATGCTGCAATCACCTCAATTATTTTATATTTTGGTGTACACTTTGATTCATGAAAATATTTTAAAAAAATCTTGAAACGCTGGTGGCAATCGTCATGGCTGCAAACCTAGTAAGATTTCCTAGCCACGACAAGATGCAAATAATCCCATGTTTGCTCTGGTTTACCATAATCCCACCTAACAGAAAAACATAGTAGCGGCAATTTTTGGTGTAAGAGCTAGTAGCCACCTCGCTTCATCAACTTTGACAAGTCTCTATCCGCCATGTATCCCTCAACGTACTCCTGACCTTTCGCCGCAGCAAGGTGGGCGTAGTAGACAGGAGTGACTGCATAAAACCATGAAAACCTTATCAAGATTTTTGAAATACAAAAACCTGAATAATTCAACAAAACTAAAAGAGAGAGGTATTACCCAGGGAGACTGACGTGTTACACCTCGCATACAGAAAAAAGGAAATTGGATTAGATTTGCAAAAATGCAGATTTTAGAAAATGCTTACTGTTCAAGGAAATAATTTGGCTCACTTGCACATGACACATATGTTATCTCTTGTAGTTGATTAGCCGTAAAGCATTCACCATTAGAGAGAACATAGCGATTGACTGGATTTTCCCTGCAAAGCACCCCACAAAATACATTAGGTTTTTTATAATTTTTCTTAAATAGATATATTACACCTTTAAGTTGTTTGTAGTTCACCATTTGAACTTTAGCGCTGCAGAGGTAAAAATCAGACAAACGCGGATAGCGTACAACTCTATCTTCTACCACCGTTCCTGAAAACAGTTATCTTAACGTGGTTTCTCATGAAAACTAAGGTTCTCAATAATCATACATTAGCCTGTAGGCCTTCAAGAGTGTTAAAAAGTTGAGATTTTTGCAGCTGAGTTCTAAATTTGTATTCATTAAGGAAAATATGAATTTAGAAGCAGTGCATGTGGTTCAACAACGATGAACATTTCAATCCATCATTAACTAAGTAAATCATAGCAAAAGAACAACACAAAGTCACAAACTCCCCATCTTTACAAATCATACGCAATTGTTGAGGGATTTCATGACAAAATGTAGCATTCAGAGTAAATGGTCCTACGCAATGATACACATATCTGGAACATAACTGCAGATATGGAAAAAAAACAGGCCCTGATGGACCGTTCACTTAAACACATGCAATGACCCAACAATCCAAACGACATAGGCAACACCACAAAACGACATGCTATACCACAAAACAACTTCGTTTAACTTTTTCCCCGGGGATATATATTTAATCTCCGCCATTCAAAAAAAGTTATAGAATGGCAGTTTTTTTTTCTAAAAAAACAAGCATAGCCAATTCCAAATATTTGTGGTGTATTTGGTATCTGTATTTACTAGAACAAAAGAGTATTCATTCGCGAAAGAGAGCTATGGGTGTTTCGCTACTAATCTTTTATATAATAAAACAAAACCCCTATTGGGAATTTTCCATTTCAAAAAAATAAATTCATACCTTATTTAATAATAATTTTATTTAAAAAAAAAAGATTATTTTCTTATTAGGTAACATTTTATATTTATCCATAAAACAAGTAGAAGATAAATACAAAAAATATAGATAAGATGCAATTAATAATAGGATTGAAATTTTTAAATAATTATCTTTAATAATAAAAAAAATATAATTAAACATCATAAATCAAACAAAACAAAGATTAAATTATTTATTTTTTAATAAATAAAAATATATGATTCAAAAATTTTTTAAAAACCCGCGCGTGCGCGGGTATTATAACTAGTATGTGCAACAAATAAACTCAACATAGCTCATAACTCATCTAACTTGATGCCACATTTATCAGATTAGATAATCATAGAGGTACCTTAAACTAAATACGAAAACCTTTTTTAATTACAAAAGAACAGGTATACTTGTATAACTGTTCAGACTAAGACCTTGATAGATCTTTTGAGCACTCTAGGATCGTTAGTTATGTTAATGTAATCACTAACACACTAATAGATAATCTCTGTAACTTGTGTTTTAAAGCGAAAACAAACACAAATTTTAATAACCTAATACTAAGAACAATTGATCATCTATGGATCTTTTCAATAACAATGAAAGTGTTTTCTAAAAACGTATCCAATACATAATCGTGTGTTCCTTTTATACACAAGGAACCCTAAACCGTTTCACAAGAAACGTATATTCTAAAACTTCTAAAAGATATGCATTATCACTTCCTAAATAAACTCATGCATATCCTGACTATATTACATAAAATACGGAATAACTATATCCGCAGTAACTAATAATGCTGAAACTAGACTTCAGCAAAAACACTCTTGTCAGTAGAATCTGTCTCTTTAGTAGAATTCATCAGCAGATTCTTCAGCAGAATTCTCTCTTAGCAGAATTCCCAACAATCCTCCCCTAATCTTGAATTTGACATGGTTAAGTTCAAGATTCTTGATAGATCTTTAAAGTTACATACCAAGAGGATTGAAGTCGAACATCATCAGCAAAGAATCACCATCAGCAGGATCTCTATGATCAGCATATACTTGAAAACTCCATTCTTTGCAGCAACAAATGATCAAATGTACATCAAAACAAATTAGTTTCATACTATTCTCATCACATCCAGGTGTGTTAACTCCTGTGAGAGGTGAATCATTGAAAATAATGGATTTGATGTCTCTGTAGCAATAGCCATCACTACTGGAGTAGCCAAATGTTTCAGTTCGAAAACTATGGTACACTGATGACCATATGATTTTTAGCAAATCATCAGCTGTAAACGGATTTGAGTTGTCTTTACCTGTAGTCGTTTGCTCAGGACTAGTCAATTATTTGGTTGAATTATCTCACCTTGGTCAATTGAATACTAAGTATGGTTTTCCACTGCCTTTACCACAAGCCATATACATGTGGGCTAGCCAATTATTGGGAATCCATAAAGGAAAAATCCATGGTCAATTGACAACCATTCAACTCTCAGCTGTTAAGCATGGGTGAGTTGAGTACCCAATAGTTTTTAGCAAACGATTACAACTATCAACAGATTTAATGTGTTTTTACCAAAGCTGTACCCTTTGGACTAGCCAACTTTTTAATGGAATAGTCAACATCAGGTAAGTTGATAACCAGAGAAGGTGTGAGCATAGGCAACACCAAACCTGCATACAACATACACAATACTATACAAATCTGTTAGGTTTTTTTTTTTTTTTTTTTTTTTTTTTTTTTTTTTTTTTTTTTTTAATAATGAAATATATAACAAAATACCATCAAGTAGAAGCAGCTCTGGAAGTCCTAATTCTGAGTTTTAACACTTTAACCAGAGATTCAGCAAACAACCTAGCATTACCAGCTGGATCAGGAGGAATCTCCAACTTTTGTTGAAGCATTTTCTCCATCAGAGACACTGTCAGAGGATACCTTTTGCCAAGATCCATAAGAAGTCTGAGTCCAGATGTAGTTTCCAACACATGAACATATGGCATATGGTAAAACTTCCAACTCTGAACCTTCCACCTCTGATTGTTTTTCCACACATCATAACCAGCACCAGTGGGAGTAGAAGAATCCAAAAGCACGTTGAGATCACCCAATAAATACAATCCTGACCCTGTGGGAGTATGGGCTGCATAATACTTGTTAACCAAATCATTTAAAGTGATCAAGTCCTGATGATCCACAAGATGTAGTATTTCTTGTAGAAATGTAAATGATAGAGAAGTTTTATCTAGTCCATAAATGGTATTGATCTGTCCATTTTTAGACAATTCCCAGTGAACCAAAACATCTCTAACTTCCTCAGGCCAATCATCAGGGGATCCTTCTTTGATAAATGAAGCATCAGGAGCATCCACATCTATTAGTCTTTGTGCTGAATGTGAAGTTCTCACTTTAGCCATTCTCTTAGCCCTTCTTCCAGGAACATAAATTGCATCATGAGGTAAAGAAGGTTCATCAGGAGCTACAGCTTCAGTAGATACACCTTCTGCAGTACCAGTTTCCACTGATGGATTATCCATTTGTTCACCAGTAGAATCCTGAGAAGAATCAAGTGCAGCAGATGCATATTGTTCATCCATGGCCTTCCTCATCTGTTTAGCCCTAGCAGCTACAAACTCTACTTCTCTTTCCTTAAACTCATGAAATCTTACCATTTCAGCTTGTTGTTCATCAGCTAACCTCTTTGCAGCCTCTTCACCCAATCTCTCTTCCTCAATTTGTTTCCTAGTTCTCTTTCTAGAAGGAAGAGCTTCTGCTACAACTTTAGCTTTACCTTTATCAATATGAGATGAAGCAGCAACAGGTGTTACATCAGCAGAAGTAGCAGGCAAAGATACCTGATCACCTACAGAATCATCCACATGGACAGAAGAACCAGCATCAGCAAGAATGGTAGGAACAAGCTTAGGAGCACCCATTCCATCCTTTTCACACCTAGACTTGATTCTATTATACATCAGAACCAACTGTTCATCTGAAAGTGCCCACACTTGTTTCCTAGTCCAAGCATTATTATATAGAGCACTGCTTTGACTTTTCACATAAGTTCTCATATAATCCCTTTGTTGTGCTTGAGTCATGGGTTTATCTCTTTTTGCTTTGGCTTTTTGCTCATCTGCTTCTTTCTTCCTCAATTTTATCTTCTTCACAATTTCAGAAACCCAGTCCTTTTTATCCACCTCATTGCCAAGAATGTCTGCAGCTAAACCAGGAGCAGCAATCACTTGTTCTCCAATATGCTGCCAGTCTGACTCATCAAAATTTTGAACAGCAGCATCCAATTCTCTCTGTCTTTCAATAGGCAAGGTAGAAATGTATCTTTTTGTAGCAGACTGATATTCTGAATCAAATTTGGCTTGCTCTGCCTCTGCCAGCTCTGAACTCCTCTTATAATCTTCCTATTCTTTCAAGAGTCTTTCTTATTCAACTCTTTCTTCATCTGTAATAAGCTCATCCTCACACACTTCAACCCCTTCAGCAGAATTAACCTGAGGAATATCCAAATCTTCCATAGGATCAGCAGTTAACTTTTGAACATCTGAATTAGGTAGATTATCAGCAAATCCTTTAGGCTTCAGGGTTTTATTGATGTCATCAGAAGAAACTTGCTTAAGAACAGATGGATCATGTTCAGGGGAATCCATATACTCTTTACCAACTACAAAGAATGTATCTACTAATGCATGAAGCCCATCAGTAGTCTTGTCAGCAGCAATGTTACTAGTTGGTTGTTTCTCCTGAAGAGTATCATCAGCTTCTGCCATAAGAATTTCATCACCACTTAACCCCTTAGAAGATTTTGCAGCCTTCTTTGCCAAATATTGTCTTCTGCTTCTTCTGCTGAAGTGAATTGTCGGCTTAGCTTGTGATACTTCAGCAACTTTGGGAGAAAAAACATGTGTCTGTCTAGCCACTTCAGCCAGGATTTCAAGAGAGTCCAAGTTATCCTCCTGAGGCACTTCAGCAGTATCAATTACCACCTTTCTTTTCTTCTGCTGAATCATTTGTGCCTCCAAATCCTGAACTTTGCTTTTCAGCTTCTCAATCTCACCACCAAGAGTAGACTTGGTATCAGCAAGCTCCTTTTGGAGATCATCAGTCTTTCTCATATACCTGCAAAGCAACTCATATACAGAAGTGAGAGTAACAGGATCCTCTGCTCCACCAACAGATTGCTTAGTGGTAAAAGGAGCTTCATTGAACCTAGTAGGAGAAACAGACATATGTACAATATTAGGAGAGTCTTCATCAAATGGCTCTCTCACAGGACTAGGTGTAGGTAATCTAGTGATCTCAGACTCAAGAGGTGTAGGTATCTGTGTACCAAGAGACTAAAATATCTCTTCAACCTCAGGAGTTAGCTCAACAGGAGCAACCTGATATGGTGATGGAACAGGACTAGGTGACATAAGTACAGGGGAAGGTGGAGGTAGGTCAGGAGAAACAGGTAATGGTTCAGCAGTTGTAGCTGGCTCTCCCTCACTTACCACTGAAGGGTTACCATCAGTAGCAACACCAGAAGATGATGGATTACCATCATCAGCAGCATTTAAAGAGGGCAAATTTCTAGCAGCATCACCCTCAACCACATCATCATTGCCATGGGGCAACATAGTAGCTAACAGAGGGCGATATTCCCCATTATAGTTAGTTTTCATTGAGGCAAACAACTTAGAACCAAGACTCTTAATAGGTACATGAATCCTGTCTTCAGTGGTTATGTCTAAAATTATTTGTAAAAACCTAGGGTACATTAAAAACTTATGAGTTTGTTTCTCAACATTTTCTAGCATATTCGCAAAAATAAACTTTGAGAAATTAAAAGTTAACCCTTTAGATAAACAGACAATACCACATCCCAAATGTGCAGAGAACTGATCCCAGCCACCACACTTATTGCTGATACATTGGAGCAACAAATGTACCAAGTACCTCCACTTGGGACATAACTGATTCTTCAACCACTTAGTAGTGTCTGTGCTTTGATAACCAGCTTCCCTCAACCCAACAAGTATCTCTTCAGTGTTTGAGTGATAAACACCATTCTCATCATCTAACTGAAGCTTTGTTCTGATCAAACTTTCAGTCACCACATATTCATTACCATCAATCTCAGCCACTATCTCTGTGTCAGACCTCTTCTTAGCAGCTGCCCAAAACTGCTTCACCATAGATTCATATATCACATCAGGAGAATGTGTTAAGGCATAATGAATCTTTGAAAGCTGTAGAAACTCCACCATTGAATCAAACTCTTCATGACCCTTAGCCTTTTTCAAAATACCAAACTTGTTATGATCTTGCTTCAATTCAAGTCGAGCCATTTGAATTATTTTGCGAGAGACGGTTATGAATTATGAAAAGAATGATGGATTTAAATGGAATGATGGGAGAATAATTTAGTTTAGGCAATGATATGCAAAGTAGGTTATATTTGGAAGTTCCCCAATCGTGGTCAAAATTATCGGAACTAACTGTTGACCAAGTCTGACGTGTAATGTGGAACCCTCCAATTTCAAACTTACCCTTCAGCAGAAATGGAAGTCAAATCTGCTGATGAATGGTCAATCAGCAGAAACCAAGCAAGAGTAAAAATATCTTCGGTGAAAATCTTGATTTTTACTGTGCCACCCAACTCGCATTTATGATCATAAAGCCTAGACTTTGCCTATTTAATATCCCCCAAACCACACTTCTCAGATATCAAATTAACCCCAAATTATCTCAAAACCCTAATTGCACAATTAACCCCAATTCACCCTCAAATAATGTCATCCAAACCCGAAATTATAGACCTAACCTCTTCCTCTTCTTCCTCTTCATCATCAAAGGATCTTCCTCCATACCCATCTGAATTAGATGATTCAGATTATGCTAGAGAAATGGAAAGAAGATAGAATGCTTTGGAGAAGGGGGAACCAAGTACTACCCCCGTTCCTACTGAGAGACAATATGTCTCTCCCTTCATTTTCATATCTGATGAAGACTCTTCAGAGGATGAAGACGAAGATCCATCATTTCTTCCTCCTTCCACACCAGAGAGACCCCAACCAAGGCCTAGGAAGAGAAATCCATCTCTTCCAACATCATGGGGTGTGGTGTTGGGTCTTCCTGCTCCAGGACCTGGTTCTTCATACCATGGACGCAGGGGAAAAGGCAAGAAGACAAATGTAGTGGGTAAGGGGAAAGGGAAAATGGTGTAGGTGATGATGGGATGTTGCCAAGGACCAAAGTTATAAAACTCGGTTCTTGAGCATCTTCATCGTCGTTTTCATCATTCTTCCTCCTCTTCTTTTTCCATTTTCACCTTCAGCTTCTTCATCATACTGGTTATGCATCAATCAGCTTTTGTAATAGATGATAGGAGCTTGAATAATTAGAATGGACTTGTATAGAGTTGAATCTTGTAATTCCATTTGAAGTTGTTTGTCAGCTGTAATTAGTTCTTAGAACGAATGAAAAATCGTTTGCTAATTTTGATCTCTTTATTTCTTTAATCAGTGGAAATCAATCTCAGCATCCATTATACTTCAGAAGAAACAAATCTCAGCATTCACTAACAATGTCTTGGTGGGCATCCTGCAAAATAGACACAGACTAGCAAACAAACCAAACAAACTTACAATACATTAGTTGGTTAGTGTTAGCCAAACTATAATATACAAAATATACACAAATTATACAAAGTTTACAATCACAATCCTCCCCTGAGGCATATGCCTCCCCTCAAAATTTGCATTCAAGGGTTAAGCATACCAATATGGACCACTAAGTGTTGAAACCTAGGTCCATCAAAAGCTTTAGGTAACAAATCTGCCACATTATCATCTGTGTGAATTTTGACCACTTTAATTAAATGTTTCTCATAAGCATCCCTGATAAAGTGGTGCCTGATTTCAATATGTTTGGTTCTATTATAAAAAACTGGATTTTTAACAATGCAAATGGTACTTTTATTGTCAATAAAAATGGTGGTATTCATGAAATTATACCCATAATCTAGCAATTGATTCTGAATCCATAGAACCTGTCCACAACAATTGGCAGCAGCAACATACTCTACTTCAGTAGTAGAGGTAGCAACAATGGTCTGTTTCTTGCATTGCCAAGAAATCAGTCTTCTTCCAAGGAATTGGCAACCTCCAGTTGTGGATCTCCTATCCATATTGGCACCAGCATAGTCACTATCACTATATGCTTCCAGCTTAAAACGAGATTCTTTTGGGTACCAAAGACCTAATTTTGCCTGGCCTTTCAGGTACTTAAAGATCTTTTTGACAGCATTCAAGTGAGAGGTAAGTGGAGTGACTTGTGCCTTGAACAAGCACTCACAGCAAATGTAATATCAGGTCTAGAAGCAGTCAAATACATCAAAGAACCAATCATGGACCTGTACAAATGGACATTTACAGGAAGATCAGGTTCAAGATTGTTCTTTGGTTTGGGAGCTTCATAGGGAGTAGTGGCAGTCCTGACATTCTCCATATCAAACTTTTTCAACATATCGTTTACATACTTATCCTGACTGATAAAAATACCATCAGGTTTTAGCTGAACCTGTAAACCCAAAAAGAATGTGAGCTCCCCCATGGCACTCATCTGAAATTCTCCCTTCATCAAATCCTCAAATTCTCTACACCATTCTTCTTTTGTGGAACCAAAGATGATGTCATCCGCATAAACCTGCACAAGAATGATATCCCTGGAGTCTTTCTTAAGGAAGAGAGTCTTGTCAATAGCACCTCTTCTGTAACCATGCTTCAGCAGAAATGCAGAAAGCCTAGCATACCAAGCTCTAGGTGCCTGATGTAGTCCATAGAGAGCTTTAACCACTTTATAAACATGATCAGGATGATCTGGGTCTTCAAAACCTTAGGGTTGAGTCACATAAACCTCCTCTTCAATCTCACCATACAGAAAAGCACCTTTGACATCCATCTGATAAACCATAAAGCCCATATAAGATGCATAGGCCAAGAATATCCTGATTGCTTCAACTCTGGCCACATGTGCAAAGACTTCATCATAGTCAATGCCTTCCTCTTGCCTGAACCCCTGAGCCACTAACCTTGCTTTGTTTTTGGGGTGCTTATTCACTCACTTTTATAAGACCAAAACCGGACTCAAAAGACCAAAAACTAATCGAATTATGCCAAATTTGTAGTGTTTTTGTGTTTGTGATATGCAGGTACGGATATTTTACAAAGTGACGAAAAATCATGAGAAAACAACGAAACCGAGCACGAGAGTGGAAGACGGTCAACTAGTCAAAGCTGTGATCTTAAAAGTCAACTTTGGACCCTGAAGAATTTTACTTTGTCAAGATTAGTCCCTGAAATTTATTTTGAGGAAATTTCACATTCAACCCTTGGAATTTGGAAGTTTACACTAATAGTCCTTGGATTTCATAATACCAATTCTGAAATTAAACAAGTGAGAAAAGCCTGGTCCAAGTTTAAGCCCAAGTCTACCACTCTTTAATCCCAAGCCCATCACTAAAAACCCTTACCCGGCCCATCCTTACCCACGGTCAAAAATAGTCAACAAAACCAAAAATAATAAATTACCCGTACCCTCTTTTACCCGCACCCCAATTCCCACACTCTCACCCAGAAAACTACTATTCAATGAACAGTAAACATGAACCCTAATTATCCCTCTCCAAAATTAACCACAATTAAGGGTAATTGGGTCAATTCAGAGGTATTCTAGAAGCTCAGGGTGATGTCAGATGTTGTCAGAGTCACAAAGAAGCACAATTATGCTACGTGGCAGCCAATGATTGGGAAGAACGCGTCATAATTTGCAATCCAAGGGTTATTATTGATGGGATGGAGTAGGATCATGATCAAGCGGCTCTGATTATGCTTAAACAAACACAACCTTACACGGATTGCCAACATGGCAATCCGTGAGCTCACTCCTCACTTCACCTATAAATAGATTGTAGATTAGCTTGTATTAGTGTGGAGTTTCGAATAGCGAAGCTCTGCCAATTTCTTTTTTCAATTGTATTTTCTTAAAATTCAGCTGTACTTCTTCTTTTACTTAATGAAATTTAGTTTACATTTTGAATCAATTTAGTTCTTATTAGTTTACTGCTTATTGTTACTTTATTATAATTGTTTTCTTAATTTTAGCATTTCTTCTTCATTATCAGTTTGAAGTTTGTCTATATCAATAGTTTTATTTCAAAACAGAAAATAAAAGGATAAAAAATAGTTCTGAGAAAATCAGTTTCAATTCAATTTGAATTGTAGTCTTTACCTATTTAGAAATAGTTTTAAAGTTGTTTGAGATTTAGAAGTCAGTAATTGGATTGTCATTTTTGTTGTTCATATCTGGTCAAACTGAGTCAACTGTTGAGATTAATGGTAATTGGTGGTGAATTGGACAAGTTTGAGTGAAGATTTGAAGCACTCAGCCTGTCAAAAGACAGGCAAGCTTAGTGAAATATCTCTTTTCAAGCTGAGATATAAGTGATTATAAGTTTTGATCTCATTTGTTTTGCTTATCTTATTGCATTTTAGTGAATCTGAGTATCTGTTGGATTATGTAGTTTATGGTTGTTGATTTAGCTTTGAATTGAATTAGTATAGTTTGTTGATTCATCATTTTGTTATTGTGATTCTGTTTGTTTCTATTCTTTGTGGAATCTGTTGGTTCAGGGGTGTTTAGTTCTTTTAACTTCTGTTAGTCAAACATGGTTTAGGTAAAAAGTTGGATTTTATTTAGATGTAATTTGATGATAATATTAGTTTAGGAGTGAGTTGCATTAGTATCTAGTTGTTTAATAGCAATTGCATTAGTGGTTCATCTTCTAGTTTCATAGCAGTCAAACTAACAATAACCAAGTGTGGATTTGAAATAGGACCTGTTTTGGTTGTTATTGTTGTTTTAATTAGGTTCATTTTATGATGTAATAGCTGAGCACTTACTAATATGAGTACTTCATTTGTCAAATTTGCACCATTACCATTTTCACTTATAACTGCTACAGCAGTCATCTATTCCACATGAGCATTTTTGCTTTCAAATTTCAGTAGGCTAGAGTAGGAATTAGAACTAGAAGTTGATTTTTGCAATCTGTTAGTAGTGTAGGATTTATGAAATTGAGCTTGATTTGCAATTTCCAATTCAGTTGATAGCTTAAAGTTGATTTTCTATTAGCTTCAGTTAGGCATTTTCATGTCCAGATTTCATGTTTCTCTAGTTGTTCTTATCATTTAATTTTTGCTTAACATGATATATTCTTGTTTATCTTTGTTTGTTTCTAGTTTATTTGCCTTATCTTATCCGTTTAGATAGTTTAATCTTCGCTTAAAAATGCTTAGTTAATTGCTTCCTAGTCTGCTCATTTAGCCTACGTCTCATCCCATTTTATGCTTATTCTTAGGACAGATAGGGCTGCAATTTAGTATACATGTAGTTTGATAGTCCATCTCGTTTGATTTGAGCTTAGTTTGGAATTTGGCGTTTATTTTCTCACCTAGACTTAGCCAGCAATAAGCCTTGTTAGACCTATTCATAACCAGCAGCCCTGCACCAGTAATTTGTTCATCATCCTTATTTCTCATTTCAATTTTTGTTTATCCACTGCTTTTTTGTGTTTGATTTTTGGTTTATATATAATTTGTAGTATAAGCTTGCTTTAGTTCAAGATTTGATAGAGTAGCTCTAGCTTTTGGATAAGCTTTTAGTTTACAAACTGCTCGTAGGTACTGTTTAGTTGAGAGTTTGTTTGCACCAATTTCTTTTGATCTCAGTTTCCATTTAGGTGTATTGTTGTGTAATTTTTGATCCTATTTGTAGTTTGTAGTACAAGATTGCCATAAATCTGTTTGGATTACTAGTTTGAGTTTTTTTTTTTTTTTTTTTTGAGCACTCATTTTTGTGCACCATAGGTGCCCTGCACCAACAGCTATTGCACTGTCCCAAATAGCCTCTTTCAATTGGTTTTTTTTTGATAACTAGAGATTGGTAGGTGGTGATTTCAGCTTTTAGAAAAGTTAGTAGTAGATGGTTCACATTAGCTTATTCTGAGCTTTTGTAAATTTCCTCTTAGATTGGCTTTTATAAAGATTGATTTTTCAAAAAGAAAATATAAAAAAAAAATAGTTTTCAAAAACTGACATGGCTGGGACTTGAACCCACACCACCCAGCTCACATATACACTCTTTACCACTGGCGCCCTTGGGACTTGTCTCAAGGGTCTTCCATATTTAATTCTTTTATTAGTTACTTAGTTCTTAAGTATATTAAGTTTTACAAACTGTTTCAGCTTATTTTCAGCTTATTAATTAGCTTTTCCCACTTTTTATAATTTTCCCATGTTTCTGTTATATAAATAGACTTTTAGAAAATTTTTGGAATTTTTCACTTTCCTTTTACTATTTTTCCTAAATTGTTTTCTTTATTTTAGTATTTTAATCATTATAAATAAATAAAAACTCAAAAAAATATTTTTCTTTTTCTTAAAATTCTTTTTATTAGTTTAATATTTTTAGAAAATTGTTTCAAGCTTGTAGGATCGTTTTTAGAATAAAAGTCACGTTTTATTTTGTACGTTACGTTTATTTTCGCGTTTGCATTTTCGTTTTCGCGTTTTTAACATCGGTGCATATATAGCTTGTACATTCTGGTTGTTTCACTATTTCTTATCTTAATTTGAGTTCCAAAATTATATTTTTCACTTTACCACTTTTCACGACTCGATTTCGCGATTCGATTATTCACGACTCCATTCTACCTTCGCTGGGAAAACGACCCGGGAAATACTTTCACGAGTATTTCTTCGGAATAATTATATACTACGAAAGCGAATTTATCAAAATGGCGCCGTTGCCGGGGAAGGTGGACGTGAGTTTTGAATTTTCGTTTTGAAAAATCGTGTTATGTTAAGTTTTCCACTATCTTGTATATATTTTCTCTAAAAAGTATAAAAATTGAAAAATCAAAAACAAAAATAATCTTCTTATCCTCTTATATTTGATTCTTCTTCTTAAACCCTCTTACGTTTAATTCTCATGGATCCGATTTGTTTCAATTGTGGAGAACCGTTCTTCAGAGGGTTGTGTGTGTGGTGTACTTGCGATGAATGTGGAGATAATATTCGTGATGGCGTTTGTTGGAATTGTAATTCTCACACGTGTGATCAAAATTCATTCAACAATTCGTCAAATATTCCCGATTTTTATACACCACCACCACCTTCGTTTTATTGTTATATTTATGGAAACCCTTCCGACGAAGGAATGTCGTGTGGGCGATGTTTTTGTAACGAATGTGGATACATAAACTGTATGTGCTATGCCCCGAGTGCTAACACGTCTTATGCTTGTGATACGATTTTTGATATTTTTCCTCAAAATGATTTTAATCATCTTTATCAAAACTCTTATGAGCAAGTACCGTTTTTCAATGATAATTCGTTTCAAAATACATCGAGTTTTGAATATTGTGGGGGATCGTTTGAAAATTCTTATCATGAACCTAATTCTTGTTACGATTCTAATGGTTTTTGCCAACCCCCACAATCTTCTGATTTTACTAATAAAATTTTTGAAATCAAATCCATGATGGATAAGTTGAAAGAAATGGTGACTAATCGTTATACGCATACTCCCGAGCCTACTGAGAAATCGATGGAAGAACCTCTTGTCGAAGAAAGAAAATTTCAATTTTGTGAGTGTTGTTTGTACGATGATGATTCCACGATTACGATCAATTTAAATCCTCAAAATGATTCTATCTCTTCTCCCGTAGAACCAGTGGACTCTCTAACAATGGGGGACGGGCCTCTTAACACTATTCCGGCAACGGAATCTGACGAATTCAATGAGTCAAGTGTTGAGAACCTCGTTCCAATCCAAAGTGAGTCCGGGGAAAATTCTAACGGCGATTCTGAAACTGTTTCTGATTCATTCCATCCTTCTTTCACACCGGTTGAAGGGAGTGATGCCGTTTTAGATGAGATCGAGGCATTTCTTGCTAGTGATGCCATTCCGACAATGGTTGACGATGCTAATTTTGATCCGGAGGAAGATATTCGTGTACTTGAAGAGTTATTGAATGAAGAACCGTTAATTTCTCTTCCACCGATGAACAATGATGATTATGATGAAGTTGAAAGTTATTTCGATTCTCACAATGAGTATACTACGAGTGATGAAGACTCTTATGTAGATATCGATGATTATGAAGAAGATGTTGATGTGAAAATACAAGATGAAGCTCTTCGTGAAACATTGTTGTATGTCAATCTTCTTATCTCTCGTATTGAAGCATTGAATGATCCACCGATTTCTTCTCCTATCCCCGTTATGGATAGTGATTTCTTACCCGAGCTTGAAATTTTTCGATTTGAAGAGACGAGTAGTGGCAGTCCCACTATTCATGCTTTCTCTCTTCCGGATTATGAGTGTTTTCACTTTGAGATTGATTCTATTCCTATTTTCGATAATCCATTACGTGACCCTCTTTTAGAGGATGTCGATCAATTTCTTGCTACGGATGACTCGATACCACCGGGTATTGAGAATGACGAGAATGATATTTCTTCCGATTTGCTTTCTTCTCGTCCACCTGCAAAACCACCTGATGAAGTTTTTAAATCCGGTACAGATAATGATATTTTTGGAGTGGTGGATGAGATGTATGATTATGATATTATCATCCGGGTGTTTCACCCATTCTTTGTTTATCCCATCATTTCTTCTTTCTACTCCACCGGGAGTGAGGATACCATATTTGATCCGGGCATCTCTATTTTCAAGTGGCTGTTTTCTCTGCTCTCCCCAAGGACGAATTAATTCGGGGATCGAGTCAAGCTCATGTGACTCGGAAAACAAAAACAAGCGCTTCGTGGGTGGCAACCCATGCTTATCCAATTTCATCTTCTTATTTTCTATTTTCTAACAAATAACGTGAGGAGGGGGTGCCTCTTCTACTCTTGTGTTCCGTGGTTGTTTGTGATGTTTGTTCAGGATTGTCTATGATTTATGATGACTCTCGTGCTCGTTATCTCTTCACTTGGAGTCTCATTCATTGGTGCTATTTGGAAATCCTATATCCGTTAAATCTTATCGACTAACGTTTTCTTTGGCATAATTAATAAACGGCCTAGATTTATGTTAGGATTACCTTTACCCATAAAACATTGAGGACAATGTTTCGTTCTAGTCGGGGGGAGGGTGAATCTTCGATTCGATTTTGACCTTGCATGTTTCACATGTCGTGAACTCTTGCAACTCCGTTTTTCCACCAAAAATTAAAAAATTGAAAAATTGAAAATTTCAAAAATTTTGATGAAAATGTCATGAAAAAGCAAAAAAAGATGTGAAAAAATGAAAAAATTGTACAAAAATATAATAAAGTTTGAATAAGTGTTTTGACACTTTGTTGACTTTCTTGCTGGCGAGAGTAGGAATAAATATTTTGACTTGACCGGGCGTGTTGAGCCCAAGCTTGTTCCCTTAACCAATGATGATCATATAAGCTTGTGCTAGTTTTGTACACAAGGAGCTATAAAATGCGAATTCTTTTCTAAGAATCTGCAAGTTCCCGTACTTGACTTTATACATGCGCAGCTTAAAAGCTTTCGCTAGTCTTTTACATAAGGAGCTAGAAAACACGAATTCTTTTTCTAGAATTTGCAAGTTTCCGTAACTGACTTTATATATGCGTGGCTGATTATCGGCTAAGTATTCGCTGGTTTCATTATTTGGAATCTTAAATTGCGAAGAGCGAGAAATGATAGAGTTTATTTAGAAGTTAGATGCTAAACGTGGAGTAGTGGTTCTCTTTAGAGCTCATGAGAGGTACTTGTGGCTTTTTACTTCCATGAGAAACGTCACCCATATATAATAGATGTTCTAGGTTAATTAGTGGTATTTCGGTTTGAATAATATTTAGTTATTTGTTTTCTTAAGAGAATTTTTGCTTTAGAAGTTGGATACATATCAAGGAACATAAAAAATAAGAGCAAAAAGTGAAAAAATCAAAAGTCAAAAGTTGATTATCTATGTGGTTTTGGAGCTACCCGATAAGCTTCCATTGATGTTGAGAAAAAAAGTCAAGAAAGGAAAAAAAAGTAAAAAATGAAATGAAAAAAATAAGAGTTGAAAGTTATGTTGAATAAGAGCTTATGTATGTAAATAAGTTGTTGGCGCGTGAGGTGTATGTGATAAGTGATTAGTAATCAGTCACATGAGGTGCACGTGATCGTACTCCGCAACTTATATCCTTGATATTGTATGTACCCCAAATTCCTTGATGTGGACCGAATTTCTATTGCAGTGGTTCTTAAGAGAAAATGAATAACTACTTATCGTTTTAACTTAGGTATCACTATTAGACTAAAAAGTATTAAAACGAGAAAATATGAAGCAATTCATTTCTCAACAAAAATAAAATATTGAGATACAAAAACCTAGGAAATGGGAGTAAGGAGTTTCCACAAGTAACTGTTATGAGTAGTGTTAGCATCTAATTTGTAGATAAGCTGTGATCTCGTTTGTACGCTTAGTTTGGGAACTCGTGAAAAATCAAGGATGACGATTTTTATCCGTATGGTCGCTTCTTAATAGAAGTGTTTCTATTCGCTGACCCTAATAATTATTGCAAAATAATGAAAGTTCAACAAACCGTCACAAGAATGAAGTATGGAAAAGTACAAAAATAGAAAGTGAAAGTGGAATAAAGGAATAAAAGGAAAAATTTGGAAAACGGAGCATTTTCGGGAATAAATGATTTTATTACTTCTTTCGAACCTCCTTGCTACTTTTCAAAGTTAGTAGGAAGAGTTTTGAAATTATTTATCCCAAAAGCGTGAATTGATCACATTGCGTGAGGACACGGCAATACCTTAGTCGGGGGGATTTTGGTGAGTGCTTATTCACTCATTTTTATAAGACCAAAACCGGACTCAAAAGACCAAAAACTAATCGAATTATGCCAAATTTGTAGTGTTTTTGTGTTTGTGATATGCAGGTACGGATATTTTACAAAGTGACGAAAAATCATGAGAAAACAACGAAACCGAGCACGAGAGTAGAAGACGGTCAACTAGTCAAAGATGTGATCTTAAAAGTCAACTTTGGACCCTGAAAAATTTTACTTTGTCAAGATTAGTCCCTGAAATTTATTTTGAGGAAATTTCACATTCAACCCTTGGAATTTGGAAGTTTACACTAATAGTCCTTGGATTTCATAATACCAATTCTGAAATTAAACAAGTGAGAAAAGCCTGGTCCAAGTTTAAGCCCAAGTCTACCACTCTTTATTCCCAAGCCCATCACTAAAAACCCTTACCCGGCCCATCCTTACCCACAGTAAAAAATAGTCAACAAAACCAAAAATAATAAATTACCCGTACCCTCTTTTACCCGCCCCCCAATTCCCACACTCTCACCCAGAAAACTACTATTCAATGAACAGTAAACATGAACCCTAATTATCCCTCTCCAAAATTAACCACAATTAAGGGCAATTGGGTCAATTCAGAGGTATTCTAGAAGCTCAGGGTGATGTCAGATGTTGTCAGAGTCACAAAGAAGCACAATTATGCTACGTGGCAGCCAATGATTGGGAAGAATGCGTCATAATTTGCAATCCAAGGGTTATTATTGATGGGATGGAGTAGGATCATGATCAAGCGGCTCTGATTATGCTTAAACAAACACAACCTCACACGGATTGCCAACATGGCAATCCGTGAGCTCACTCCTCACTTCACCTATATATTGTAGATTAGCTTGTATTAGTGTGGAGTTTCGAATAGCGAAGCTCTGCCAATTTCTCTTTTCAATTGTATTTTCTTAAAATTCAGCTGTACTTCTTCTTTTACTTAATGAAATTTAGTTTACATTTTGAATCAATTTAGTTCTTATTAGTTTACTGCTTATTGTTACTTTATTATAACTGTTTTCTTAATTTTAGCATTTCTTCTTCATTATCAGTTTGAAGTTTGTCTATATCAATAGTTTTATTTCAAAACAGAAAATAAAAGGATAAAAAATAGTTCTGAGAAAATCAGTTTCAATTCAATTTGAATTGTAGTCTTTACCTGTTTAGAAATAGTTTTAAAGTTGTTTGAGATTTAGAAGTCAGTAATTGGATTGTCATTTCTTTTGTTCATATCTGGTCAAACTGAGTCAACTGTTGAGATTAATGGTAATTGGTGGTGAATTGGACAAGTTTGAGTGAAGATTTGGAAGCACTCAGCCTGTCAAAAGGCAGGCAAGCTTAGTGAAATATCTCTTTTCAAGCTGAGATATAAGTGATTGTAAGTTTTGAGCTCATTTGTTTTGCTTATCTTATTGCATTTTAGTGAATCTGAGTATCTGTTGGATTATGTAGTTTATGGTTGTTGATTTAGCTTTGAATTGAATTAGTATAGTTTGTTGATTCATCATTTTGTTATTGTGATTCTGTTTGTTTCTATTCTTTGTGGAATCTGTTGGTTCAGGGGTGTTTGGTTCTTTTAACTTCTGTTAGTCAAACATGGTTTAGGTAAAAAGTTGGATTTTATTTAGATGTAATTTGATGATAATATTAGTTTAGGAGTGAGTTGCATTAGTATATAGTTGTTTAATAGCAGTTGCATTAGTGGTTCATCTTCTAGTTTCATAGCAATCAAACTAACAATAACCAAGGGTGGATTTGAAATAAGACCTGTTTTGGTTGTTATTGTTGTTTTAATTAGGTTCATTTTATGATGTAATAGCTGAGCACTTACTAATATGAGTACTTCATTTGTCAAATTTGCACCATTACCATTTTCACTTATAACTGCTACAGCAGTCATCTGTTCCACATGAGCATTTTTGCTTTCAAATTTCAGTAGGCTAGAGTAGGAATTAGAACTAGAAGTTGATTTTTGCAATCTGTTAGTAGTGTAGGATTTATGAAATTGAGCTTGATTTGCAATTTCCAATTCAGTTGATAGCTTAAAGTTGATTTTCTATTAGCTTCAGTTAGGCATTTTCATGTCCAGATTTCATGTTTCTCTAGTTGTTCTTATCATTTAATTTTTGCTTAACATGATATATTCTTGTTTATCTTTGTTTGTTTCTAGTTTATTTGCCTTATCTTATCCGTTTAGATAGTTTAATCTTAGCTTAAAAATGCTTAGTTAACTGCATCCTAGTCTGCTCATTTAGCCTACGTCTCATCCCATTTTATGCTTATTCTTAGGACAGATAGGGCTGCAATTTAGTATACGTGTAGTTTGATAGTCCATCTCGTTTGATTTGAGCTTAGTTTGGAATTTGGCGTTTATTTTCTCACCTAGAATTAGCCAGCGATAAGCCTTGTTAGACCTATTCATAACTAGCAGCCCTGCACCAGTAATTTGTTCATCATCCTTATTTCTCATTTCAATTTTTGTTTATCCACTGATTTTTTGTGTTTGCTTTTTGGTTTATATATAATTTGTAGTATAAGCTTGTTTTAGTTCAAGATTTGATAGAGTAGCTCTAGCTTTTGGATAAGCTTTTAGTTTACAAACTGCTCGTAGGTACTGTTTAGTTGAGAGTTTGTTTGCACCAATTTCTTTTGATCTCAGTTGCCATTTAGGTGTATTGTTGTGTAATTTTTGATCCTATTTGTAGTTTGTAGTACAAGATTGCCATAAATCTGTTTGGATTACTAGTTTGAGTTTTTTTTTTTTTTTTTTGAGCACTCATTTTTGTGCACCATAGGTGCCCTGCACCAACAGCTATTGCACTGTCCCAAATAGCCTCTTTCAATTGGTTTTTTTTTTTGATAACTAGAGATTGGTAGGTGGTGATTTCAGCTTTTAGAAAAGTTAGTAGTAGATGGTTCACATTAGCTTATTCTGAGCTTTTGTAAATTTCCTCTTAGATTGGCTTTTATAAAGATTGATTTTTCAAAAAGAAAATATAAAAAAAAATAGTTTTCAAAAACTGACAAGGCTGGGACTTGAACCCACACCACCTAGCTCACAAATACACTCTTTACCACTGGCGCCCTTGGGACTTGTCTCAAGGGTCTTCCATATTTAATTCTTTTATTAGTTACTTAGTTCTTAAGTATATTAAGTTTTACAAACTGTTTCAGCTTATTTTCAGCTTATTATTTAGCTTTTCCCACTTTTTATAATTTTCCCATGTTTCTGTTATATAAATAGACTTTTAGAAAATTTTTGGAATTTTTCACTTTCCTTTTACTATTTTTCCTAAATTGTTTTCTTTATTTTAGTATTTTAATCATTATACATAAATAAAAACTCAAAAAAATATTTTTCTTTTTCTTAAAATTCTTTTTATTAGTTTAATATTTTTAGAAAATTGTTTCAAGCTTGTAGGATCGTTTTTAGAATAAAAGTCACGTTTTATTTTGTACGTTACGTTTATTTTCGCGTTTGCATTTTCGTTTTCGCGTTTTTAACATCGGTGCATATATAGCTTGTACATTCTGGTTATTTCACTATTTCTTATCTTAATTTGAGTTCCAAAATTATATTTTTCACTTTACCACTTTTCACGACTCGATTTCGCGATTCGATTATTCACGACTCCATTCTACCTTCGCTGGGAAAACGACCCGGGAAATACTTTCACGAGTATTTCTTCGGAATAATTATATACTACGAAAACGACTTTATCAGTTTTTCACCACAATACCCCTTGCATCTCTTTTATTCTTCAAAATCCATTTTGTTCCAATTGCATATTTACCATCAGGGAGAGGGACCAGTATCCAAACCTGCTGATTCTTAAATTGCAGCATCTCTTCTTGCATTGCTTCAAGCCAACTTGAATCAGCAAGTGCTTGAGTAACACTGGTTGGCTCTATCTGAGAAAGGAAACAAGAAAACAGACAATGTTTGAAGTCTGTATGATTGTTCCTCTGTTGATTGTAGACATAGGAAATGAAAGCAACTTCACCATATTTAGTGTTCTTCACAGCGCTTCTAGTTCTAACAGGTGCTTGAGGATCTACAATAATCTTTGATAGGGGATGAGCATTATTGATCCTCTTTGTTGTTGTGGTGTTGACATTGATTATGGCATCAAGGTTGTTGACAGTGGGTCCAAACTCAGTATCATAGGAAGCTGAGTTAAAGAGACCAGGCTTGGGTTGATAATTCCCAGAAGGACTTGGAAATCTTGTAAATGGCTTCTCAAAGTCTGTAGACACCTCAATAGAAATGGGAGATTGTGCAGCAGGACTCTCAGTAGTTTTGATAACATCAGCAGAAACAGGAGAGCTTTCAGTAGTACTGTCAGCAGTATCCTTGTTTCCACTGACTGCTTGTGCTGATTGTTAAAGTATGGCATCAGTCTCTTGTGCAACCTTGTCACTGAGTCTTTGAGCTTCCTGAGTGGCTGCATGTTCTTGCTTCTTAAGTCTAGCAAGATCCTCTGCATAATGTGACTCATCTTCTTGTTCAGCAGCAGAATGATTACCTACAAAATGGTTAGGTGGAAAGGAAGGTACAACAATGGTTTGTTCATCTTTCTCAGAGTCACTCTCTGAGTCATCATCCAGGGAACCTGCAGGGTTAGAAATTGGATCTTTGGTACCTGCATTTAGATTAGAAACATGTCTAGTGTACCCCAAGTAATCAGTCAAATAATCTAGGTCAAAATACCAAGAATGACCTTGTCCTTGAGTATTAGGCTGATCTTCTAGAAATCTTAGGTTAAGGGTCTCCTCTATCCTTTTGGCATTCAAATTGTAAACCCTATAGGCCTTGCTATGAGCTGAATAACCCACAATGTATCCCTCATCAGCTTTCCCATCAAATTTTCCCACTGTATCACCAGTAATCAAAATGGTCACTTTGCAACCAAAAGGTTTAAGGTAATGAATGTCTGGAACTTTCCCTGTGCGAAGTTCATAAGGTGTCTTGACATGATGTCTAGTGATGGAGACGCTATTCAAGACATAGCAAGCAGTACTTACTACTTCAGTCCAAAACATAGTGGGTAACTTAGAGTCTGCAAGCATAGATCTTGCTGCCTCTATTAAGGTCCTATTTTTCCTTTCAGCAACCTCATTTTGTTGTGGGGGTTCTTGGAGTGCTATAGTCCCTTTTTATCCCTTTAGACTTACAGAATTCTATGAATGCAACATTTTTGAACTCTGTCTCATTGTCACACCTAATGCCTTTAATCTTTTTATTTAGCTGGTTTTCAACAAGGGTAATAAATTCTTTTAAAATAGGAGTTGTTTCATATTTAGTTTTCAAAAAGAATACACAGCAAAACCTGCTATAATCATCAGTGATAACCAGGAAGAAGTACTTATGATCAATACTTCTGATAGGAGTTGGACCAAAGAGATCCATGTGCAGCAACTGAAGAGGTTCTGAGATGGTGTTATGGCTTTGTAAGAGGCTCTGTCCTGCTTTCCTTTGTTGCAAGCAACGCAATTGTGTTCATTGGTGAAGACTTTTGAAGGAAGGCCCTGAACAAGACCAAGTTTAGACAACTTGTTGATGGTCTTGTAGTTCACATGAGCCATTCTCCTGTGCCACTTTGTAGATTCATCCTGGGAAGCTTTGGCCACCAAACATGTTACAAAGTGGCACAGGAGAATGTGTACAAAGCTGAAGGTTCTAGGAACTCTTAGTAAAACAGTTGTATCTTCTGGAGTTTGAAGTCCTTGGAGAGCACAAGACATTCATCCTCAGAAAAGAAAACTTTATTCTTGGTGTCACATATTTGTTATACAGAGAACAGATTAAAGTGCTCAAGTTCCTTCACATAATAAACATTTTCAAAATCTAACAGAGGTGTTTTAATAGTTCCTTTCGCAGTGATTTTGCCACCTCCACCACCAAAAGTCACACTGCCTCCTCCTTCTATAGGCACAAAGTCATGCATCTTATCCTTGTTCCCTGACATACTTCTGGAGCAACCACTATCAACTATACCTACTTCAGTACTTTTCAGGGGATGATCCTACAACAACAACAAAAATATACAAGAGTTAGTACACATTGGAGACTCAAGTCATTGCTGAATTGAGACTGCCTTGTGGATCATAAGAGGTAGGCCATGTAGATGTTTTAGATCCACCATTGTTCTTGGGCCTATATTGTAAATTAGGTCCCTTCTTTGTCCAAGAACAACCTGCTGAGGGCTTCACAGCAGTATCCTAATACCCTCCACCAGCATACATAGAGTCAAACTGTCTAGGCCAATAACCATTATAAAAGAAAGAACTAGTGGGATGCACATAAGGTCTAGCACTGGTTCTTCTCCATGAAGAATATTTTTCAGCAGAATTGGGTTCTGCTGATGTGGAATAAAAGATGGTATTTCATTAACATTCTTCCACATTTTCCTAGGTTTTCTTTGACTAACACATACACCCATTCTTTGCTCATGAAAAGTACAATCCTTAATCAAATAAAATTTACTTCAACACACAAAGCATTTCTTCTTTTTAGAAGATTTATTCAAAGTGAAAGATGTTCCATAACATGAAAAAGCATTCAAACCACAAACATTAACAGAATTGTTTTTAACAGAACTTGAAACATTGTTTTGTAAAGAATTAAAAAACAAGTCTTCAGAAGAAACTGTCTTGGAATCAGCAGTAACTCTAACAGGCTTGTGGGGAGTCTTGGGTGATGTCTTGGGTATGGTCTTGGGAAGGTCTGACTTCTAACTTGAATCACAACTGGCATATGAAGTAGACCCTTCATCAGAAGACTTGTCACTGTCACAACAAGAGACAAAGTCAGTAGATTTAATAACAGGGTCTGGCAAGTCACTTGACTTTTTGCCATAAAGATGGTGTGATCTATCAAAGTCAACAGGTATGGACAGGTCTATTGGCATGTGTTCTCCTCTAATAGGTCCAGGTACAGCATTCAATCCCCCTTCCTTAACATATTTTACAGGTTTTTGAAATTCCAGGAGAGGTTCAGGGTCAAAAACACTGGATATATCAGGATAAGTTAATTCCTCAGGATCTATACATTTCTCATATCCTAATGCTTTTCTAGACCTAACAGATTGACGACCATCAATCAATTTATTTAAATTAGAAGCCCCTTCTTGCCACTTCATACGACCAGCCACTTCTTTATCTAACTTTACTTGTAATTCTTGTTTTTCTTTTTCTACATCAGATTTTTCTTTTTCAGTTCGCCTTAAATCTATCTTTGCACATTCTAAATCACTTTCTAAAACTCTTATTTTTTCTTCATATTTAAGTTGATTCTTCTGAAACCAAACCTTCTGTTTTTACAAAAAATTTAAAGCCTTTTTATAGGCCTCAACTTCTACATAACACTCATTGTATTTAGGTTTCAATTCATCATATTCTTGTTTAAGTTCATTATATCTTACACTACAGCCAAAAACTCAATTGTGTACCTGAGAGATGCCCATCAAGGAAACTTGCTCCTTCTTATCCTCTGAAGGGGAGTATGCCAGCATATTCACTTGTTCAGAAGTAGAAGCTTCCTCTTCAGGAGGTTCATGAACAGTCCAATCAATCTGGCTATCCAGAGTCACCAAAGCTTTGGAAGGTGCAGCTTTAGAAGTTCCTGATTCCAATAGATATGAGCCATATCTAACTTCATCACCAGACTTTCTTTCCTTGCATTCTCTTGAAAAGTGGCCCATCTGACCACAAGTGTAGCACTTAACCTTCCTTCTGTCAAATCTTGCTGCATCTCTTCCATTAAAACCAAACTTTCTCCCAGACTTATTCTCAAACCTTTTGATGTTCATAGAAATCATTGCTAACTGCCATTTCAAGTGCATCTCCTCCATCTCCAATGGATCCACCTGTTCAAAATCCTCATAAGCTAGAAACTGCTGATGTTCATATTTAGCAACAAAGGAGTGAAGAATATCTTCCATTACATTACTGGATTTTGATTTAGTCGCTGCTTTAGTTTGGGTTTGAGAAGATGCTCCTGAGGTGTAAGAACTTGAGGCATGATGCACCGGATTGGATGTGGTGCTAATAAAGGCTGAGTGAGTGGATGGACGAATGGGACTTCTAACATCAGGCTCAAGAGATTTAAGCTTTTTGTAGAGGTCATCAAAAGAGATCATGTCCAATCCACCCTTGGTTTTGAGAGCAATGCTGACTTGCAACCAGGATGGTGGCAAAGATCTTAGAAACTTAGCATTGCAGTCCTCATTATCTGGCCTAGCCTTCAACTGATTAAGTTGACTCAAGATTCTGTAGAACCTGTCATAACCTTTGTGGATTCCTTCTTCCTCAGATATCTGAAACTCTTGAAACTGTTGCTTCAGCATTGACTTCTTCATCCTTCTTGACTCCTCATTCCCACTAAATCTAGGCTTAATGGCCATCCAAATGTCCTTGGCATCTTCCATGAAGTGGAAGTCACCCATGTGGTCATCTGGTATAGCCTGAAGGAGAATTGTTCTGACCTTATTCTCCCTCTGCACCGTAAGAACTTCTTCGGCAGTTTTGGGACCTACAATAGTCACAATCCCATCAGCATCTTTGACATGTCTCTTTAAGCTATTGCCCTTACGAACAACTTCCCAAAGGTTTCAGTCAATGGTTGTGATCCAGTTTTGCATCTTCATGGACCACAATTCATAATCTTCAGCATTCTTAAGGTATGGGAATTTGGCATTACTGTTTGAGAGATTGAGTTGTTGGAGAGAAGTGGTGTTTAGGTTCTGGGTTGTATCAGCTTCATTATCTAATCCAGGCATTGTTTTTTATTGTTTTGATTGAGAGGGTGTAAGATTGGTGTTTCTTAGTATCACAGAGACTCTCGCGAGGCTCTGATACCACTTGTTGAGACTAAGACCTTGATAGATCTTTTGAGCACTCTAGGATCGTTAGTTATGTTAATGTAATCACTAACACACTAATAGATAATCTCTGTAACTTGTGTTTTAAAGCGGAAACAAACACAAATTTTAATAACTTAATACTAAGAACAATTGATCCTCTATGGATCTTTTCAATAACAATGAAAGTGTTTTCTAAAAACGTATCCAATACATAATCGTTTGTTCCTTTTATACACAAGGAACCATAAACCGTTTCACAAGAAACGTATATTCTAAAACTTCTAAAATATATGCATTATCACTTCCTAAATAAACTCATGCATATCCTAACTATATTATATAAAATACGAAATAACTATATCCGCAGTAACTAATAATGCTGAAACTAGACTTCAGCAGAAACACTCTTGTCAGCAGAATCTGTCTCTTTAGTAGAATTCATCAGCAGATTCTTCAGCAGAATTCTCTCTTAGCAGAATTCCCAATAATAACTACTTTTTAGCACATACAATTCACAACCATGAAAGCTTTAATTTGATACATCCCAAAAGTCACAGAGTTGGCTCTACTTTGGGGGTCAATATGGAGACATTATTATTAGTATGCTCAATTCACAATATTCTTTCCATCAATTCAAGTTCAAAGATTGGCGTCTAAAAAAAAAAAAAAGTTTGGCGACTAATAAATTGATTCACACATGAACAAACAACCATTCTGTACGAATCAGTAAAATTCAACAAATTTCCGTATTAGACTAAAAACGAGAATTATCAAACAAGATGACCATAAAAAACAACTGAAGGTTCAGTATGTATAGGCAACATACAAATAAAAATATTTCATTTAGCTAATACTAATATTCTAAGCACGTTCTCCACGGATACGACGAGCCAACTGGATATCTTTAGGCATGATGGTGACCCTCTTCGCATGAATTGCACACAAGTTAGTATCCTCAAACAGACCAACAAGGTAAGCTTCAGCTGCTTCTTGAAGTGCCAACACAGCGTGGCTCTGGAATCTCAAATCAGTCTACATCCAAACACCATCCAAAGAATCATCAGTACTTGATACCATTTTAACACTAAGTTATCGATAAACTAAGAAACAAGTAATAATCACCTTGAAATCCTGAGCGATTTCACGAACAAGCCTCTGGAATGGCAATTTGCGGATCAAGAGATCGGTACTCTTCTGATACTTACGGATTTCACTGGCATTCATCAACATAATCAGTTAAGAAACTATTTTCATATAATCATGACATGTTTGATTTATAACCACACTATGTACGCAACTATCCTAATGGAATAAACCAACCAAATATTTAATCACCAAGTAAGATGATTATGGCCAAGTTCATATATTTTTAACCTAAAATATATTCATTCAATTAGCTTAGATAATAACATACTCAAGCATGTAATCAATTTCGACATATGATATATTATTTGGGTTAGAAAAGAGACTCACCGGAGAGCAACAGTTCCTGCACGAAAACGATGAGGCTTCTTCACTCCTCCTGTTGTCGGAGTAGATTTTTTGACTGCCTACAAACAGTTTCACGAATAATTAGCAATAGAGTCACACAAAAGCATTGTATAATTTTAATATAGTGAACAGCAAATCAAATCAAATCAAAATCACGTACTTTGTAACCAACAGACAATTGCTTCCTCGGAGCTTTTCCACCAGTGGACTTACGAGCGGTTTGCTTTGTACGAGCCATTGCAATTCAGATTCTAGGGTTTTTTTAAGTGTGAAATCATATTGTGCGTATTGGGGTATTTATAGTACACACAATAGACGGTTACCTTAGAAAAATATACAATGTTGATCCTTGTGCTTTGTTTCTATTGGTTGGATGTGAGAAATTGATGCTATGACACGGATTAAGATATTTTGTGTTTCTTTTTGTGTTTTACCCAATTACTTACAGTTAAATCTTTGATTTTTCACTAACCACCCTTAGAGACCGATTTATAAAGTCTGATAATGAGCATATTCAACCTAAAAGTTTTTTATTTTGAAAAAACTATCCCTGTAGTTTTGTCAAATTAAAGTGCACGTGTATTGCAACTTTGAAGGTGTTGGCACATTCTTAGTTTATGTGAGAAGCTCTAGTTTACAACTTCGAAAAAGCTCGCGATGTGATGTCTCTTTTATTATAGTATGCACTCTAAAGGGGCGGTGCACGTTGGATTAACAATTGGAATATACTGTTTAGTTTATCGAGAGAGGGGCAAATGGTACTATATGAGTTAGATGTCCTATCATTCAAACCGTGAAAATCTAGTTAGCAATTTTGCCCATTGCAAAAAGCAAAGATAAAATGGGACATTCAAGGTGATGAGAATTCTTAATTTTTTCATGAGATTGTCAATAATAAGTTCTCTCGCTCTAGAATTAACAGTATCTTTATTAATGGCCAATGGGTGACGAATCCCCCACTTGTAACCGATCATATCTACAATTTTCATAAATCCAAATTCCAGAACACCTTAACCTTTCGTCCTCAGTTCACTAGTAGTCTTTTTAAAACCCTTTCTGCTTTTGAATCTTCACTTCTTGATGCCCCTTTTACTATCTTTCTAATTATGTAACAAAGATAGGTAAAGAATCGAATAAATAGGATACGTCCGCCATGGCTGTGAACTTATTAAGCTTGACCCGTCACGACCATACTGCTATTATGAATGAAATAACAAGTGTTATGACATCGCAATAGATAGAACTGGTTTCCATGGCTGCAAACTTAGTAAGCTTGCCCCGCGAGGACCATACCTGCTATTCTGAATGAAATAGTAAGTAAGTGTTATGACGGCATGACATATATTACACCTTTAAGTTGTCGGTAGTTCACTATTTGAGCTTTAGCGCTGCAGAGGTTAAAATCAGTCAGATGCGGATTGCATACAACTCTACCATCTACCACCGTTCCTGAAAACAGTTACATTAACTTGGTGTTTCATGAAAAACTAAGGTTCTCAATAATCATACATTCGCCTAGGCCTTCAAGAGTGTTAAAAGGTTGAGATTTTTGCCGCTGAGTTCTAAATATGTATTCATTGAGGAATATATGAATTTGTTGCAATTCATGTGGTTAAACAACGATGAACATTTCAATCCATCATTAACTAAGTAAATCATAGCAAAAGAACAACACAAAGTCACAAACAGCCCATCTTTACAAACTACATACGCAAGCTGTTGAGGTATTTCAGAGTAAAAGGTCCTATGCCGATACACATATCTGGAACATAACTGGATATGTAAAAAAAACAGGCCCTGATGGGCCGTTCACTTAAATACATGGAATGACCCAACAACCCAAACGACGTAGGCAAACCCACAAAACGACATGATATACCACAAAACGATTTCGTTTAACTTTTTCCCCCTGGATATTCAATCTCGGCCATTCAAAAAAGTTATAGAATGGCAGTTTTTTTTTTCGATAAAAACCAGTATAGCCAATCCCAAATATCATTGGTGGATTTGGTATCTATAACCCATTCGCGAAAGAGAGCTCTGGGTGTTTTGCTGCTAATATGCGCACCAAATAAACTCAACACAGCTCATAACTCATCTAACTTGATGCCACATTTAACGGATGAGGCGATCATAAAAGTACCTTAAACTAAATTCACCAAGCTTTTTTAATTATAAAAGAATGGGTATACTTATATAACTACTTTTTAGCACATACAACACAACCATGAAAGCTTTAATTTGATACATCCCAAATGTCATAGAGTTGGCTTTACTTTGTGGGTCAATACAGAGACATTATTATTTTTTTTTGAACGGCTATATTCATTAAAGAAACAACTAGCAAGAAGCTAGAATAAAGAAATACATTTACATCATACAACAATTTATTGGATCACAAATCCAATCTAACCATTTAGGTTTAAGAGATCCATGACGATGAGTTAACCAAGAATGTGATAACACCTTAATTTCTTCACCTAGCATGTCTTTTCTCGGAGGCTTCAAGTCAAAACAAGCACGAATTCTGAATCTCCATAGTACCCATGTCGTTGTTCGGATCACCAAGTCGAAACAAGGCTTAATATCGCTATGAATTTGTGCCGTTTGAGCCCAAAGAAGAAGATCAGGGAGGTTCTTCGGGTGTTCTCTCAAACCCTACCAAGTCGTGATCATGGTCCATAAGTGAGCTGCAATAGGACATTCAATAAAAAGATGGTGGGCTGTTTCTAATGCGCCATCACAGATTGGGCATCTTGTCGAGTGGAGATCAACCCCGCGAATGTCTAGATTGCAGCGAGTTGGAAGGCGGTCCAAAAAGTATGCTCAATCCACAATATTCTTTAATTTCCATCAATTCAAGTTGAAAGATTGGCGATAACAAATTGATGGAGACACGAACAAACAACCATTTTATACGAATAAGTAAAATTCAAATTTTTTTTGTATTAGACTAAAAGTACCTTAAACTAAAAGCGATAATTATCAAACAAGATGACCATTAAAAACAACTGAAGGTTCAGTATGTATAGGCAACATACAAATAAAAATATTTCATTTAGCTAATATTCTAAGCACGTTCTCCACGGATACGACGAGCCAACTGGATATCTTTAGGCATGATGGTGACCCTCTTCGCATGAATTGCACACAAGTTAGTATCCTCAAACAGAGCAACAAGGTAAGCTTCAGCTGCTTCTTGAAGTGCCAACACAGCGTGGCTCTGGAATCTCAAATCAGTCTACATCCAAACACCATCCAAAGAATCATCAGTACTTGATACCATTTTAACACTAAGTTATCGATAAACTAAGAAACAAGTAATAATCACCTTGAAATCCTGAGCGATTTCACGAACAAGCCTCTGGAATGGCAATTTGCGGATCAAGAGATCGGTACTCTTCTGATACTTACGGATTTCACTGGCATTCATCAACATAATCAGTTAAGAAACTATTTTCATATAATCATGACATGTTTGATTTATAACCACACTATGTACGCAACTATCCTAAGGGAATAAACCAAATATTTAATTACAGATTATGGTCAAGTTCATAGATTTTTAACCTAAAATATATTCATTGAATTAGCTTAGATAATACTCCGTAACATATTCAAGCATGTAATCAATTTCGACAATTGATTATATTATTTTGGGTTAGAATAGAGACTCACCGGAGAGCAACAGTTCCTGGACGAAAACGATGAGGCTTCTTCACTCCTCCTGTTGTCGGCGTAGATTTTTTAGCTGCCTACAAACAGTTTCACAAATAATTAGCAATAGAGTAAATCAAATATACTGAACAGTAAATCAAATCAAATCAAAATCACATACTTTGAAACCAACAGACAATTGCTTCCTCGGAGCTTTTCCACCAGTGGACTTGCGAGCGGTTTGCTTTGTACGAGCCATTGCAAGCAGTCAGATTCTAGGGTTTTTTTTAAGTGTGAAATCATATTGTGCGTGTTGGGGTATTTATAGTACACACGATATACGGTTACCTTAGAAAAATACACGATGTTGATCCTTGTGCTTTGTTTTTATTGGTTGGATATGAGAAATTGATGCTATGACACGGATTAAGATATTTTCTGTTTCTTTTTGTGTTTTACCCAATTACTTACACTTACATCTTTGATTTTTCACTAACCACCCTTAGAGACCGATTTATAAAGTCTGATAATGAGCACATTCAACCTAAAAGTTTTTTATTTTGAAAAAACCATCCCTGTAGTTTTGTCAAATTAAAGTGCGCGTGTATTGCAACTTTGAAGGTGTTGGCACATTCTTAGTTTATGTGAGAAGCTCTAGTTTACAACTTCGAAAAAGCTCGCGATGTGATGTCTCTTTTATTATAGTATGCACTCTAAAGGGGCGGTGCACGTTGGATTAACAATTGGAATATACTGTTTAGTTTATCGAGAGAGGGGCAAATGGTACTATATGAGTTAGATGTCCTATCATTCAAACCGAGAAAATCTAGTTAGCAATTTTGCCCATTGGAAAAAACAAAGATAAAATGGGCCATTGAAGGTGATGAGAATTCTTAATTTTTTCATGGGATTGTCAATAATAAGTTCTCTCACTCTAGAATTAGCGGTATCTTTATTAATGGCCAATGGGTGACGAATCCCCCACTTGTAACCGATCATATCTACAATTTTCATAAATCCAAATTCCAGAACACCTCAAACTTTCGACCTCGGTTCACTAGTAGTCTTTTTAAAACCCTTCCTGCTTTTGAATCTTCACTTCTTGATGCCCCTTCTACTATCTTTCTAATTATGTAACAAAGATAGGTAAAGAATCGAATAAATAGGATACGTCCGCCATGGCTGGGAACTTATTAAGCTTGACCCGTCACGACTGTACCTGCTATTATGAATGAAATAACGAGTAAGTGTTATGACATCGCAATAGATAGAACTGGTTCCCATGGCTGCAAACTTAGTAAGCTTGCCCCGCGAGGAACATACCTGATATTCTGAATGAAATAGTAGGTAAGTGTTATGACGTCATGACATATTGCACTGGTTGTTGTGTGCTGCATACGTGAGATTTGGCAATATCTTTATGGGGATGTATATCTAGAAGTCTAATCCCACTTCAAAATTGTGTAATTTGCTTAATTTACGCAGCCAACGACATTGTTATTAAAAAAATAAAAAAAACGCCAAGATACAGATAATTAAATGACATGGGTAAAACCATAAACGACATGATGTACCATAAAACTAAACGCCATCGTTTGCTCGCATAAATGTATAAAAGGGGTACTTTAGTCTCATATCTGAGAGAATGTATTAGATGAAAATTAAAATAAGCCATGGCTGCATTAATGTAAATACCCCGCCAAGGTACGATTATTCTCAAAGTTTGAACAATTTCTATGACACAACATCTATATCACAGATTTATCATCACCGCCTACCTAATTACTCAAACTTGTAAGTATACATCAGAAGAAGGCGGGAAAACCCGCCATGACTGAATTAGTATAAATGCCTCACCAAAATACCGTCATTCTTAAAATTTCATCGATTACACTCATACATTAGACATGCAATAGAAACATATGATTTATGTGTGTGCAGAAACATGAAGTATAACTATTATACGAACACATCAACTTAGAAAACAATTATGGGCTAACAGATCATAATATGCAAATTTAGATTTTTCTTTTTAATTATCAAGCTTAGATAGGTAAAAAAAATTGAAAACATAAGTCACATACATCTTGGCCAAAATTTTAGCAAACTTTCCACGCCATGATGCAATGGATGACCTCACATTTATTCGAATCCATTTAGGAACATTAAAATTCTATCATCACAGCCTATTATATTTTCATTATTATCCTCCTCGCTATATTTACTACATATAAAGGAAAAGTGGTCCAAGTTGAAAAGTAAAATGTTGAAAAATAGTCAAATGTGATAGAATGTATACTACCATTTCTTGAAAGTGGAAAAACTGAAAGCAACTATGGAAAGGGTCAACTGCAAACTCTTGAATTCGGCAACTCTTCAATCAATCACTGTAAGACATTTTTGGCAACTTAATCAGACGACTGTATTTCTTTTGTTATTATTTGAGATGCTTTTACACGGCTGTATTCCATATCTAAACAATAAGATACACAAAAACCCTACCATTCTTTCGTTTCTCCTCTATCCAAATTGCACACCAACCCCACCACCAACCTATGCTTCATCTCTCTCTAAAAAAACACACACATACCCTTTTTTGCTGCCACTGAAACGACCGACACCATAACCAACATCTCCCTCGGTTGAATTGGAGTTTTGTATTTAATTTTGGGTTATGCGGATGGCTTGGGATGTAAGAAAATGGTTAGTTAGTTTTATAATTATGAGATTTACTTACTTTAATTTTTATTCCTCGACTTACATTCATTATTGTGTTGTAGGCATTGCGTAACGGAGTTGATAAGTGGCCCGGTTAACGGGTTTATCCAAAGTTTGAATCTTGAAGGCTTAGCATTTTGTTTTTTGCTTAAAAGGTCGAACTTATTGTTTATGTTTTTGTTCATAGGTGTGAACTCTCGGTTAGAATTTCTGCAACAATGCTTGCCAGGTAAAAAAAAAGTCGTTGCAGTTTTTGTTCATAGGGTAAACAGTTACACTTATGCTGAGATCGCTATTTATTAGACTTTAGAGTTCAATTTTGAACAGTGGTATGGAACATGTTACTAGCTTTGAAGAAAAAAAATAAGCACAATGGAACATGTTACTAGGTTTGGACAGTACGTAAGATGGTAATTGTGTTCATTTAAGCGTTTTAATTGGTAATGTGTAATTTCATTTGCACATATTAGATTGTGGAACATAATGTACTTTGCCCACCGTTTGAAAATGTATTGAACTAATGTAAAAACCATAACTTTACATTATTCTTTACTGTTTATCGGACTAAGAAACAAAAAAGCCACAATAATCAATAGTTATATGCAAGGTTTATATTTATTATATATATGTTGCCATTTCATTTTAAGTTTAAATACATTGTTACTCTTACTATTGCCTACAATTTCAGTAAGTATATATGTTTTATTTGAGCTAATATAAAGTTTCTAATGCAAAAATTGTATTCGTTAATGGTGTAACAAGTTGTCGGAAGACGCGTACTATGCATGTAACACAAAAAACGTCCCACTTTCTACTTACAAATATATATATATATATATATATATATATATATATATATATATATATATATATATATATATATATATATATATATATATATATATATATATATATATATATATATATATATATATATATATATATATATATATCCAAATTGCACACCAACCCCACCACCAACCTATGATTCATCTCTCTCTAAAAAAACACACACATACCCTTTTTTGCTGCCACTGAAACGACCGCCACCATAACCAACATCTCCCTCGGTTGAATTGGAGTTTTGTATTTAATTTTGGGTTATGCGGATGGCTTGGGATGTAAGAAAATGGTTAGTTAGTTTTATAATTATGAGATTTACTTACTTTAATTTTTATTCCTCAACTTACATTCATTATTGTGTTGTAGGCATTGCGTAACGGAGTTGATAAGTGGCCCGGTTAACGGGTTTATCCAAAGTTTGAATCTTGAAGGCTTAGCATTTTGTTTTTTGCTTAAAAGGTCGAACTTATTGTTTATGTTTTTGTTCATAGGTGTGAACTCTCGGTTAGAATTTCTGCAACAATGCTTGCCAGGTAAAAAAAAAGTCGTTGCAGTTTTTGTTCATAGGGTAAACAGTTACACTTATGCTGAGATCGCTATTTATTAGACTTTAGAGTTCAATTTTGAACAGTGGTATGGAACATGTTACTAGCTTTGAAGAAAAAAAATAAGCACAATGGAACATGTTACTAGGTTTGGACAGTACGTAAGATGGTAATTGTGTTCATTTAAGCGTTTTAATTGGTAATGTGTAATTTCATTTGCACATATTAGATTGTGGAACATAATGTACTTTGCCCACCGTTTGAAAATGTATTGAACTAATGTAAAAACCATAACTTTACATTATTCTTTACTGTTTATCGGACTAAGAAACAAAAAAGCCACAATAATCAATAGTTATATGCAAGGTTTATATTTATTATATATATGTTGCCATTTCATTTTAAGTTTAAATACATTGTTACTCTTACTATTGCCTACTATTTCAGTAAGTATATATGTTTTATTTGAGCTAATATAAAGTTTCTAATGCAAAAATTGTATTCGTTAATGGTGTAACAAGTTGTCGGAAGACGCGTACTATGCATGTAACACAAAAAACGTCCCACTTTCTACTTACAAATATATATATATATATATATATATATATATATATATATATATATATATATATTGTCCAATGATCAATGCGTGAAATGACGCCTCACCGCAACGCGGCGGTCCATTGCCCACCTCGTTACTCAAAAAGTGTGAGATAGTCTATCAATAAAAATAAAGTATAAGTTAGCAAGATAGCAACTTTGAAAATTGAACCAAAACAGAAATTTGATTGCTATAAATCACTCACGGATGTTGGACGGTTAGTATTAGGTTAGTAGTAGGATATTAGGCCCATGATGTATATTGGCCCATATTATTATGGGCAATATTTTGGCCCATATATTGAACCAAAACAGTTATTTTCTTCTTCCATTGAGTCCTTGGTGGCTTATTCAGATACTGATTGGACTGGTTGCCCTACTACTAGACGGTCTACCTCGGGTTATTGTGTTTTTCTTGGCAACAACTTACTTTCATGGTCCTCTAAGCATCAGCCGACGCTTTCTCGTTCCAGTGCTGAAGCTGAGTATCGTGGTGTTGCCAGTGTTGTTGCTGAGACATGTTGGCTTCGGAATCTACTTCGTGAGCTTCATATACCTTTGTCCTCTGCCACTATTGTTTACTGTGATAATGTGATTGTATTGTACTTGTCCTCTAATCTTATTCAGCATTAGCGGACAAAGCACATAAAGATTGACACTCATTTTGTTCGTGATTTGGTTGCTACTGGTCAGGTTCGCATTCTACATGATCCTTCTCGGTTTTTGTAAAACCCTAAAATCTCAAACATGTAAAATTCCTAAATTGCCCTCTAACTTTGAATCAATAAGAACATTATAATTCTAAAACCTAAGTTACTAACATGATAAATCGTTTATAAGATTACCAAACTATACACTATAAACTAATTTACTACTCCCTCCGTCCCATAATAATTGTCCACTTTGGCAATTTTGAGTTTTTCTTGTTCAACTTTGACGAATAATATTTTTATTTGTGTTATATAATACTCGATGAAAATTATACCAAATGAAAATAAATTTAGAACCCAATCTATTCATATATTTTTCATCAAATATTATATTACACAAATAAAAATATTTATAGTCAAAGTTGAATAAAAAGTACTTAAAAAAGTCAAAGTGAACAATTATTATGGGACGGAGGTAGTAATTAGTTAAGTTTGAAAAACAAAATTTCAACAATGACACAAAATACATGCCAATAAGTTATATTGGGCCGAATTATTCACTATACAAGTATATAACCATTGGGCCTTTACCATTTGAAAGATAAGAAAGAGATTTTTGGCCCATTTAACATTCCAGAAAAAGGATAAGTGAGAATTAATATTTGATACCCCTCTAAACTTGGCAAGGATACCTTCCCATTCAACTCATACGCTTATTTCCCACTTTATTCCCATCAAATACACGATTCAACACAATAATAATACATGACACAAAGCAAAACCCTAAATAACTAAACACCACAATTGGCGACTGTTTACTTTTCTGCTTCATTTTTTTTCTCATTCGATCAAAAGAAGGTGCTGCAAGGAAGGTTGTCTATAATCTATCTTGAAGGGTTTCGATCGTGGGTTCTATTCTGTCAACAAGGAAGTTTCGGTTGTGGTTCCTATTTGTAGAGCTTAGTCATGGTGAAACTTTGGTTCGAAAAAGGGTGAGAAGTCGTGGGATTAATCTGGTTCGCGGGCGAAGGATTGCTGTTTTGGTGGGCTAGTATTCGACCCTGGTTCCCTTCTTTGCTTCGACATGCATCGGGGGTATAGTATTTGAAACCTTGTTCAATTCATCTATTTCTTGTTCGATTTCTTGCTTCTGTTTCGATCATGTTTTGGTTTCAATATCGACAATACAAGTGTCACATAAAATCATAGTGATATTCACATGAAATAACGATTAGTAACCTATATACTCCATAATCGATAATATAAACCTGTGAATTCATATTTTGTTTGTCACGAATGTTTGTTTATTTGGTGGCTCGACATAAAAGCGTATTACAAATCCAACACTTGATCATATGTAAAAGAGAAATAGCAACATGTATTAGTTTGGTTCGAATCAATTATAAATCAAAAAGGATTACGACTTGATCTCTTCGAATAAGGGTTTAGATTGTTTTTCATTCGATTAAGGATGTGATGTTTAAACATGTTTCTTAAAGCGTGAAAGAGGTTTATTTCTGTTTCGACTAAACAAGCGTGTAATAATATGAGAACAAGAAGACCCAAAGCATGCGTAGTACGTATGCATGAAACCTCTTGTGTCAAAGTGAATTTTGGGTTATGGATATTGTGTTTCCACATCTAAAGCAACCTATTTGACACTAAGTATTAAACCAAACCACACCCTTTATAATTTGTTTAACAGAAAGCTTAGAAAACTAAATATATGAAATGACTTTTTAACATGGGGCGTACATAGGTGTAGGTCGGTTTAAAGTTTGGTTGGAATGTGATTTCATGTGTTGGGCGTACATATGTAGTTTAAAGAATCGGTTTAAATTGGTTGTCATATGATTACTTATGGGACGTTAAGTTGAAAATACATGTTCATGTTGTGTGGGTGAGTCGTGTGTATATGATGATAGGGTGCATGCATGTTGACTTAGTTTACGGTGTTGTCGCGATCTAAAATGAGGTCGAGAAAACATTAATATAACTTGTTAAACGGCGATAGCGGTCATTATGAAATTAAGTACATTTTAAACTCCAAGTTAAACATTTGATATATATAGACCTTAAACTTTGATAATTTACAAATGTGATCCTAAAGTTTATTAAATTGTCATGATAGACCCTAAACAGCTTTAAGTTTACTAAATATGGAAATTTACTAAAAATAGAAAGAAACTAAAAATGGGAAATCTGGTTAAAATGAGCTTATTAATAATAAGATGATCATTAATTCGTGTAGATTCGCTGAAGAAGGAGTGACTTACTATTCTTATGTTATGATATGATTTTGTTGGCGGTTTAAGGTACAGATATTCCACCTTTTTAGTAAAGGTCATCCTTCTCTCTTTTGTTTAATTTTTCGATTATGATCCCTTCAGTTAAGCCATTGCTATGTTCCCTTTGTTTGATTCGTGTTAGTTGATACTTATATTGATATGAGCTTGATATTCGTTTGCATGCTATATTTCTTTTCTATAGGATTCTTGATTCTATGCCCATTATGTGTTACTTGTATATGATTTGATTAATTTGTAGCCAGTCATGGGGAGTCCATGGCCTTGCCACTGATGCACCAGTGGTATTGACACTATCTGTGCAGGTGGGTTTTTGTCCACAGCGTTCCCTTTAAGCTAGCTATTCAGGCCTATATTTATTATTGTATATGTTTACTTAGCCTAGAGCTTTGTGCATATATATCTGTTTTGCAGGGGGCCTATGGATGCATCCTAGGTACTTAGTTTAGTATAATTTGGTGAATGGACTTGTGTGTGTGCAATACACCCCATTTCACATTTGGTATATCAGAGTCTGCAGCTCCTATGTACACTATGATATATGTTTGTTGGGAATTCCTATTAGTTCTACTTTTCTGTGATCTTTATAATCCTGTCATCTCTATTGTGATTAACTTATGCTTGCTTTATTTCTTTTGCTTACACTTATGACTCATTTCTTTTCCTTGAGTGTTTGATATCCATTATCCGTATTTCCTTTGGTCATATGCTATGTTTCCATATTCTTGATTTCTATCTCAGCAGGTTCTATTGGACTTATGTCATATTCACCTTCGTTTTCCTTTTCTTATTGGTTTCGTTTGTTTATATCTGTTCACTGGGCTTTTTAAGCTCAGCCGCGTTTCTTTTCCTCCGACAGGTTTTAGAAGGAAGCTGAGTGAAGAGTGCTTAGGAGCTCTTAGTCGACTACATTGTTGATACCCTTCCATGGATTAGAGTTTTGACTTAGAGTTTTCCTTTTGTTTCTTAGCTTGTTATTAGTTTTGGAATTTGAAATGTTTATAATTAGTCCTTTATCTTTTCTTTAGAACTGTTTTGTGAATCTTGTATTATTAATGTATTCCGCTTGCTTATGTTCTGATTGGACCCCATAATGTTACACTTTAGCCCTTTTCGGGTTGGGGTGTTACAATTATCGTATCAGAGACAGGTTTGATCGGCGGATTCAAAACTCGTAGACCTTAGGCTATGACCTGTGAGTATTAGACCCGCTAAGTTTTGCACCATAGGAGTTATCAAACAACCTTTGAGAACTTGCGTGAGAATTTCCACTCCGAAACTTAAGTTATGACCGGTGAGGATTGGGTAGACTATAGGGAATTTGTTTAGGTACCATTGCTTCCACATCACTCTGATTCATGCCTTACTTCTAGTTGAGCCTTTTAAGATTTCTCCTTCTAGAGATTTGAAGCCTATTATTTTGCATAACATGAGTTTAGTGACCAAGTAAGTTTAGAATGCATTGAGAATTTTGCGGTAATGTTTGACATTACATAAGCTCTATCTGCTTTGATTTAAACCTCTGATTCATTTGTTAATCTTTTAGATGCCTCTACATGCACTCTGAGAATTTCTATGATCATGACGTGTTTGACACGTTCTGTGAAATCTCTTGCTTTTGATAAGCATATTTAAGTTTCCCTACACCATTAGGTTTTGACTTATCCAGTTGTATTCCTATGAGAAATCTTGTGGCGATCAACCACGAGAATAGGAATGTTATTCCTCACTTCTGAATGATAAGATTCGCTATGATGATCTGTTTTCCTGGGAAAGTTTAAATTCGATTGTCATTCTGATATTGACTGGTGGACTGAGCATCAAGATGCTAACTACTGTTATAGTACGTCTCTCCTTTGACATTTTGAACCACTCTGATTTATTTTTGTTTCATGATGTCTGATTATTAAACTTTTGTTATCCTTACTACCCTGGAAACTCGTATGTTACTTTCGCGGTTGTGGAGGTTTACTAGCAACTATTCTTGTTTCCAGTGGGATGAATCTCACTTTGAGAGTCATTTTGCAATATAAATTCTTCCAATGAATCCCTGAATGAACCACCCATGTTTTCCCACCGATTATGTATTTGATTTGACTTAGTACTGAGAAAATGTTTAGTCACGACTCGAGGTAGAATATGATTTCAATAAAGGCATATTTATATGATGCAAGTATTATGACGCCTGGCTAACGTGATAATAATTACATCATATAACTTGAACTTATGGGGATCATAGGATATCTTTGAGGAGTGCCAGAGAACAGTTAAGTTTGATGAGACAGAACCCTATCCGTATAGGACGACGATTTTCCTGATTTTGAAACTCCATATTGAACAGCACCAGCCGAATTGAGAGAACTGGAGGAGTGGCAACCAAAAAGCTATGATATGGTTTGTTGTCTTAGTGTATCTCCTTGGAGTGCTTCATTTTTTTTTTCTTTCTCGCGATGAAGAAAGATGGTAGCAGGAGATTATGTATTGACTTCTAGAAGCTGAACCGTATCACTATTTGAACCCATTATTCCCTACCTTGAATCGACGATGTATCTGATCAACTTTAGGACGCGGAGTTTTCCTTTAGATGGATTTATGGCTTGAAGTTATTCCAAAAATTTCATTTAGTATTCGTATCGGCCACTATGACTGTTAATGATGCTAATAGTATTAGCTAATGCTTTCATTGTTTATTGAATTTGATGAATGTGTCTTTCGTGAGTACTTAGACAAATTGGTCATAGTATGACATATTAGTACATTCTGAGACAAAGGAGAAACATGAGAAGCATTTTCGTATTATGTTGGAAACATGAGGATCATTTGTATATTCTGGAAGCATGATATTGGTTGAAAGATGTTCACGACTTGCGTTACCATTGAGGAATTTTATGAGTAAAGAAGAGAAGCTTAGTTTTGATGAGAACAGAGTTTTGAAAAAAAAAATAAAAAAATAAATAAAAAAAAAATCTGAAATAGAAATTAGCTTCAACTTCCATTCTTTCAGGTAGTACCAATTTTGGGACGTTTCAAGAAGAGACTTGGTTATGCCACTATACAGCACGGGAAGGTTATTACTTACGCATCAAGAGAATTAGAACCTTTTGAGGAGAATTATTCAATGCATGACTTGGAATTGGCGGCAGTGTGGTTGCTCTTAAGAATTGAAAGACATATCTTACAAGGTAAATTTGGTGGCAAATGCATTTAGGAAGAAATTTGAAGTTTCTGTTTGTCTTGGAAAGAATCAAGACTTAGAACTCAGGGAAGTTGAGTCGTGGCGAACATGAAAGTTGAATCCAATTACAAATTTTAGAAGCTCAGCAAGATGGCGAACTATGATCTGTGTTAGAAGACTGGAGAGAAGTTGTTATGATTGAGGCACAATTTTACTTTCTCTATCCCTCTTAGTTGTACTAAGATATATCGGGGATCTAAGCAGAATTTTCAGATGGAATGGCATGAAACTGGTTGTGATCACATTAGTGACGATGTGCTTAGTATGTTAACAAGTCAAGATTGAACTTCAGCATGCAAGGGAGTTCCTTTAACTTATGGACTTTCCGACTTAGAAGTAGGATTAGACTTTTCATGAACCTTGTAACGAAACCTCCTCGCACATTTGAGAAGAATGATATAATTTGAGTGGTGATGGATCGTTTGATTAATCAGCTCAGTTTGCCTCTTATAATGTGTATTCAGTTAGCAAGTTGGCATAAATCCTTCGGTAGAAGATTATTCAATTACATGGCGCACCTGCAGTGATCGTGTCAGAGATTCGGGTTTTTCTTCACATTCCTAGGAAGGACTAGTGAAGGCTTGAGGGACCAAACTCAAGTATAGTAATTCTATTCACCTACAGACTGATGGATAAGCAGAAAAACTATTCGAACTTGGAAGAAGGGTTGAGCAGGAAGTTTGACCAGTGGTTGGTCTGGTTGTCTTTGCTCATTAAGATTTATGTCATGCAAGTGACAAGCGTTTTCCTTTCAGATTTTGTATGAACGCAGATGTAGAACACCTTCTGGTTAAATTAAGTCGGGAAGCTGCTTGAATGTTCGGAGTCAATTACAATGACTAATGGATAAGTTATCATTGTGTAAGAGGAATTCTGAAACTTTAGACTAGGAATTTTATTTGCCCGGTATGATTTTTCGTATAGAAGAGTTATGACATTTTGGCATATATGTAAGATTTGGTTCGTGATACGTTAATCCTTGGATTCATTCTTATCCGTGCGGTTATCCTACATATCCCATTTTACATTCCAATACGATTCGATACTCCGATGTATGCTTAGTTAATCGTCAGTACGAATAGATTACCAACCTCTTTAGGAAACACTCGGTATGTCTGATAATTCAATATATGCTTCTCTGGTCGTTAGCAAGGTTCTTAGTTCGTTCAGAACCTGATTGGACTTGTGAAATTTGTACCATCTAGCATCACTTCCATACTCACTCCAAATTCATCTGATGTTCATGCATCTCTTTGTGAGATTACAACTATCATCTGTTTCATGTCCATTTTGTATTCGTTGGATCGGATTTGTTTTCTGTTTGTTAAAATTCTTTAAGATATAAAAAGATGAGATCAATAACATGTATGTATATCTAATTGATAAGAAAATCTCATTTGTTCAATCCTCCCCTCATTCACTCATCTTTTAGGTGTTTGAGCTCTTCATTTCAATTTCGCGGACAAAATTTTATTTTTAGAGGAGAAGAGTTGTAAAACCCTAAAATCTCAAACATGTAAAATTCCTAAATTGCCCTCTGACTTTGAATCAATAAGAACATTATAAATCTAAAACCTAAGTTACTAAAATGATAAATCGTTTATAAGATTACCAAACTATACACTATAAACTAATTTACTAATTAGTTAAGTTTGAAAAACAAAATTTCAACAATGACACAAAATACACGCCAATAAGTTATATTGGGCCGAATTATTCACTATACAAGTATATAACCATTGGGCCTTTACCATTTGAAAGATAAGAAAGAGAATTTTTGGCCCATTTAACATTCCAGGAAAAGGATAAGTGAGAATTAATATTTGATATCCCTCTAAACTTGGCAAGGATACCTTCCCATTCAACTCATACACTTATTTCCCACTTTGTTCCCATCAAATACACGGTTCAACACAATAATAATACATGACACAAAGAAATCCCTAAATAACTAAACACCACAATCGGCGACTGTTTACTTTTCTGCTTCATTTTTTATTCTCATTCGATCAAAAGAAGGTGTTGCAAGGAAGGTTTTCTATAATCTATCTTGAAGGGTTTCGATCGTGGGTTCTATTCTGTCAACAAGGAAGTTTCGGTTGTGGTTCCTATGTGTAGAGCTTAGTCATGGTGAAACTTTGGTTCGAAAAAGGGTGAGAAGTCGTGGGATTAATCTGGTTCGCGGGCGAAGGATTGCTGTTTTGGTGGGCTAGTATTCGACCCTGGTTCCCTTCTTTGCTTCGACATGCATCAGGGGTATAGTATTCGAAACCTTGTTCAATTCATCTCTTTCTTGTTTGATTTCTTGCTTTTGTTTCGATCATGTTTTGGTTTCAATATCGACAATACAAGTATCACATAAAATCATAGTGATATTCACATGAAATAACGATTAGTAACCTATATACTCCGTAATCGATAATATAAACCTGTGAATTCATATTTTGTTTGTCACGAATGTTTGTTCATTTGGTGGCTCGACATAAAAGCGTATTACAAATCCAACACTTGATCATATGTAAAAGAGAAATAGAAACATGTATTAGTTTGGTTCGAATCAATTATAAATCAAAAAGGATTACGACTTGATCTCTTCGAATAAGGGTTTAGATTGTTTTTCATTCGATTAAGGATGTGATGTTTAAACATGTTTCTTAAAGCGTGAAAGAGGTTTATTTCTGTTTCGACTAAACAAGCGTGTAATAATATGAGAACAAGAAGACCCAAAGCATGCGTAGTACTTATGCATGAAACCTCTTGTGTCAAAGTGAATTTTGGGTTATGGCTATTGTGTTGCCACGTCTAAAGCAACCTATTTGACACTAAGTATTAAACCAAATCACACCCTTTATAATTTGTTTAACAGAAAGCTTAGAAAACTAAATATATGAAATGACTTTTTAACATGGGGCGTACATAGGTGTAGGTCGGTTTAAAGTTTGGTTGGAATGTGATTTCATGTGTTGGGCGTACATATGTAGTTTAAAGAATCGGTTTAAATTGGTTGTCATATGATTACTTATGGGACGTTAAGTTGAAAAATCTTCATGTTGTGTGGGTGAGTCGTGTGTATATGATGATAGGGTGCATGCATGTTGACTTAGTTTACGGTGTTGTCGCAGTCTAAAATGAGGTCGAGAAAACATTAATATAACTTGTTAAACGGCGATATCCTAAATCGGTCATTATGAAATTAAGTACATTTTAAACTCCAAGTTAAACATTTGATATATATAGACCTTAAACTTTGATAATTTACAAATGTGATCCTAAAGTTTATTAAATTGTCATGATAGACCCTAAACAGCTTTAAGTTTACTAAATATGGAAAGTAACTAAAAATAGAAAGAAACTAAAAATGGGAAATCTGGTAAAAATGAGCTTATTAATGATAAGATGATCATTAATTCGTGTAGATTTGTTGAAGAAGGAGTGTCTTCCTATTCTTATGTTATGATATGATTTCGTTGGTGGTTTAAGGTACAGATATTCCGCCTTTTTAGTAAAGGCCATCCTTCTCTCTTTTGTTTAACTTTTCGATTATGATCCCTTCAGTTAAGCCATTGCTATGTTCCTTTGTTTGATTCGTGTTTGTTGATACTTGATATTGATATGAGCTTGATATTCGTTTGCATGCTATATTTCTTTTCTATAGCATTCTTGATTCTATGCCCATTATGTGTTACTTGTATATGATTTGATTAATTTGTAGCCTGTCATGGGGAGTCCATGGCCTTGCCACTGATGCACCAGTGGTATTGACACTATCTGTGCAGGTGGGTTTTTGTCCACAGCGTTCCCTTTAAGCTAGCTATTCAGGCCTATATTTATTATTGTATATGTTTACTTAGCCTAGAGCTTTGTGCATATATATATCTGTTTTGCAGGGGGCGTATGGATGCATCCTAGGTACTTAGTTTAGTATAATTTGGTGAATGGACTTGTGTGTGTGCAATACACCCCATTTCACATTTGGTATATCGGAGTCTGCAGCTCCTATGTACACTATGATATATGTTTGTTGGGCATTCCTATTAGTTCTACTTTTCTGTGATCTTTGTAATCCTGTCATCTCTATTGTGATTAACTTATGCTTGCTTTATCTCTTTTGCTTACACTTATGACTCATTTCTTTTCCTTGAGTGTTTGATATCCATTATCCGTATTTCCTTTGATCATATGCTATGTTTCCATATTCTTGATTTCTATCTCAGCAGGTTCGATTGGACTTATGTCGTATTCACCTTCGTTTTCATTTTCTTATTGGTTTCGTTTGTTTATATCTGTTCACTGGGCTTTTTAAGCTCAGCCACGTTTCTTTTCCTGCGGCAGGTTTTTGAAAGAAGCTAAGTGAAGAGTGCCTAGGAGCTCTTAGTGGACTACATTGTTGATACCCTTCCATAGATTAGAGTTTTGACTTAGAGTTTTCCTTTTGTTTCTTAGCTTGTTATTAGTTTTGGAAGTTGAAATGTTTAGAATTAGTCTTTTATCTTTTCTTTAGAACTGTTTTGTGAATCTTGTATTATTAATGTATTCCGCTTGCTTATGTTCTGATTTGACCCCATAATGTTACACTTTAGCCCTTTTCGGGTTGGGGTGTTACAGTTTCAGTATCATGATATTTTTACCAAGGGGTTACCATCCGCCTTGTTTGCTGAGTTTCGTGACAGCTTGAGTGTTCGGTGTTCTCCCGCTTAAACTGCGGGGGAGTGTTAGACGGTTAGTAATATATTAGTAATAGGATATTAGGCCCGTGATATATATTGGCCCATATTATGTCTTATATATTCTCATGTAATCGAACATTATGATTCATTCAATACATACAGTTTACACAAACTTACAACGGATACCAAAATATAGTGCAAATGTCGTGTATCAAAAAGTTTTATGCTATGAGTAACGTGCATTGTTAGTTATTATCTCATAATTAATGTAATGTTTTATTTTCACTATTACTAAATGTTTTCATATGTTTTTTGATACATAATAAAATTATCGATGTTACATCCGTTTGCAATCACATTTTGATATTTTCACTATCTATTTTGAACGTTAGACGAAACACTTACCACAATAATGCATATCGTTGATTATCCACCACTATAAATTTCCGTTGCTATGCACGGATACTCGCCTAGTATAAACTGATTGAAAAGTGAATAGATGGTTTGACATTTGTGTCAAAAAAGACACACAACCCATATAATTGACTCATGCAGTCCATTGTATACAGTAACACGTTGAGGAGGATGTGAGAAATAGATATAAAGATTTTGAATGATGCCTGCAAGGAAAATTTTGGTATCGTTAGCATTAAATTACTATTCTGCAATTTCGAGCCTATATCCGACATTATACCAAACTTCTTACAAGCATCATAAAAAACCTTCACATTGACTTCTCCATCCTCTTCCATTTAATTTGCATGTGCTAGATACAAAATAAACAATCTATTAGGCAGCCTATGTAAAGAATGAACTAAAATGAATGATGCAACAAAAAAAGAAAAAGAAAACCATAATTAGCAACTTTGATAACACTTATACCACACCTTTGTATCAATTTGATCCCACTGTTTAATAAACCATCAATTCTTTAGAAATTAAAAACACCCAAAATTCTTAAAATTAACATCACAATTTCAAAAACCCCCAAATACTTTTTGTAAGAAATTACCGTATTATACATTAGGCGTACAGACGGCTAATATTAGCCGAAAGCGTAGCCTCTTCTTCGATCTTCTAAGACCGTAAAACGCAAACTGTTATTTCTAAAATTAGCCGAAAAGGATTTATGATCCATTGTAACAACGGAGTACTGGCCTTAAATCGAGCCTCAAGTAATAGCAATCACAATTATTTATTACGCAATACGTGTGCCAATTTACCACACAGTGTTCAAGCAAGATTTGATTGTTGTGCACGAAGGTTGGTGGAAATAAAGACCAAAAACGGTTTAAAAAAAAAAGAGGGAAAATAAATAAATAAATAAAATAAAATAAAATAAAATAAAAGGCCTTGATGGGCTGTTCACTTAAACACATGCAATGACCCAACAACCCAAACGACATAGGCAAACCCACAAAACGACATACTATACCACAAAACAACGTCGTTTAACGTTTTTCCCACTGGGATTTAATCTCCGCCATTCAAAAAAACTTATAGAATGGCAGTTTAAAAAACTAGCATAGCTAATCCCAAATATCTTTGGTGTATTTGGTATATGATTTACTAGAACAAAAGAGATTCGTGAAAGAGAGCTCTGGGTGTTTTGCTGCTAATATGTGCAACAAATAAACTCAACACAACTCATAACTCATCTAACTTGATGCCACATTTATCAGATGAGGCGATCATAAAAGTACCTTAAACTAAATTCGACAACCTTTTTTAATTATAAAAGATCGGGGTATACTTATATAACTACTTTTTAGCACATACAACACAACCATGAAAGCTTTAATTTGATACATCCCAAATGTCATAGAGTTGGCTCTACTTTGTGTGTCAATACGGAGACATTATTATTAGTATACTCAATTCACAATATTCTTTCCATCAATTCAAGTTGAAAGACTGCCGACTAACAAATTGATGGAGACACGAACAAACAACCATTCTATATGAATAAGTAAAATTCAAAAAAATTCCGTATTAGGCTAAGAGAATTATCAAACAAGATGACCATAAAAAACAAGTAATTGAAGGTTCAGTATGTATAGGCAACATACAAGTAACAAGATTTCATTTAGCTAATATTCTAAGCACGTTCTCCACGGATACGACGAGCCAACTGGATATCTTTAGGCATGATGGTGACCCTCTTCGCATGAATTGCACACAAGTTAGTATCCTCAAACAGACCAACAAGGTAAGCTTCAGCTGCTTCTTGAAGTGCCAACACAGCGTGGCTCTGGAATCTCAAATCAGTCTACAACCAAACACCATCAAAACAATCCTCAGTACTTGATGCCATTTTAACATTAAGTTATAGATAAACTATGAAACAAGTAATACTCACCTTGAAATCCTGAGCGATTTCACGAACAAGCCTCTGGAATGGCAATTTGCGGATCAAGAGATCGGTACTCTTCTGATACTTACGGATTTCACTGGCATTCATCAACATAATCAGTTAAGAAACTATTTTCATATAATCATGACAAGTTTGATTTATAACCTCACTATGTACACAACTATCCTAATGGAATAAACCAAATATTTAATCACCAAGCTAGATGATTATGGTCAAGTTAATAGATTTTTAACCTAAAATATATTCATTCAATTAAATTAGATAAATAACATATTCAAGCATGTAATCAATTTCGACATATGATATATTATTTGGGTTAGAAAAGAGACTCACCGGAGAGCAACAGTTCCTGGACGAAAACGATGAGGCTTCTTCACTCCTCCTGTTGTCGGAGTAGATTTTTTGGCTGCCTACAAACAGTTTCACAAATAATTAGCAATAGAGTCACATAAAAGCATTGTATAATTTTAATATAGTGAACAGTAAATCAAATCAAATCAAAATCACATACTTTGTAACCAACAGACAATTGCTTCCTCGGAGCTTTTCCACCAGTGGACTTACGAGCGGTCTGCTTTGTACGAGCCATTGCAAGCAGTCAGATTCTAGGGTTTTTTTAAGTGTGAAATCATATTGTGCGTATTGGGGTATTTATAGTACACACAATAGACGGTTACCTTAGAAAAATATACAATGTTGATCCTTGTGCTTTGTTTCTATTGGTTGGATGTGAGAAATTGATGCTATGACACGGATTAAGATATTTTGTGTTTCTTTTTGTGTTTACCCAACTTACATCTTTGATTTTTCACTAACCACCCTTAGAGACCCATTTATAAAGTCTGATAATGAGCATATTCAACCTAAAAGTTTTTTATTTTGAAAAACCATCCCTGTAGTTTTGTCAAATTAAAGTGCACGTGTATTGCAACTTTGTAGGTGTCGGCACATTCTTAGTTTATGTGAGAAGCCCTAGTTTACAACTTCGAAAGCTAGCTATGTGATGTCTCTTTTATTATAGTATGCACTCTTGAGGGGCGGTGCACATTGGATTAACAATTGGAATATAATGTTTAGTTTAGCAAGAAAGGGGTAAATGGTACTATATGAGAAAATCTAGTCGGCCATTTTGCCCATAGCAAATATCACAATAACCGGACATTCTTCTAGAAACCTACGAATCAAAGCCAATTAGCATTTACTTATCCCGTCCTCCTAACCTCAATAATAATATGTCCACTTGACATATTGTGACAGTCCTAAACACACACTGAACAATTTGTTAGGTAGCTCATTTTAACAATGTATAATGTGCTTCATGCAACAAATGATAGATGAGAATGAAAAAATAAATAAATAAATAAATAAATAAATAAATAAAATAAATAAAAAATCATTTACGAAGCAATGGTTGTTGCATATAGAGAGCTGAATTTGACAACAATCGAAAAGCTAAACAAAAAATATTAATCTAAAAACTCATTTAAACCAAAAACACATCACATCAATTTTCAGCTAAATTCCCCAAATCGACACAGTACATTGATATCTTAAAGTGTAGGATTCTAATGGCCTAATTACCAAAATTGAAATGACGTTGTTTTGTGTTCTAGAATGTCGTGTGTTGTGGTTTTACTCATCTCGTTTGGTAATTGGGACATTAGATGTTGTTAACTGGCCCATTTGATGTTATATCCTTTTAAGACGCGTTCACATCGGGTTGTTTATGTTTTTACGATAACGAATACGTATGAGGTGTTTGTTTGAACTTACCCAATGACATTAAGACTCTTTCTACAATTCACCTTTCATATCTCCATAAACATAGATCTTGAACCATGTCAAATTTCGACACAGTTACTCGAGAATGAGTTGATTCATGTAAATGTATTAAGTAGCTATAAGAAAAATAGGTCAAACGGGTCGAAAGTAGCCAAAACTGTGTTTCTAACGGATACGACAAATTGTTATTGAGTTACTGTTAGAGTTTGACAATCAAATACACGTATTGCGGAAGCTAGGATCAAGTATAACACATAAATATTAACTAAAACATAAATAGTAAACGTACCCGATGCACTTCAATAAACCTTGATTCTTGGACAATTAGATCAATGATAAACCCCTTACCGTTTTGTTTATCGATCTCTTGATAATTACTAAAGTAAGTAATTACCTCGTTCTTGTACACACAAACTACCAACGAATAAAGGTTGTTGCAAGTAAACAAAACACTTAAGTTTTTGACTTGGAAAAATCGATCCAAAGAACCCTAGGAGGGGAGGGACGATCGGCCAAGACACAAAGAAAGAAAACAAGATTTTTAGGGTTAGAGTGTGTGCACAAAAGATGTGTAGGTTTAACCCTTGGCCTTGTATTTATACTAGGTGATATCTTGGAGCACAAGGAAGGCATGGATCGACCCAATGGGGTGTGGGTCGACCGGCCATAGAACCCACAAGGGGTTTCTAGAACCTCCTTGACTCCCAAGTTACACTCTAGTCCTTATCTTTCTTATTAAACGATAGTTAGTCCATACGGTTAACAACTAACGACCGTTTAGTCCATTAAGTGTCATAAATATATATATTTCATACATTTATTAAATATATAAATTTATTTACATTATTCTTGTTTGTAAAGTGTGCAATCCCGAGGTCTCGTGTTCGATCCTAGACATTTACCTATTAATGTTTATACGTAACATTTAACAGTTACATAGCAGAATCATATCATTATTTTACTTTAAAAAGATGGTTAGTATTCTATAACATATAAAGATGATGTATGGGGGACGTTAGACCATGGGACTAGAATGCCAATAACTCATGAAAAATGTTTGTCGAAGTACTCCATGAAACTGGCAGGTGGCTTTGGAACCATTGAGCATCGTATGAGAAAAACCTCATAGGCTTGTTACAACAAGTCAATTTTATAAAGCATCATTTGTGTAAAGAACACTTTGGTGTGCTGGTTGGGTAGTGCCAAGCACCTTAACACTCAAATGATAGACTAAAACTTCCAAAATATAAAAAGGAACTTCCTTCTCTCCTATTTTATAACATTCTAAAGTACTCTCTGTAGCTTACCATAGTCCCACCTAGCAAAAACATAGTTGCGGCAATTCTTCCCCAAATTCATCTACCATGATAGACTAAAACTATCAAAATACAAAAAGGAACTTTCTTATCAGCTATCATAAAATTCATCAACCATGATAGACTAAAACTATCAAAATACAAAAGTTCTCTTGTTTACCATAATTCCACCTAACAGAAAAACATAGTATAGTAGCTGCGATTTTTGGTGTTAGAGCTAGAAACCCCCGTCGCTTCATCAACTGTGACAAGTCTCTATCCGCCATGTATCCCTCAAGGTACTCCTGACCTCACGCCTCAGCAAGGTGGCCGTAGTAGACGGGTGAACGCATAAAACCATGAAAACCTAATCAAAACTTTTGAAAAATTAAACAAGAGAGGTATTACCGAGGGAGACTGATGTGTTACACCTTGCATACCTAAAAAGGGAATTTGGGTTAGATTTGCAAAAATGCAGATTCTAGAAAATGCTAATTCTTCAAGGAAATAATTTGGTTCACTTACACATTACACATATGATATCTCTTGTAGTTGATTAGCCGTAAAGCTATCACCATTAGAGAGAAGAACATAGCGATTGAGTCTGGAGTTTCCCAGCAAGGCAGCAAAGCACCCTACAAAATACATTGTTTTCTTTTTTTCTTTTTTTTTTCCTTAAATAGATTGTTGAACAGTAGTCATGCATGTAGCTCACAATAGGTACATAGCCCAACTATTGAGATTGTTGACTCATTTACATCTTTGCCTGCTATGTTAGTCAAAAAGTGGCTAGTCAAAATATTGTGGCAGAGAAAGTGGCTAAGTGGCCGGTAACTATTGATCTTTTTCACACATGGGTTTTCACACTATATCTTTCATTATAAAAGGGAAGAACCTGAGCTTCATTCGATCATCCCAAATTCAGCAAACATACTTGTTTGTTTGATAGATTTAGTGAGAGTATTTTGTAGAGACAAAAAGAGTGGTATAGAATTGTTATATAAAATTCTATACGAGTGAGCTTTTGAGGGGAGTGTATAAAATCTAGTAAGGGTCCAAAATACTTTCAAGAGTATTTCTCGGAGTCTAGATTTTGAGTGATACACTGTGTAACCTCGGTACTCCATATTTGCTAGTGAAATTCCAGTCTTGCTTCCGCCCGTGGGCGTAGGTGATTGCCGAACCACGTTAAATCCTGATGTCTTTATTTATTACGCAATTGTTCTATTTAATTACTTGTCTCGAAAGTACGTTAATCACAACAAACTGGTATCAGAGCGGTAGTTGTGATTAATTATTTTTTTTGAGATGAAGATAATTAAATCCGATGTGGAGAAATTTAATGGTGAGAATGATTTTGGTTTATGGCGAATGAAGATGCGGGCTTTACTGAGCCAGCAGGGTACTTATCAGCCTTGCAAGGCAGAGATGAATTACGTGAAAGGTTGACTGATGAAGAGAAGAATGAGCTTATGGAGAAGGCACATGGCGCGATTATATTAAATCTCGCCGATAGCGTGCTTCGAGAAGTAGCAGGAGAAACTACTCCAGCAGGACTTTGGCTACAACTTGAAAGTCTTTATATGACGAAGTCTCTTACAAACCGGTTGTATATGAAACAACGGTTGTATACTCTCAGGATGAAAGATGGTTCACTAAATGATCACATCAATGAGTTCAATAAAATAATTTTGGACTTGAATAACATTGATGTGATAATTGAAGATGAAGATCGGGCGCTGATTTTGTTATGTTCGTTACCAAAATCATATGAGCACTTGGTTACAACTCTACTATATGGTAGAGAAACCATTTCAATGGAGGATGTTAAATCTGCCCTAAATTCTAGCGAATTAAGGAAGAAAGTCTCGGCAGATTATGTTGAAGAACAAATGGTTTGATGGTAAGAGGAAGACGTAACAATAAAGCGTCTAGTAGCAGTGGCCGTTCTAGATCTAAACCAAGATCTAGGAAATTTAAATGTTATAACTGTCACATGGAAGGACACATGCGAAGAGACTGTCCAGAGTTAAAAGGCAAAAGGGGTGCAATGGAAGCAGATAAAGTAGCTGCAGTTGAAGAAGAAGATTCTGATGGCGCGAATGTTCTTAGTGTTCTTGTTGACCGCTCTTGTGACGAGTGGATTCTTGATTCGGGTTGTTCCTACCATATGTGTCGTAATAGGGATTGGTTTTCCACATATCGAGAAATTGATGGTGGTAAAGTCCTTATGGGAAACGATGCACCTTGTAAGGTTGTTGGAATAGGCACAGTTCAAATCAAGATGTTCGATGGCATAGTGAGGACATTGACAGATGTCAGGCATGTTCCAGAATTAAAGAAGAACCTCATTTCCTTGGGACATTGGATTCCATCGGCTGCGACTATCGAGGCCGAGGTGGAGTATTGAAGGTCTCAAAAGGTGCACTTGTTGTGATGAAAGGTGAAAAGATTAATGGCCTTTACTTGTTAAAAGGTAGCACGATTACTGGTGCTGCAGAGGTTTCGTCATCTTCAACAAATTTAGACACTACCAAGTTGTGGCACATGCGCCTAGGGCACATGAGCGAGAGAGGAATGATGGAGCTTAGTAAACGAGGATTGTTGTGCGGTCAGAATATAGGGAAGTTGGAGTTCTGTAAACACTGTGTATTCGGTAAACAACACCGCGTAAAGTTCGGCACAGCTGTTCATCGGACAAAAGGTACGTTGGACTATATACATTCAGATTTGTGGGGTCAATCTCGTGTTCCTTCTAAAGGTGGTGCTAGATACATGTTAACCTTCATCGATGATTACTCGAGAAGGGTATAGGTGTACATCTTGAAACGAAAGGAAGAAGTATTTGTCAATTTCAAGCAATGGAAGACGATGATAGAGAAGTAGACAGGAAAGTCCGTCAAACGCATGAGAACTAACAATGGTTTGGAATTCTACCAAGGAGAATTCAACGAGTTCTGCAAGAATGAAGGCATTGTGAGACACCACGCAGTGCGATATACACCACAACATAATGGAGTTGCAGAACGGATGAACAGGACTCTCTTAGAGAGAGCGCGGTGTATGCTTTCTAATGCTAGTTAGGTTACCAAATATATTTTGGGCTGAGGCTGTCAACACAGCTTGTTATTTGGTAAACCGGTCGCCATCAACTGCGATTGATTATAAAACTCCTCTTGAAAAATGGTCAGGTACCCCTGCAAACTATACTGATTTGAAAATTTTTGGTTGTCCTGCTTATGCTCATGTTAATGATGGTAAACTTGAGCCGAGGGCAAAGAAATGCATATTTCTAGGATATGCAGATGGGACGAAGGGTTACAGGTTGTGGTGCCCAGATGGTAAATCATCCCGGTTTCTTATCAGTAGGGATGTGACATTTGATGAGTCTGCTATGTTGAAGAAGAAAGAAGAGGAACAAGTCGATGCCGGAGAAGACCGAGAATTTGAAGAGCAGGTGGAGCTAGAAATACAAATTCCACAAGGAGTAGTACGAGGTACTCCTGATGAGCCCGTTATACAAGACGCACATGAGTCTAGTGATGATAATACAACACCAGAAGAAGTTCAGCCAGAGGAGCAACATGATCTCCATAATTATAGCCTAGCACGAGATAGGCAAAGAAGAAATGTACGAGCACCGCAACGATTCGGGCATGAAGATCTAGTAGCTTATGCCTTCAACATGGCTGAAGATATTGAGGTTTAAGAACCTGTTATGTATCGTGCAGCTATTAGCAGTCAAGAATCGAAGCAATGGTCCTTAGCCATGAATGAAGAGATGGATCTTTATAAGAATAATACGTGGGAACTTGTAAAACCGCCAAAAGGTCAGAAGATTGTTGGATGCAAATGGGTATTCAAGAAGAAGGAAGGTATCCCCGGCATTGAAGATGAAAGGTTCAAAGCACGTCTTGTCGCTAAAGGCTTTACTCAGAGAGAGGGAGTTGACTTCAATGAAGTTTTTTCACCGATAGTAAAGCATACCTCTATTTGTGTGTTACTTGCCATGGTTGCTTTACTCGATATGGAGTTGCAGCAACTAGACGTCAAGACGACATTCTTGCATGGCGAGTTGGAAGAGCAGACCTATATGCGCCAACCGGAGGGGTTCGTGATTCAAGGAAAGGAAGACCATGCATGTCTATTGAAGAAGTCGTTATATGGCTTGAAGCAATCACCTCGACAATGGTATAAAAGGTTTGACATATTCATGACTAACAAAGGTTACTCAAGGAGTAATTATGATAGTTGTGTTTATCATAAGAAGTTTCCAGATGGGTCGTATGTTTACTTGTTATATATAGATGATATGTTGATTGCTTCTAAAAACATGTCAGAGATCGATCAACTAAAAGCTCAACTCAAAAGTGAGTTTGAGAAGAAAGATTTGGGTGCAGCTAAGAAGATACTAGGAATGGAGATTATAAGAGATAGACGCGAAGGAAGGTTGTATTTGTCGCAAAAGAAATACATAGAAAAGGTACTTCAGCGCTTTGGGATGAACAACTCCAAACCGATTAGTGTTCCACTTGCTGCACATTTCAAACTTTCATCAGCGTTGTCACCCGATACAGAGGAGGAGGTGGAGTACATATCACGTGTTCCATATGCTAGTGTCGTTGGTAGCATCATGTATGTCATGGTGTGTACTAGACCAGATATTGCACAGGCCGTAAGCGTAGTGAGTAGATATATGGATTGTCTAGGGAAAGCTCATTGGGAAGCAGTGCAATGGATTCTTAGGTACCTCAGGGGAACAGCAGATTTGAGCCTGGTATATGATAGCGGTGGTAACACTTATGTTACCGGGTATGTTTATTCTGATTATGCAGGTGATTTAGATCAAAGAAGGTCTTTGACGGGGTATGTTTTCACCCTCGGCGGATGTGCTATCAGTTGGAAAGCAACATTACAGTCAACAGTTGCTTTGTCTACGACTGAAGCAGAGTACATGGCAATGGCGGAAGGTATAAAAGAAGCAATTTGGCTGAAAGGTTTGGTTGGTGATCTAGGAATGCAATAGGATCAGACTGTGGTGCATTGTGATAGTTAGAGTGCCATACACTTGTCCAAAAACCAAGTGTATCATGAAATAACCAAGCATATTGATGTGCGGTATCACTTTATTCGAGAAGTCATATCTCAAGGGGTTATAACTGTGAGAAAGATTCGTAGCGCAGATAATCTAGCAGATATGTTAACTAAGCCAGTTACTACTAACAAGTTCGAGCATTGCTTGGACTTGGTTGGTATTCACGACATATAAAGTGATGAGCCCAAGAGGGGATGCTAGGAAGCGGAGATTGAGAATAGATAGCAAAGAATGGAATGTTCATCAAGGTGGAGATTTGTTGAACAGTAGTCATGCATGTAGCTCACAACATAGCTCACAATAGGTGCATAGCCCAACTATTAAGATTGTTGACTCAATTACATCTTTGCCTGCTATGTTAGTCAAAAAGTGGCTAGTCAAAATATTGTGGCAGAGAAAGTGGCTAAGTGGCTGGTAACTATATTTCACACATGGGTTTTCACACTATATCTTTCAATATAAAAGGGAAGAACCTGAGCTTCATTCGATCATCCTAAATTCAGCAAACATACTTGTTTGTTTGATAGATTTAGTGAGAGTATTTTGTGGAGACAAAAAGAGTGGTATAGAATTGTTATATAAAATTCTATACGAGTGAGCTTTTGAGGGGAGTGTATAAAATCTAGTAAGGGTCCAAAATACTTTCAAAGTATTTCTCAGAGTCTAGATTTTGAGTGATACACTGTGTAACCTCGGTACTCCATATTTTCTAGTGAAATTCCAGTCTTGCTTCCGCCTGTGGACGTAGGTGATTGCCGAACCACATTAAATCCCGGTGTCTTTATTTATTACACAATTGTTCTATTTAATTACTCGTCTCGAAAGTACGTTAATCACAACATATACTAAACAATACTTAAGTTTATACTCGCCAATATACAGAAAGAATACACGATTAACAATTAGATTCTCAGCCCGTGCGTAGCACGGGTTCTGCTGCCTCGTATAATCATAATTTGTAACAAAATCTACACTACTTATAATGGATGAATGACTCTCTCTCCAAAAAAAAATTCAGATGTACAAAAAATGATGCATGGTTTACAACACTTTAAACAAACAATTTTTATAATTACAACAACCAAAGCATTTTGTGCAATAAAAACTAGGAATCGAAATTCATACCACTTTCCTTAGAATTCTACATTAATAACATTAAAAACACCCCTAAACACAATATTACAATCATTTAAACACAATGTACAACCCTCATTCTATATTAATAGCATTAAAAACACCCTACACCCAATATTACAATCATTTAAACACAATTGAATTTACAACCCTCATTCTACATTAATACTAACTCCGTCCCACAATAAGTGTCCACTATGAATTTTCAAAGTCTTTCTCATTCAACTTTGACCATAAATATTTATATTTGTGTTATGTAATACTTGATGAAAAATATATGAATGGATTGAGTTTTAAATGTATTTTCATTGATATAATTTTTATCAAGTATTATATAACACAAATAATAATATTTATGGTCAAAGTTGAATGAAAAAAACTTTGAAAATTCAAAATGGACACTTAATGTGGGACGGAGGGAGTAGCATTAAAAACACCCCTACACCCAATATTACAATCATTTAAACACAATGTACAACCCTCCATCTTAACCTAGACATGAACCTGTGACCAAGACTCGACTCAATAAAACTTGACTCGATACACAAGGCCGTGACCAAGCAAATTTAGGTGTCGGAATGACTTCCCGTGACATTTTTATTAATTCCATTGAAAAATTTTATTTCAGGGTACCCGCTGCTGAAACGCGCGGATACCCTGCTAGTAACCATTATGTTAAGACGGTTTTGTAATGAATGCTAGTTATGTTTTTAGATGTGCTTAAGCACAACCCACCAACATCAAATTTTGGATTATGTTCTTATAGTCGAAGTTAATATTGGGTTTCTTAGTAATATTAGCGCCTATGTCGTTGTCTCTGAACGAAAAAAAATACCAAACAATCTTGCATTAGATCGTTGGTTCATGGCTCTGCAATCCAAACATCCTGGACTTGTGAAAATGCCCATATGTAATGTCACACAATGACAGAGAAACTGTGTGCTTGTATTTACTTGATGGCCAAGACAATTATTAGAAACCACAGGGACCACCAAAGGAAGTCCTGTAAGAGGTTTCAAACACTAGATCATCCAATTCGCTCCAACATACGAGCATGGTTCTGTAGTCAAAGAAAAATTATGTATCTTTAGCACGCTTAAGGGTATGGGGATATCTTGGCACAATTATTGTGGCCAATTGGCTACATTCCTCCATCAAAATTACACAAGAAAACACTTAAGGATCAACAAAAAAACTTTGGGACTCACAAAAAACTCAAAGGCCCATAACACATACTGTTTATTTACATATTCACCCACAACGACGAACCTACTGACCTATAAGAAAAACATAGTATTGGCAATGTTTGGAGGAAGATCTAGCAGCGCCCTAGCTTGCTTAACCGTAACACTTGTTGAGGAATCAATATCGGCCATATATCCCTCGAGGTACTCTCGACCTCTAGCCGCAGCAAGGTGGGAGTAGTACACTGGGGTAACTGCAGAAAAACATAAAAAGAACCAATTAAGATTTCAAAACATAACAACCTAAAATAAAGATTCCAAAAAAAAAAAAAAAAAAAGCTGGCTGGAGGGGTAATACCTAGCGAGACCGAAGTATTACACCTCGCATACCTAAAACAAAAACGGAAATTGGGTTAGGTTTGCAAAAATGCATATTCTAGAAAATGATAATTATCCAAGGGTAAAAGTTAGTTTTAATACACATGACAAAGACTATATGTAATCTCCTGTAACTGATCTGCCGTAAGATCATTATCATTCCAAAGAACAACATGACGATTTAGCTTGGCATGGCCCTGCAAAGCACCACACACAAAAAATCATTAGGTATTTAGTAATTTTTAAATAGACAATATACATTTGCACATTAAAGCTTTTAATTTGGTAATTCACCTGTGTAGCATTGGCACTGCAGAGGTAGAAATCAGGCATCCTTGAATGACACACATCATTCTCCACCACCGTTCCTGAAAACAATGTTAAAGCAGCGTGTCATGGAATACAAAGGTTCACAGTTATCAAACATTAGCCTCTATGCCCTCAAGAGTGTTAAAGATTGCAAAATTCAGGAGATAATATTGTTATTAAATAAGGGTACGTGGCAACGGTCAGTTTCGTGAAGTCACACTCTTCATGTTTTGTGACTAGCTATCTGTAACAGTAAACATGATCCATATACGGTTTAAGATAAGCTTCTATTCAAAAAAAAAAAAAAAAAAAAAAAAAAACAACTCTAAAAAATATGCTAATGTGATCGGATCATATATACAAAGGTTGGCTTAGGGACATGAAATAGAGGTTATACAAACCTAGTTGAAGTTTCCCGTCTTCTGTATCCAAAGAAGAAAAACGAGTATGATGTCGTTTTTGCACAACCACACAAGTGATTTTTGGATTATAATTGTCGTCCAAAGAACTGCATGCCTATAACATACCAAATTTCCTTAATTAAAAAACAAAAAAAACACATTATATTTAAAAGGTTATAGCAAAATGAAAAGATAAAACTGTATAGTCTATGTATGGCTAACAATATACCTTGTAGATACTCGCAACTTCTGTATCCAAAAGCTTTTTAAACTCTGAGTCGCCCACACCATCCCTGTATGTAGTTTTACCCTCCATTTATAAATAAAAAGGTGCTCATTAAAAATATATCTGCTAGAAAATAAAAAACACTAGTCATGCATGCCTGTAGAATAGGATTCTTTCGGGTTTCCTCTTTTCGTTTTTCTGATAGAAATCAAGCAACAAGTCCCTGCAGTCAGACAAACAGCACCCCTTAATTCTAAGTATTTACTAACAACCAAATAAAAGGCTTTCTTTTAATTAGTCCAGTTTATACTAACCTGATTAAACCTCCAGGCTGTTCCCCCTTTGTTGTTGTAAATAGGTCCGCAATAAATTCAGTCCCTGGTGGTTTTGGGCATAAAAGTGCTTTATATTTGGTAGCACCACAATCCATTGAAGCCACAACCTGTACGAAAATGCAATACACAGAATGCAAACAGCACTTATAATCTATATATGGTTAATAAAACAAAATTTGCAACTTAACTATATGCAAATGGTTAATCTGATAGTTATTTTACCCGGGGTAACCCTTTAAAAAAAAATAAACTTATAGTTATTTTAAGGTTTAAGCCTTGCAATGGCTACATACTTTTCTAAATGCCACGTTATTGTACGTTTACTAGAAGAACTACTCGTCTTATAAGTGAACTTCCAGTTTTTTTCTAATATGGCCTTCTTTTTACCAGCTATCGGTCAAACCAACAAAAATCGGCTGAAATTTCATTTTTATGTTCGTTTGGCCCCCACATCACTTAGCCTCAAATCCAAACACACTACTTTATTCATAAACATTGTTCCAAACACATCTTTTTCAACCTCTATCACTGCTGCCAACCCACCACCCCCACGCCACCACCGGCATTCACTCTACAAGCACCCCACCACCATCCATCACCCCAAACCCTGGCCATCACCACCCAAGCCACCACCTTTTTTTTATTGTATTTTTTGCATAATCTTCGACAATGGTTGTAAGGTTGTGGTTTATGCGGTGGTGGTGATGCCAAAGAAAATGGTTGTAGGTTACATGGTGATGGTCATGGTGGTAGCAGGTGGTGGTTATGGAGGTGTTGAAGATGAAGGAGGTTGAAGGTGAAGAGGTTTGAAGATAACTTAAAGAAAGAAAAGAAAAAGAAAAAAAACTATATATATAATGCCACATAAGTGGTGCACTAAGCTAAAATGAGCTCTACATTCGCACCCACCTCGATCAACACATATAACTTCGTAGCTTTTGCCGGTAAATCAAGTTTCCATGTATCATATTCGTACGAATCTAAAAGTTTACGCATCGGACAAGTGGTTTTTTTAGTACACATTCCTTAACGGTACATTTGGAAAAGTATATATGTGTGTGTTATAGTGTTATACAGCTTAAACCCGTTATTTTAAGGTAGTAAGTTTGCCCACTTATGTTTAACCACTAAACATAGGTCACACTAAGTTTAAGCACAATAACTAATAGGCCTATATTTTAATTATCTGTCATTTCTACATTGCAGTATGTTGGTCAGTTGCGAGGGGAGATATACAAAAAGTAAACGTCCCAGGGTGTAACAACAAATTACCACCAAGTGTTTAACATGATGGTTTATCAAGGCTAAATGGTCTGTTCCTTTAGATACTATAATGTAGGGTTCAATGTAATTTGTAAACCATATGTAAATGTATATTCATAAACTGAAAGCATTCTAATAAACGAAAAACTTGAAAAAGGAAAATCTAAAATAGTACATACCGCAGCAATCGAAGGGCTCGACTTGTCCCAGTTCTTTGGGTGGGTAACGTCTGCTCCTATCACCATAGTAACAGTTGAAGACTCGTTCAACCCATAGATTTCTTTGCACAAGTAGGAGTTCCGTCCACCCATCTATTAACTTCAAAATATTAGTATATTGTTGTCCCACTTTTCTCTGGATCGATTATGATAAGTTGCAAATATATGAATAAGTAAAACTATAATTTCATTAACCCTTTTAATGTTACATGTATCTAACTATTTATAAGGTTCCAAACAACATATTTGAACCAACATGTTTGTTCACCAATGGTCATGTCCATTCGGTTTGTTACCCAACCGAATTAACTACCAAAGTTAGTTAATAACTTTCTAATCTACATAATTGGTCCTTCTAACTTTAAACTAACTATAACTAATACTAAGCATAAGAAATGAAGATTATTTCGGGTCACATTCTCCTCCTTAATCTTCATCGTTGCTTCTTGTTAAATCTTGAACTCCGAGCATTTGTCGCATTGTCATGAACTTCAATCTTGGTAGAGCCTTTGTTAGTATATCTGCTCTTTGTAGTTCTCCTCTGACATGTTCTATGTTGATGTGTCCATTCTCTACGCATTCTCGAATGAAATGGTATCGAATATCTATGTGTTTACTTCTTCTATGAAAAACTGGGTTCTTCACTAATGCTATTGCTGAGACGTTATCTATCTTCAACGTTATCTTTTGTTCTTCATTTCCGGTTAATTCACTGAGTAATCTTTTCAACCATAATGCTTGACTTGCTGCTGCTGTAGCCGCCATAAATTCTGATTCACATGATGATTGTGCCACTGTCGGTTGTTTCTGAGTGCTCCATGTAATGGGTGACTCTCCAAAATAAAATACTACGCCTGTAGTTCCTTTTCCTTGATCAGTGTTGATTCCATAACTACTATCACTGTATCCTGTAATCTTGCAGCCGCCTTCTTTCTTGTAAATTATGCCATGCTCCTTTGTTCCTTTAATATATCGGATTACTTGCTTTACTGCTTTCAGGTGATGTTCTTTTGGTTCTTGCATCCATCTGCTGAGTAGTCCGACTGAATAACTAAGATCTGGTCTTGTATGTAGTAAGTACCTGAGACTTCCAATTAAGCTTCTGTAATAAGTTGCGTCAACTGATTCTCCATCTTCCGCCTTGACCAACTTAGTACCGGGATCCATTGGTATCTTTGTATCATTACTATCTTCCATATTTGTTTCCTTTAAGATCTTGTTTATATAACCTGTTTGCTTGATTGTAATCTCTCCGCCTGTCTGTGTAACTTCTATCCCAAGGTAATAAGCTAACAATCCTAAGTCGCTCATTTCAAACTTTTCTTCTATCTGTGATTTAAATAATTCTACTTCTTTCTTTGGAATGCCCGTGATTATTAAATCATCTACATAAACTCCAACTATAATTGTTGAGTTCTTGGTCCTCCTTGTATAAACTGCTTGTTCGAGATTACACTTCTTGAAATCTAATGATTTTAAGGTTTGATCAAGCTTCACATTCCAAGCTCTCGGTGCTTGTCTTAATCCATATAAAGCTTTAATAAGCTTGTACACTTTTCCTGATTCTCCTGGTTGTACGAATCCTTCAGGTTGTGTAACGTAGACTTCTTCTTTCAAATCTCCATGTAAAAATGCTGATTTTACGTCTAAATGATGAACTTGCCAACCGTGATATGCTGCTAACGCTAATATTAACCGTACTGTTTCTATCCTAGCTACTGGGGCAAATACTTCATCGAAGTCTATTCCTTGTTCTTGTACATATCCTTTTGCTACTAACCGTGCCTTGTATTTGATGATATTTCCATGTGCATCTCTTTTGGTTTTAAAAACCCATTTGAGTCCAATTGCCTTTTGATTCTCTGGCAATGTAGTAAGAATCCATGTGTTGTTCTTATTTATTGAATCCAATTCAATCTTCATGGCCTCAATCCATTTATGATCCTTTGATGCTTCCTTATAGTTACGAGGTTCTTCTTCTATGAAGAGTAAACTAGGTGCTTCAACGACACTAGCTATTTCGTAGATTGCTTTCAAATCCTTTAATCCTCTAACTAGTGTATGATCAGTTCTTCCCGAGCTTCCTAACAAGCTTCTAAGTGAACTAATAGTAGTTTCTATTTCACTTTCTGAGTTAGGTTCGTAATTATATGTTGGTGGTGTGAATGGTGAGTTTGGTTCTGATGTTGGATCTGGTAACGGATCCGGTATTGGAAATACATCGTCATCGTTTCCTATGTTGACAGGTATTTGGTTTGCATTGTCAACTTCTTCTATCACAAAACTAGTCAAAAATGTGTCTTGTGTACTTGTATTCTCTCCATTCTTTTCCCAATTCCACGGCTTTGTTTCCATAAACTTTACGTCCCTACTAATATATTTCTTCTTGGCTATTGGATCATATAACCTACATGCTTTTGATCCTTCCTCTACTCCTAAATAGATCATTGGTATGCTTCTATCATCCAGCTTCTTTAAATGAGGTGTTGTTATCTTAGCATAAGCTGTGCATCCGAATATCCTTAGGTTTTCTAGATTTGGTTTTCTACTGTAGAGTGCCTCATATGGAGTTTTATCTACTAGGGCTCTTGTAGGTACCCTATTTAGTATGTAAATAGCATGTTTCACTGCTTCCGCCCAAAAAGTTAAAGGTAACTTCATGGCTTTCATCATACTCCTCGTAGTTGATAACACTGTCCTATTTCTTCTCTCCACTACTCCATTCTGTTGTGGTGAGTATGGTGCTGTCAACTGTCTAGCTATTCCATTATCCTTACAGTATTGTGTGAATTCATTTGATGTAAATTCACCACCTCTATCTGTTCTAAGCATCCTTATTTTCAATCTCAATTCCATTTCTTCCTTTTGCTTAAATTCCTTAAATGTACTAAATGCTTGGTCTTTCGAAGTAAGAAAGTAAGCCCACATGAAACGTGTACAATCGTCTACTAACAAGAATATTAGTTTCTTGCCTGAGTGTGTTGCTGGACTAATAGGACCACAAAGATCTCCATATATTAAATCCAACGGGTTCTTTGATCTGAATTTAGCTTGGTTTGGAAATGGTGTTCTACTTGCTTTCCCAATAAACATGCATCACAAATCTGTCCTACATGATTTATTCTAGGTAATCCATCCACTATACCCTTTCTAGTCATCTTGTTGATATCGTCAAAGTTTAGATGACCTAATCTAGCATGCCGTAACCATGCTTGGTTATCTATATTTGCTAATAGACATATAGGTGTGTCTATTCGTAGCCTAATACTGTAAAGTCTGTTCTTAGATCTTTCTACTTTCATCAACAACCTTCTGCTCTTGTCATACAAAGTCAGTTTATTTCCATCCATTATAACTCTACAACCTATTTCTGTAAGTTGTCCTAGACTTAGTATGTTGCTCTTAAGGTTCGGTATATAATACACATCCGTTACTACCTTTTGTTCCTGGTTTATACAACCTAACAATATAGAGCCTTTTCCCTTTATCTCTACATATGACCCATCTCCAAAACGAACTCGTCCTGTTATCTTTTCATCTATATCCTTAAAATGAGTCTTAATTCCTGTCATATGGTTACTTGCACCATTATCTAAATACCATACGCTTTCATCCTTTGAAGCATACTTTCCTAGTTGAATTTGGCCTTCATTCAACAATACTTCTTCATGTTTGGTTTCATGTACGGTCATTAATAGTGATGGTTCTTCATCTTCTAAGATAAGGTTTGATTGTTCCTGAGCTGTTGTTTTTTATCTACATCTACTCATGAAATGTCCAAGTTTGTTGCACTTGTAACATCTTAAAGTACTCAAATCCTTCCTATTTGTATTCTTATTAGGGTTTCCCTTATAATTTGAGTTTCCTTCTTGTGAGTTATTTCTGTGTTTGTTGTTTCGCCAGTTTCTTCGTGAATAATTTGATCTACCTCCGCGTTTAATAAATTTCTTTCCTCTATCTGAGTGTTCACCTTGTGTGAATAGTAAATTATCCTGGCTTTCAACTTGACTTCCCTTACGGAGTTTTATTCTTTCCTCAAATGCCTTGAGTTTTCCAGTGATCTCATCTAGGGTAATTTCATCTAGATCACTAGTTTGTTCTATGGATGCTACTATTTGAATGAATCTATCTGGTGTGGAGTCTAATAGTTTTCTAACTACAAGTGATTCATCCAGTGTTTTCCCTAATTCTTTTGCCTTAGTGACATAACCGTTTAGCTTATCTGCAAATGCATCCACTGTTTCATCTTCCTTCATCTGAAGGGCATTAAATCCTATCATTAAAGATTGCAACTTTGCTTGTTGCACTTTCTTTTCGCCAACGTGTCTCCTTTTTAATGATTCCCATAAATCTTTTGCCTTTTTACAACTAGCTACTTGTAAAATTACATCCTCTGATAACGCTTGATATAGAAGGGCAATAGTTGACTTATCCTTCTTATCATCTACTTCTACGCCTGTCTTAGGTTCTATTGTATCCCATAAACCATGTGCTTCTAATATAACCTTAATTTGTATAGCCCATACCGTATAATTTGTATTTTTCAACTTAGGGCATTGGTATTGTGCAATAGGTGTTATGGGTTTTAATGTAGTTGTTGCGTTTGTATCATCGTCCATCTTGAAAGTGTTAATGATCTTCACTTTCTAATTCAATGAGAATTTCTACCCTTTTGTGGTATACTTAATACTACGGGAACAATAATAGTTTTTGGGAAATCCTAATAGTATAACGAGTATCTAAAAAATATGAATATAACGAAATTCAAAGAGTTTGAATTTTGTTTGTGACCTCGTTGTTGTGATAATCACCAATTCGAATTCCCTTTAGTATTCCCTTTTTTTTTTTTTTTTTTTTTTTTTGCCTCGTTGCCTCCTTCTCTTATTTCTCCAATTCGACTTCAAAAATATCCAAGTGATTCTCGGACTGTTCTTCCTTTCCTTCTTGTTTTTCTGTTTCGAACCAGTAAACAACCAAAGGTTTCTGTTTTGTTTCCCTCTAGTCGAATTGTTGTAGTATCTTTTCTTTTCAACGAGTCAATTCTTTTGAAAGCCTTCTAGTTCTTGTTTGAGACTTATCGAATCAAAAGAACTCGACTTCTTTTCTGTTTTGGTGTATGTCGAACTGCTTTTCCAGAAATTCGAAACCAAACAAATACCACTTTTGCACGTCTTACTTCCTTGTGTGTTGTACTTGATCTCTTGTTGAAATCTCTAAGTCTCCTACACACGCTCTTTGTTACCACGCCTTGGTAATCTTTGGAACAAAACAATCACGTCGCTCGTTCCTTTTTCTTGCAGCAAAAACAAACCAAAAACTTTGGTTTTTCTGTTTTGTTGCTTTCGTTGTTGTTGTGTTAATCCGACACAACAAAATTTCCACACACTTGTTTCCAATATTCCAATATTACTACGTATACGTTTTCTTCAATCAACAACGCTCTTGCTTTGTGTTTTTCTTCTTCAAACCGGTTCTATACTTTCTACACAAAGACTTTTGTTCTTCCTCGACACCAATTCGCTTGGTGTTAAGCGTTTGCAACCCCTTACGTAAAACAGATTGTGCACTATCCCTTCTACGTGTTCTTATTCAAATTCTTGTGTTTTCTTTGGAAGAATAGAAAGAAAACAAGTTGTCTCTCGCTCAAGAAGAAAAACAGATTTTGTCCTTCTCCTATCCTGCGTATTCCTTGGCTTCGATGTGTATGATGTTTGCAGAATTTTGTTTGTGTTTCGGTGTAATAAAATCCTTGCTCTTGATGCCAATTGTTGTCCCACTTTTCTCTGGATCGATTATGATAAGTTGCAAATATATGAATAAGTAAAACTATAATTTCATTAACCCTTTTAATGTTACATGTATCTAACTATTTATAAGGTTCCAAACAACATGTTTGAACCAACATGTTTGTTCACCAATGGTCATGTCCATTCGGTTTGTTACCCAACCGAATTAACTACCAAAGTTAGTTAATAACTTTCTAATCTACATAATTGGTCCTTCTAACTTTAAACTAACTATAACTAATACTAAGCATAAGAAATGAAGATTATTTCGGGTCACATATATGTCGGTAAATAGAGGCAAAAACAGGCTGTGTATGTATTGAATACAAAAAAAAACCTACCTTTACATTTATTTTTTTGGATATTCTATCAAACAGATTTCTATTGTCTCCTTGCATTCTATGATATGGCCGAAGGCACTGAGAAGCGAATCCCCAGACCCGGTCGCAACTATACTTCAGCCAAGCTGCAAAGATAATCAATTAAAATATAAATTTACAAAATAAGCAATTTATTGACGAGACACCGTTAATAATGTACCATGCAGATATCTAGGTCGAAGTTCATCCTTGGGAAGAAATACAAACAGCAGCTCAAGATTATCTTTGGAACATTCAAGAAGAAAGTTTCTTGATAGATCGATATCGCTTGCTGAGACTGAAAAAACTCTCTTCATAGGGGTACCCTCAAACTCCTTCAGGACATATGGTCGTGTTAAAAAAAGTTTATTACAAATGGTAGTAAGGGCAATTGTTTCAAGTATATGACAGACTATTTTGTTTAAAAAAAGTGTATGCAATTCCTGACTTTGTTCATAGCTAAAAGTACCAAGGATCTAAATGTCATTGAAGTGTTGAAAAGAGAAGTATGTCAAAGTAAATGGTTCATTTGTTTACTGGTACATTCTTATTTCTAGGTTACATTAGATTGCCGTTTGTAACTTGATAACAGAAATTTACCATGCCCTTCTCTACACAAACGCGTATGATGTCTTGACAAAATCCCTCAACTTCAGTTGATTCATGGTGTGAGAAGTTCAAGATACACCACTTTTTAACCTTGGTGTCATAATTAACAGGTCTCACATGTGGGAGTGGAAGGATTCGTGCAGTAACTTCTCTTACTTTATCCCCAACTACTACACCAAATTTATCAAAAGTGGGCTTCGAACCAATGCAAAGCTCATTTAATCGCACCTGAACAGAAGAGTGAGAAAAAAAAATGCAACTTATTAAGAACAAAAGTAAAGACGATTATTTATTTAAATAAGATACATACCTCTTGAACGTTCAACATTCTTTCCTTTCCAGTCATGCAAGTAGCACATGGAAGAACTGATAGCTCTTCTTTGTTGAGAAGTTTTGGATATAATTGACCAGGTGATATTTTGCAAATCTTTTCAACCAAGAAAACACGACGTAATTAATCAGAATAAGATTTTCAAACTGGCAATTAACTAGGTAATGCATAGTATACGCACCTCAATGGGCAAATAAGTTAATCTACTTTCTTCTTTTGTAACATCCAATGCTTGGATATCAAACGGGCAAATGTTGTATCTTGACTGAAAATATTCAATCATATTCATTGTGGTTGGCCCGGCTACAAAGCTAAGATTTTCATAAAATAATCAGATCGAATTACATACAGAAAAAATATATATAGCATTATTGGAAGAAAAAAAATCTCCTTTAAAAGAAGATGAGCTTTTTAATTGTCATACCTCACTTTAGAACAAGTTTCTTCTGTAATTCTACGGATAGTGTGGTTTCTCTTGTGCTTGCCATTGTCTGCTTGAACTCTTACACCAGACAAAACTTTGTTTAACTGGAAATAAATAAGAGAAGGTATCAGAAAACTCATTGAAGTTAAAAAAAAAAAAAAAAAAAAAAAAAAAAAAAAAAAAAAAAAAAAAAAAAAAAAAAAAATGATAATCAATAAATAATAAAATAATAAATAAAAATAAAATAAATAAATAAATAAATAAATCTATAGAATCCATAATAAAAACAGGATCGAATACCTTCAAGATCTCATCAGGATCAAAAGGTCTTAAAACTTGAATATTCAAATATTCCTTGATAAACTCTGAAACCAAGACGGTTTTATTAAACTGTGAGGAAAAGGCTTCCTCATCTGCAAGAAAAATAAATCAAATTAGGAACCGCTTGATAAGATCTGAATACGAATTAACATGATCAATGGATGATTACAAGCTAAACATATGCTTTGTTATGAATTCAGTTGAGAAGAACTCAACTAATCAGCTAGGTAGAACTCAACTAGAGCTTAATATACCTTACATTTGACAAATTAGTTCTTACATGCCTTCTAAAATGATGTGCTTCTTTTTATACTGCTTCTTTTGAAAACGTATTCCTACCGGTAAGATAGTGACAACTGCCAATATTTGACAGACTGTTTATTCTAGCTGAAAAACTTAACAAAGCCACCGAATGTGGTAATGACCAACTGCAATCATGAAAAGGTCATATAAGATCCCATTTCAATTCAAGGTCATTTCTTGCACACTAATACCATTCATTATGTCATCCTGTTCCCTTATCATTAAGCCAAATGACTTCTGTTGAACTTAAAAAAATTACATCCAACACTCTATTTGATTATAGTTGCCATTGTAGACCCATTCGCAAAACAAAAAATGGTTAATATGACAATATGCAGCATAAACACCCAATGCAGATTCAACCAGTGACCCACATCACTTAGATAAAAGCTCATTACGGTAGTCATGTCAGTCCAAACAACACTACTATATCCTAACTACAGATACAAATAGTAAAACAGATTAGCATACTTTGCATTTGAAGTACCATAGTCAATATCTCATACATATCATAGAAATGACTCTTTCGTGAAGCTCAGTCCCAACCAAAAATCAGCATATTTACATAGTAATATGCCTAAAACTGGATGTAGTGGTGGTGGTCTTCGCCACCGCCACCCAAGCGCCATGTCATCCCCCTTCCCACCCCTTCCAACTACCTTTAACCCCGTAACAATCAATCACCCTCCCCATTTACCTAACCCAACACACGCGCGCGCGCGCACACACACACAAAACTATCAAAGTTATCGGTGGCGGCGAGCACCTTTCTCACCCATTTTTGCTCCACCAGTCCACCACGCGTGACCAACCACCCCCGGATGACCACGCGTGGTAAACCCCTTACTACGTTGAGTCTAAGAGAACGCATAAAACAAAACCCTTAAGATATAGTACACCCATCCACTAAGCTAGATATAGTACACCCATCCACTCGCACTTTAGTGCCGACCTTTTTAATCAACATATACACCAGTCAATAAACAACAATATATGATGCAACAATAATATTTTAGGATGGTTTCCCGAGCCAAAAATCTGTATAAACACCTAAATAACACCTCAAATCGCATCTACTGGACCCTAAACTAATTAAACATTCATGATCTATACATTTCTTAAACCTAACCCTTATAAATATTTGAAACAAACTACAAAAACATAACCATATATATATCCACAAAACTGTAAGTCTGTAACAGCAAAAAACTGGAAAAGATGAAAAGCGAACTCAAAATATATAAAATGTAGCTAGCTACCTTTCTTAGTTGAAGCAGATACATGAAGCATTTTGGGTAAGTATGTGTACAGCTTCAGTGAAGTTTTATGGAGTGAAATGTAAATTTTCTTGATCACTACTCTCACTCTCTCAGTGAAACGAAAATTTTGGGGCTATAAATGTTACATATAAAAGAATTACAATACAACACAATGTTCACTGAAATCCGCATTGAACACGCTTTAATTTCCAGTTTTACCTTGAAAATGAAAACCATGACAATCCTTTGTGTTTATATCTCATGCCATGTCATGTTATAATGATATAATAAAGGTTAATTTGGTCAATAAAATAGTAATAACAATGTTTTCTTTCCTTTTATTTATTTTTTCGAATGTGTCAACGTACTAGATAGATAAACCTAAAAGGTTTTTTTTTTTTTTTTCTTTCTTCTCTCTCGAGTTTTAAATTTTTGTTGTCATATATATATTGACGTTTAAAAAAGGTGTCTTGGTCATTTTTTTTAGGTTAGTTAATAGTTAGAGGTGTAAACGAGATGAGATAACTCGCGAGTTATTCGAGATCTACTCGTAAACTATTAGAAATCGACTCGATTTAAATGAGTTGAGTATAGCTATTTGTGTATATTTTTGAGTCGAGTTCAAGCTCCAATATCATCGAATCGTGAGGCTCACGAGCCTTACCGAGATTCGATTAAATTATGCTTTTACCTTTTTATATATGTAATTATTTAGTTTATATAAAATCGAGTCGTTTCTTTCACCGAGTTCTAGCTTGGAATGTGGAAAAATCGAGCTCGAGTCGAGTTTGAGCTTGACAGCGGTCGGCTCGGCTTGGCTCGTTTATTTGAAATTTGATAACAAATAGGGTATGAGCAAGGCCGTCCTATGAATTTATGAAATTTTTAGGGCCCTGGACGAAATTAAATAACGAGTCATTTCGATAAGGAATGCCATATATAAAGTGTCACCGTTTTATAAGATATAATTCAATTAGTTATCTAAATGTTCTAACATATTATTCATTTAAGATATTTTATCATCTAAATATTTTTTTCTTCGTGAAAAATATTTGTACACATGCATATAATTATTAACGGGATAAATTTTAGGGCCTTTAAAAATTTTAAGGCCTTAAACGGTCGCTCACCTTGCACACCCTCAAAGCCGAGACCACACATTAAAGTTGATAACAATGGTCGATTTCGAGTTCGAGTCGACTTGGCCCATAATGAGAGGACGAGACACACATTAACAACCCCCCCCCCCCCCTCCCGTCATGCGTCAACTCTTGTCATCCCCTCCCTCAATCGTGTGTGATCACCAAGTTTTGGCGATGTTTAGGTCATAAATTAGCTTCACCGAACCAATTTTATTTGTTTATGTGTGTGATGTATTATGTGGTATATTTGTATTTAGTTATGGTATGTTTAAATTTGTGTGGTTGGTTTGACGATTAACACTACGACTGCTTGTTTGCTGGTGAATGTAGTGAATGTTGAGATAGCTAATTATTATGCCTTAATGTGTCAAGATCAAGCAAGAGACTTCAAGAGGACGATATTTAAGTTTGTTTTCAAAAGTAAGCAACTTCAAGCTCAATAAACCTATAGAATTTCATGTCTTTCTTTGTTTGTTGTATTTATGTCAAGGCATGTTGCCTCAAGTTTCCTCTCAATTGCATATCAATCAATATAACTTCTTTTGCCAAAAGGAAAAAAAAAAATAATAAAAAAAAAAAAAAAAAAAAAAAAAAAAAAAAAATTAGTATGATGACATTTATATTATTTGCAAAATATTCTAATTGTAAACCAGAAAAAAAGAAAAAACACCTATTATTTCATTCAACATATGAATGTAGAATAATGGACCCAACCATTGCAGTAGGCTTTATCATCACAGCAAATGCACCAGCCAGAGAATCGAACCCGGGTATGTAGATCGGCAGTGTGTTAATCTACCACTAGACCAACGGTGGTACATGTTTTAACTTTTTTGCTTTTCTTTGATAACTCCATTCATATATGTAACGAGCGGGGACACCCGCGCGTTGCTGCGGGAATGTTGTGTCTAATCAAAACTCGAAATAAAACGATATTTTTTTTAAGGACTAAATTTGCAAAAGATCGCTAATGGGGACTAATGGGCAATTTATAGCTAACCTGAGGGACTAAAAGCAAAAATCCTTAGCTACAGTACATGCACTATTCCCCACTGTTTTTCACTGTAGCAATCACTGTTTGCCACCGTAGCAACGAATTTTTCAGTTTTAGTCCCTTAACATGACGTTCTACTGCAAAGTTAGTCCTTAGGGACTAACGGTGAAAAAATAGTTAACGTTAGGGGCTGTTTATGTTTATTATTTGCACAGAAACAGCCCCTGAAGTTACTAGTCCGTTGCAAATTTAATCCACATCTGTTAGTTAACGGTCATTAAGGACTAACTTCGCAATTGATCATTAACCTCAGGGACTAAAATGGGCAAACACGAAACTTGCATGGGTACTGTTGCTACAGTACACATCACGTTTTTTAGTATATATATAAATAAAAGTTGGAGCCTTTGTTGCGCAACAAATGATAAAATAATGTATTTTAGTTTATTATGTTCTTTTTAACAATAAATTTATGGATATCAAGAATTTTATATAGCCCGTGCCCGTTCAGGCTCGAACCCGTTGGCCCGTGCCTGTTCGGGCTCGAGCCTTTTTGGTCCGCGTCCGTTCTGGCTCAAGCCCATTTGACCCGTTGCCCGTTCAGGCTTGAATATTCGTATAATATGCTTTATTATTTGTAGTAATGAAATTTAATGCATGAATTGTGTTTAATTTTGTTGTACAATATGCTTGATAATTTGTATTTTTTATGTAAGGGGTGTTTTAATAACTGTATTAATTGTATTTATTGACCGGTTAAATAATTGACTACATTAAATAGCATTACTGTGGTGTTTTGTTGTACACTATACTTCTTGTCTTGTACGTCTAAAAATTATGTGCATTAAAGTGTTGTACCCTATGTTTCTTTTCTTGTAAGTAGTAGTCATTAAAGTCATTAATAACATTAACTACTTTTATAGCATTAATGTTGTAAGTCTGAAAATTAAATCATACTTATTTTGTTGTATACTATGCTTATTTTGTTGTAAATCTGAAAATTGGTTGCAGCTATTGTACATTGTGCTTACATGATTGTACTTTTTGGTGAAGGGGTGTTTTAATAGCATTAATGTTGTTTGATAGAATTTTGGTTTTAAAATGACATCACGCTTTATTTTGTTGTACAATATGCTTACTTTGTTGTAATTCTGAAAATTATGTGCATTAAAATATTGTAAATCATGCTTAATTTTTAGTAAGTCTTAAAATTTTGAAGAGAGAGTCACTCATGTTTTATATGTAGTAGAGATTATGGGTGCGTTTGGTATCCCACTATGGAAATGAAACAATGACTATGAAAGTGATTAAATGTATTTGTTTAAGATGAGAGGGCCCACCACTATGGTAATAAATGATATATATAATCCATACACATAAAGGGACCAAGGTATGAATCTTTCATAGGTGGGGGACCTACCACTACTATCAAACTCATACTCATTATCATTCATGACAGTATACCAAACGCACCCTATATATCTATGAAACTTCATAGAATTGTACACTTTTAGTCATTATAAATTAGGCTTTAGTGCCTCTGAATTTAATTGCAAATAGTCCCTTGTGCACAACAAATAATCGAATCAACAAACAAACCAACTGCTTTGGGCCGGGCTAATTTTAAGCCCCACGTGAAACGACATGTAGTAGGATATGCATAAAATTTTACGTAGTATTTTTCTTGATAATCATAAGTATATTGACCGAAGGGAAGGGATTGGATAAGAAAAAAAACTGAAATAAAAAAAAAAATAAGAAAGAATTTTTAGCCACACATTTCAAATAGGAGAAAGTTTTAAAAGAAGATTCATCTAATTTTGTAGATGCATCTTAAATGAGTTATTGTGGGTTCTTCTTATTATTATTCTTATTTTAATTTTTATTTTTATTTGATAATAACTCATTGACCAAAATATAAGTTTGTATAGATATCAAAGTGACGTAATCATTATTTCCAACTGTCGTCATTAATTCATTGCATTTATTCAATTTAATGGCTTTCAATCCAAAATATTTCACTTATATACGTGTATTTTTTTATTCATGACTACAAAATCAATTAAAAAATTATGAAATATATCCTCATAATTTGTAACAATATAACGCCTTATATTAATAAGACGGTTTTGTAATGAATACTTGTTAAGTTTTTAGTAACTAATTGTCTTGAAAAAACTTTATTTGTCATTGTATAGCTTATTTAAAATATTTATTATTTATATAGTGTTACTTTCCATTTTTTTTAATACAACTAATTCTTTTATTTATTTTTCATTAAAAACAAATCGTAAGCTGTAAAGAAAAAGAAAAAAAAAAAAACAAACAAATCACAAACTCGCTCGACGCTGATGATCTCTACTAAATGTAAAATCTTATATTATGTGTGTGCGTTAAATTCTTTATGCGTCTCCAAGATTAGTTAATTTTCCAGGATTTGTGTTAAGTTATTTAGATGTCTTATAATAAAAGAAAATTACTACTCCACCTTTTCTTAATATTTTTTTTACATAAAGTAAAACATAATTAAATATCAAAACCTTAACTATAAACATATTAGCATATAAAATTAACAAACAGCTTACAACAAATCATCACATAACATACTGTCTTCTAAGTTAAACAAATACAATATAAAAATTATGAATTTTGCATATAATTTAAAATTAACATACTTTGATCATTAAAACTCTAACAATAAATAATTGATTAACATCACAAGTTTCAGGAAGAAAAAAAAAACACGACAGAAATAAACAATGGGAAAATTATAAATGACCTAATATGATAACAATTTGTGATTAGAAATGATAATTGTTTAGGAAAAAAATTCTGGTTTTATTTTTCGATCCTTTACGTCGTATTTTTTGAAAATTTGTCTAAAACTTTTGAAAAATCGGGTTTTTAACACATGTGTTTTTGCATTTTCTTTTCTATTACCCTACAAATGGATATTCATTCGATAAAGTCAACTTTAACTTTTGCCAGCCAATTAATTTGCACCATGTCACTTGGCAAAGTTAAGCTGTTTCATAATACTTATAATGGAGGAAGGCATTTTAATATTAGAATATTTAAAATTAAGCATTACAAGTTAATAAGCTTAAAGTACAAGTGATTTATACACAAATGCTACTTATAAAAATTCCTCTCATATTTAATTTCAGCATACAATTAATACTAACATTAAATACAATAAATAAATCATTATATACATTAAATACAATTAATTAACAGGTCAATAAATACAATTAATGCATTTATTACAACACCCCTTACATAAGAAATACAAATTATCAATCATATTGTACAACCAACTTAAACACGATTCTTGCATTAAATGTTACTAATACAAATAATAAAGCATATTATACAAATATTCAAGCCCAAACGGGCAATGGGCTCGAGCCCGAACGAGCACGGGTCAAACGGGCTCGAGCCCGAACGGACACGAGCCCAAACGGGCAATGGGCTCGAGCCCGAACAACATGTATCATGATTATGCACTTATGATGAAATGATGAGATGCTATGCTGATGTGGTTATAGTCTAGGGTCCAAGATACATCCTAGTTCGCTATAACCTTAGCTCTGATGCCAATCTGTCACACCCCCAATTTACCTGACTTGCAGCGGAATGGAATACCTGGGGGTGTCTGTCATAGCACCACAGTTACAGTTACATTGAACGACCTAAAGTGTCGTTTGGAAAATACTGCATTTGATCATTGAAATAATTCAGAGTTTACAAAATGAGGTCCCCAAAATGTGTTGCAAGTTTATGAAAACAAGTCCTTCTAGATCAAATGTTTACATAAGTGCATGAAATAATGATGAGACGCGTCGACTCCGCGACTCCATGAAGGTCCAAATGCATGTCACATGAGCTACCTTAATAACCTGAAATACATTGCTAAAACGTCAACACGAATGTTGGTGAATTCCATAGGTTTGTAAAATGTACTGATGTACGGCCACCACAAGTAAAAATGCAAGATAAAAATCTCGTGAAAATTGTACAATAGCCTTAAGCTCATGACACCGAAGCTATGACTGATGAAATTCTATGCCCCTCCCGAATGTTCTGCCGAAACATTCAAATGTAAAAGACATGACATGCATCCGCTTACTGTTGGTATCCACTACCACGGATGGAGGCGTCACCCTCGATAGATCTATCCACTCACTCTCGCTTAGTACTTGAAATTAACGGTTCATGATGATACAGGGGACTTGTCACATGGCAAGGTAACTTAAGCTATGTACATGTTTGAATACTTGGGCTCGTACTGAAATAATTGATGCAATGTATTCCCCCCGTGGGATTTGAAAACAATCAAAAATGTTGAATTGAAAACGGGGCTATGAAAACTCACCTCAACTGATGAAACTGTGATGAAATGAAATGAACCCCAATGAACAATTTGCTGTCGTAACCCAATATGATGGTACCATGAACATGTACTGAGCTGAAAAACAAGGCGCGCATACTAGCCGCAACCTAATATGAATGATGTACGATCTACTTTAGATCATGAAATGATGTTATGAATGTCCATGCACATGTTTACTATACCACTCTACTCTTTGAAAAACACTTGTTGTTATCAAAATTATATAATCCAAGAATTTAGAAAAATATTGCTATTAGAAAATATAAATAGCTAGTTATAATATATATATACTTATATATATATAACGTAAGTTTCCATGTTAGCGTTGAAATACTCGGGTTGTAATCCTTGAAATGATGAAAATATACTCATAATAACTAATACTACGTTAGTTATAAAGCTCGGTACTTGACATTATGTTTAGCTTAAAAATGCACTTCGTAGTTTTTGCGCCAAATTATATTAAAAGCTGTCAATTATAAAAGGGTTTTAGCCGATATTCAAACGAGTATATCTTTGTCGTTACTTGTCCGTTTTACTTGTTCTTTATATCCACGGTTTCGTCTTAGTATGTAGTAATATATTTTGGAAAGCTCGGCTCCTCCGGGTTACGTCTAAAGTCTCTTTTTGTCCAATGAAAAACGTCCAACAGCAAACATTTTCTGAAAAATACTTTTCGTCTACAATCTTGCAAAAATCATAACTCCTTCGTTATAGACTCTTTTTAATCCGTTCTTTCGCCTACGGATTCGTTTTTGAAAGTATTTTCTAAAAATTTTGCCAAAGTTTCCTTGGTGTTTACTGATTTTCCAGATTTTTACAAAACGGGACAGCATGTCTAAAATAGGTTCCAAATCAAGTTTCCAAGGTTAAAAACCAATTTCTACCATCACCAAACCTCTTGTAATCACCACATGACTAATCTAATCTTACCATACACCTTCTTAGGGTGCCATGGACTCCTAACCAAGTTATTAGAGCTAGGGGATTCATAACAAATAAGTTAGGGTTTGTATGTTTGTTTTTAGCCAAAATAAAGTGTGGTATAGCTCATTATACATGGTTTTTAGCATGATACTTATGTAATACATGTAAAAATAGGATGATCCATGAAAAAATAAAGATGAAAACTTACTTGATAAAATGAGATGATTAAATGGCTAGAAACATTGGATTACTTGTGTTTTTCTTGATTGATTCTTGTTTAGAATGATAAAAGGAACAAGTTTGTAGCTTTAGCTTTTGAAAAACCATGGATGGATCATAAGATGGTGGTGAGGTCGTGGGTATGAAGTGAGGATGGAGAAGAGATGAACTTTGTTCTTTCTTAAAAAGGTGTGTTATGATTTATGATTTTTGGTTAAGTAATGTTTATAAGTGTTTATTAGTATAATATAGGAAATTAAAGGCACATGGTTAAAGGGGTGTCTCATGGCCGGTTTTAGGTGTGAAAAGGAGTAGCCAAAACGGTTTTGATCACTTAGAAAATATAGTGTAGCGTTAAGTGTTATTACGCGTTATTCGTTAAAATCGGGTACCGGGTTTAATAGCAATAAACGTTCACGAAGTTAACCGGGATGAAATAAAGTTATAATAATGTTAAAAACATATTAAAAATATGTTGGGTACATTTACTGAGTGATCGGGTGATTAATGTTTAGTTTTAACGAAAACCGTCGTTATATTCATACGCGTACGTTAAAAATAAAATAAATTTCCAAAATACTGGGTAACTGAATGTTATAACTTTTATGATGTTAAAATGGATATAAAAATATGTCGGGACCATTGTGGGAATATTTAGATATATTCGTCGTGTATAAACCGGGTGTTAACGTTTACTATAATTACTTATACGTAAAAACGTTAAATGTACTGAATATATATAAATTTGAAAATCCTAAGAGTGGTATAACATGTAAATGACCTACTGATGATATGCAGACTATCTCTAGTCCGTATGAAATGTCATTACTGATAATGCATGAATTCGCACCCGAACCAATACGGTTACGCGAATTTGAATACCCGTAAACTAAATTTACGATGAAATGTGTAATGCACGTGAATGATGAAATCTTTACCCGCAATGAATAGTGTTCCGTGAATAGTAAATTTCCCAAAAGTTTCTCAGAATATCAAATTGACCTTGAAAACGATGAATAGTAAACTGATGAATAGTGTTTTGATGAATAGTGTTTGATGAATAGTGTTTTTCCAAAGTTCGGGAAATGACCTGAAATGACCTGAAATGGTGAGTTGTGACAAAACTGCTTTTTAATCTATATACAATAATAATGAAATACCCAAAAATTTTATAAAATTTATAATAGTTATAAAAACTGCTTATAAGTTGACAGAAATTCAAGTATTAATTTTCATAAAAAAAAATATAAAAAGTTTGATTTTCTTTAAAAAAAATCTCGTTTTCAAATAACTTTTAAAATTTATACACGTTGTTATATAAGTTTTTAGGCACATTTTCATACACGTTTTTATACACACATTTTTATACACATTTTTCTATACGTTTTTATATACATTTTCGTTTACGTTTTAAAAAACGTAGATAAAAACTACATGAATATATAAAGCGTAGATAAAAAATGTATATAAAATTGTACATAAAAGCGTTGATAAAAACGTAGATATATATTAAAAAAAACGTATATAAAAACATTTATAAAAACGTATATAAAAGCGTAGATAAAAACATATATAAAAATGTATATAAAAACATATATAAAAAATGTGTACAAAAAAGTGTATAAAAATATATGTATAAAAACGTGCATAAAAATGTGTATAAAAACTTATATAAAAACGTATATAACAATATCAAGCAAATTAGGTCTTTTCAAAGATACGGATATATTCGTTTTCAAACTATTGGACTAAAAGTGAAACACCCGACAAACCACAAGGACAAAAAATAATGTAGTTAACTCATTTATTTAAAAGACAAAAATACCCTCATATTTAACAGTCAAAATTAGTCAAACTAACGGTGGACAAAAAATTGGACCAAAAGTGTTACAGGTCGTCGAATTCTGGATAGGATCCATTACTTTTCAAACTATTGGACCAAAATCGTTACACCCGGTAAACCACAAGGACAAAAAATGTAGTTAACTCTAACTTTTTTTACAAAAGATTTAGAGTAAATTACATGGTTGGTCCCTGTGGTTTGTCTAAAATAACAACTTTCGTCCCTCGAAGTTTAAAGTTGCATTGGTGGTCCCTAAGTATGTAAACAAATAACACACATGGTCCCTATAGGTGAAAATTTCGCCTCCAAAGAAAAACATGAATGGTCCCTATAGGGACCAGGTGTGTTATTTTTTTACATACTTAAGGACTACCAATGCAACTTTAAACTTCGATGGACGAAAGTTGTTAGTTTTGACGAACCACAGGGACTAACCATGTAATTTACTCAAAGATTTATGTTTTCATCTGGTTATTTATCACATGTTGAATGTTAAGTCCGTGTTCATTATTCATCTCAAACTTTTACTCAAGAATGTTAAGTCCGTAAGTTAGTTAGAGTGAATGGTGTGATGATAGACGGAACTTGAACATTTTTTTTAGGAGGCCGAATTTATTTGGCGGTGGGGGGCGAATCGGAGATTTGTTTGTAACCTCAACTAAATTACCCCTAAAACCTATAATATTTACACTAGATACCGCAAATTTCGGAAGGAGGGGGCGGGACCCTCCCTTGCCCCTACATAATTCCGTCCATGGGTGTGATAACGGGTTTTCTCTTGCTTCATCCGCTTTATCTTTAATTAAGATCAAAAAGTTTTATTATTTAAATGTCATAAAAATTTGAGATTCTAATTTCTTTCGCTTCGAATTTAAATAATCATAATGGTGTGCCTAGTTTACATCATACTATCAAATTCCCTACACTTGAGCCAGTTTTTTATTGCTGAAATTAGCGACAAGACAGGCTATTATACACAACAAAATAATTGCTTTATTTCATCTTGCGGCAAGAGTATACTGATAGCATATAGGGGCTCCAGCCCAACTAGCTCCCATACACTCGAAACATGCCCAAGAAAAATCCGCCGAGACTAAGGACCAACACAACCTGCCTCGGAAGCACCTTCCCAAGCAAATCCCGAACGAAGTCACATCTGATAAACACATTCAGGTCACCAATTGCCTGGCAACCTAAGCGAGGACCGTTACAACAGATGTTGCATGCCACTACCTTATTGGAATAATGGTAGTGGTGCGAACATTTCATAGATACGCAATATCATGCATGGGACATTCTATGAACATGACACAACCAAGGATGGCACGCCACGTGTCATCCTTGTTCCCTCCTTTGGATGGCTACCAAGTCAACCATCCTCAAACCATTGGATTATATATATATGTTACACGAAACCCTAGATACACCCTTATAAATATCGAGCCATTACCTTGAAATGCACCAAGTCATTCTCGACTAAAACTTTACACACACGCACTAGTCACCTCGTGAGTGTTACCCCAACTCATGACTCCAGTCATATTTTTATGTCCTTACTGAATGTCAGAAACCAAACGAGTGACTATCCTCACCCCAAATACATACCTTACGTAAACATATACCAAGAGAAAAACTAGAACAGTAAAAGTTGTTGAAAGAGAAAAAGAATAAGAAGAAATGGGGGTCTTTTGTTATTTATGGCATGGAGGCAATTTGCCGCACCTTGGCCCCTATAGTTTCTTTGTAGTTGTGGAGGTTAAATTATAAGAGTGAAAGATATGGTAATTACCTATACATGTTATAGAGTTGTTACATTAGGGTTTTTTGTTTTTTTTGTTTGTTTGTTTTTTTTTTTTTTTCACACATAATCATAAAACATCATCTTTCTCAATAACATGTTATAGGCTACCTCTGACTCACACAACAAAAATACAAACACAAAATAGACCATATGTTTGATATGAAAAAGAATCCTATAGGGACATGCCATTGGCTTGGTAGGTCAGCCATGGGGCACGGATAAACGTCCAACGGTACCCTATAGCTAGTATAACGTATCAACACCCAAGACTCTAAGTAACTCACGAAAGTAAATTATCATCACTAAGATAAGCTAAGTGAAGACATCGCTTTTTTTGTATATATAAGTGATAGCTCTCGTGACATCAAGATAATCATAAAGTTTCTCGAGAAGGTCAACTAATTTTGTTTTGCCAAAAAACTAAAAGTTAGATACAACAATGGGAAGATACATACCGAAATCATCAGATGTTCAAAACCAAAAAGATAGGTTGTTTCATAGAAACTAAGAGTACCAAACCAAACATAAATATGATTATAAAAAAACTCAAAGTCTCAACTTAAACCAAAAGTTATTAATGATTATTCTTAGAGTTAATTTCATGAATGGTCCTTGTGGTCTGTCGGGTTTAACGGGTTTAATCTCTAAACTTTTTTTAACGATTCCAGTCCCTATGGTTGCGACGCATAACGGTTTTGGTCCCAGAGACTAACTGTCATTAGTTTCTTGCATTAGCTAACGACCGTTTGCAACAACCATTTGCACGATTAGTCCTTTATACTAATGACCATTTATACTTAAATCAAAATTTGGTTTTTTTCCTTAAAAAAAAAAAAAAAAAAAAAAAAAAAAAAAAGTTTTCTTATAATTTTTTTTAAATATCTTTAAAATTTATATACGTTTTTATACACATTTTTATACACGTTTTCATACACACATTTTTTGTACATACGTTTTTATATACATGTTTTTATACACGTTTTATACACACGCTTTTATACACATTTTAATACACACATTTCTAAACAAATATTTATACACATGTTTTTATGCACATGCTTTTATACACACGTTATTATACACACATTTATACGCACATTTTTATGAACACATTTATACATATATTTTTATACACGTTTTTATACATATATTTTTATACTCGTATATAAAAACGTGTGTATAAAAATGTGTGTAAAATATGTGTTTAAAATGTGTATAAAAATGTGCATATAAAAATGTGTGTATAAAAAACGTGTAATAAAATGTGTGTATAAAAATGTGTATATGAAAACGTGTATAAAATATGTATAAATTTAAAAGATGTTTAGGGAAAAAAATATAAGAAAACTATTTTTTTTAATTTAAAAAATAAATAAACAATTTTTTTGTTAAGTATAAACGGTCATTAGTATAAAAGACTAACGGTGCAAATGTTTGTTGCAAACGGTCGTTAAAAGACTAACGGTGCAAATGTTAGTATAAAGAACTAACGGAAAACACTAATGACAGTTAGTTTAAAGACCAAAACCGTTTTAGGTCGCAACCATAAAAACTGGATCCGTTAAAAAAAGTTTAGAGACTAAACCTGACAGACCACAAGGACCATTTATGAAATTAACTCTTATTTTTATGATTATTTCTGATTATTAGTATGCTTATCATTAACTAGCTGATAGACAAATAGATAAAATAATTTGTCTATCCACAAAAGATTTGTAGCGTTAAACATTTAATTAAGAGTAAATTACATGGTTGGTCCCTGTGGTTTGTCTAAAATAACAACTTTCGTCCCTATCTTTTAAAAGTTGCATGGCTAGTCTCTAAGTATGTAAACAAATAACACCACCGATCCCTTGGTTTAACTGGAGTTAAGTAGGTTAGTTATCATTTACACGTTAGCCCCCTTTGGTTAAATATCGTTGCATCGTTTATCCTTTTACTTCTACCCTTTTATATCTTTCACTTCTACCCTAAACCTAAAAATAAACATCACACACTCTTCTCTTTTCTCTCTAGCCGCCACCACCAGCAACCTCACGCTACCACCACACAGCCACTCCCACTATCTCACCGCCACCACCAAACTAACCACCATCATCTCCTCTTTCATCTATTATACCACACGCGCCACCAAAAGTCCTCCACCGCCGTATTTATTGCTCACCGCCGCCTATACCATCACCACCATCACTTTTATTCACATACACATCTAGATCTATTGAAGAAAGGTAGGAACACGTGCTTTGACACGCGAGTTAACTCGGTCACGAGTCAAACTCGTGACTATTCTTGTTATTTCGGGTTTAAACTAAATGGGTTTGAAGGTTTTGATTTAATAAAAATGAGTAAAGATTAAAATGGTATCGAAAACGTGTTGTGTGTGTCGAGTGAATTTGAACCGTGAGCTAAAGCTCACGGTATTGGTGATGTTTGTGTTCTTGTTGTCATGTTTATTGTACTCTTTGTTTGATTTGTTTTTTGTTCGGATTCGGATTTATTAGTTTGATCGAATGGTTGGAGCCGTAGGTTTAGGATTAGAAATTTGGAGTTGGTTTTGGATTTTTGGTGAAGTGTTGTAGTTGTTGATGTTGAATGTTGTTGATTTGTTTGTGTTTGTGGGCTTCCGTAGAACCAATCCGAGACCACTAGGGTCTCGGCCGAGATTGTTGATTCTTGTTGTTGTTGATTATAGTTGTTGTTGTTGTTTATTGTTGTTGTTTGGTTGCCGAGAAGGAAGAGAGCCGAGACCACTAGGGTCTCGGCCAAGAATAGTTGATGTGGATTTGATTGTGGTGGAAATGGTTTAAGGTTGAAGTCGTTATGGTTGATTGTGGTGGAAAACGGGCAAAAACGTAAAAAAACGGACAAAAACGGGCGAAAACGTAAAAAAAAGGACAAAAACGGGCGAAAACGTATGAAAATGAAAGAAAATTGGCGAAAACGTAAATTATAACAGCCGTTAAGTAAATTATAACAGCCGTTAAGTAAAAGGATAAACGATGCAACGATATTTAACCAAAGGGGGCTAACGTGTAAATTATATATATACACTAAAAGAGGGGAGGATGTTGGTGGCAACCACTGTAGCTGCTACAGTGGTTGCTACAATAACTTTTTTTTTTAGTACTAATGGTCGTTAGTTATTTAACGGTTGTTAACTAACGACCATTATCTTTAACATTTTTAAAAAAGATTGTATACACTTTGTCCTTCATCTCAGCGGTTTATTGCAAATTTAGTCCTCACATAATTTACATACATGGTCCTTCATGTTATACATCAATTGCAAAGTCAGTCCTATGTAACTAACTTCACGTTAAGTAGCTAACGGCAACAAAAGAATTCCGCAGCAATGCGCGGGTACCAACACTCGTATATACTAAAAGAGGGGAGGATGTTTGTGGCAACCACTGTAGCTGCTACAGTGGTTGCTACAGTAACTTTTTTTTCTTTTCTTTTTTTTTTTCAATACTAACGGTCGTTAGTTATGTAACGGTCGTTAACTAACGACCGTTATCTTTAACATTTTTAAAAAAGATTGTATACACTTTGTCCTTCATCTCAGCAGTTCATTACAAATTTAGTCCTCACATAATTTACATAAATGGTCCTTCATGTTATACATCAATTGCAAAGTCAGTCCTGCGTAACTAACTACACGTTAAGTAGCTAACGGCAACAAAAGAATTCCGCAGCAACGCGCGGGTTCCAACACTCGTTATAACTAACCTACTTAACTCCAGTTAAACCAAGGGATCGGTGGTGTTATTTGTTTACATACTTAGGGACTAGCCATGCAACTTTTAAAAGATAGGGACGAAAGTTGTTATTTTGGACAAACCACAGGAACCAACCATGTAATTTACTCTTTAATTAAACAAGTACATGATACACGAATACATGTATGTGCGTGAACACGTTAAAATTATATATAATATATTTTTGTATAAAATCGAAGTTGATCAATTATTTGTCAAACATAATGAAATTCTAAGGGGGTGGCAACGTGATCGGCATGGAGTTCGGTATCTTCGGCATTACTCGGCATTCCCATTGCCAGCCATTCGGCATGAACAAATCGGCATGGTGTTCGGTTATGTTTACCGATTCGGTAATATGTATAGCATTCAATTTTTTGACTGTTCCACATTAAATAAATGGTTGAGACATGATTAGGCATCATTGCCACTAAAAATAAATGGTTAGGTATGATGAAGCATGAAATGTGTTGGATTCATTTTATTGGCTAATGACAAATTAGTTTGAGGCATGGTTAGACATCATTGCCACCCCTAAAGTATGTATAATACATTTCATGTATCTGTTGGTCAAAGTCAAAAGGGTTGACTAATTATTTGTCAAACATTGGAACTACAGTACGTGCAATACTAACCTGGACAGCCAACCTCATAGTAACAATAGAAAGATTTTTCTGTATTTGTGCTTTTAACACATGTTTGAAACATTAGTTAGAAAAAATTTAATAAAAAAATATCCATTAATTATATTTATATTTGCATCAGCAAAGTTATCACTTCTAAAGGGTAATACTCGTAATAACTAAATAGAGCAAATAATCATCAATGAGACAAAAAAAAAAAAAAAAAAAAAAAAAAAAAAAAACAACTGCTTTGGGCCGGGCTAATTTTAAGCCCCACGTGAAACGACATGTAGTAGGATATGCATAAAATTTTACGTAGTATTTTTCTTGATAATCATAAGTATATTGACCGAAGGGAAGGGATTGGATAAGAAAAAAAACTGAAATAAAAAAAAAATAAGAAAGAATTTTTAGCCACACATTTCAAATAGGAGAAAATTTTAAAAGAAGATTCATCTAATTTTGTAGATGCATCTTAAATGAGTTATTGTGGGTTCTTCTTATTATTATTCTTATTTTAATTTTAATTTTTATTTGATAATAACTCATTGACCAAAATATAAGTTTGTATAGATATCAAAGTGACGTAATCATTATTTCCAACTGTCGTCATTAATTCATTGCATTTATTCAATTTAATGGCTTTCAATCCAAAATATTTCACTTATATACGTGTATTTTTTTATTCATGACTACAAAATCAATTAAAAAATTATGAAATATATCCTCATAATTTGTAACAATATAACGCCTTATATTAATAAGACGGTTTTGTAATGAATACTTGTTAAGTTTTTAGTAACTAATTGTCTTGAAAAAACTTTATTTGTCATTGTATAGCTTATTTAAAATATTTATTATTTATATAGTGTTACTTTCCATTTTTTTTAATACAACTAATTCTTTTATTTATTTTTCATTAAAAACAAATCGTAAGCTGTAAAGAAAAAGAAAAAAAAAAAAAAAAAAAAACAAACAAATCACAAACTCGCTCGACGCTGATGATCTCTACTAAATGTAAAATCTTATATTATGTGTGTGCGTTAAATTCTTTATGCGTCTCCAAGATTAGTTAATTTTCCAGGATTTGTGTTTAAGTTATTTAGATGTCTTATAATAAAAGAAAATTACTACTCCACCTTTTCTTAATATTTTTTTTACATAAAGTAAAACATAATTAAATATCAAAACCTTAACTATAAACATATTAGCATATAAAATTAACAAACAGCTTACAACAAATCATCACATAACATACTGTCTTCTAAGTTAAACAAATACAATATAAAAATTATGAATTTTGCATATAATTTAAAATTAACATACTTTGATCATTAAAACTCTAACAATAAATAATTGATTAACATCACAAGTTTCAGGAAGAAAAAAAAAACACGACAGAAATAAACAATGGGAAAATTATAAATGACCTAATATGATAACAATTTGTGATTAGAAATGATAATTGTTTAGGAAAAAAATTCTGGTTTTATTTTTCGATCCTTTACGTCGTATTTTTTGAAAATTTGTCTAAAACTTTTGAAAAATCGGGTTTTTAACACATGTGTTTTTGCATTTTCTTTTCTATTACCCTACAAATGGATATTCATTCGATAAAGTCAACTTTAACTTTTGCCAGCCAATTAATTTGCACCATGTCACTTGGCAAAGTTAAGCTGTTTCATAATACTTATAATGGAGGAAGGCATTTTAATATTAGAATATTTAAAATTAAGCATTACAAGTTAATAAGCTTAAAGTACAAGTGATTTATACACAAATGCTACTTATAAAAATTCCTCTCATATTTAATTTCAGCATACAATTAATACTAACATTAAATACAATAAATAAATCATTATATACATTAAATACAATTAATTAACAGGTCAATAAATACAATTAATGCATTTATTACAACACCCCTTACATAAGAAATACAAATTATCAATTATATTGTACAACCAACTTAAACACGATTCTTGCATTAAATGTTACTAATACAAATAATAAAGCATATTATACAAATATTCAAGCCCAAACGGGCAATGGGCTCGAGCCCGAACGAGCACGGGTCAAACGGGCTCGAGCCCGAACGGACACGAGCTAAACGAAATTTTTTATATCCGTAAATTTATTGTCAAAAAAAACATAGTAAACTAAAATGTGTTCACATATTGTACAAACCAAGCAAACTACTATAATAATAATAATAATAATAATAATAATAATAATAATAATAATAATAATAATAATAATATTGTTAATAATAATAATAATAATAATAATACAAACTAAGCAAAATTTCATCAAACTTTTGCTATAAAAAACTAATCAGTAAAATTATTGCCAAAAAACGTACAAATAAAATAAATTATTAGCCGAAAAAATTAAATTACAGAGTGCCCGCAGCTGCATCGCGCGGGGACCTGCTAGTTATTCTAAATTAGTTTTCCTAAAAAACACTTTTCCTAAAACACTCTTGAAATAACTTTTTGAGTTAACTACATTTTTGGTCCTTGTGGTTTACCGGTTGTAATGATTTTAGTCAAATAGTTTGAAAAGTAACGAATCATGTTCAGAATCCGATGACCCGTAACACTTTTGGTCCAATTTTTCATTGACCGCTAGTTTGACTAATTAAGACACATGAAATGACTAAAATACCCTCATCTTAATGAACTAAAAGTGTTATAGCCAGCAAACCATAAGGACAAAAAATGTAGATAACTCATAACTTTATAAAACTAAAAAAATAAACTTTTAACAACTAAAAACTTTTATAGAAATTAAAAACGATCTAATAACTTGAAACACATACTGAAATTTTTATCACAGCTAAAATTAAGTAAGAACTACTTTTCTTGTTAGAAAGAAAATGAATTTTAAAACATACGAAACTATTTTTAACGATTTAGTAACTAAAACTGCTTTTTAATCTATATACAATAATAATGAAATACCCAAAAATTTTATAAAATTTATAATAGTTATAAAAACTGCTTATAAGTTGACAGAAATTCAAGTATTAATTTTCATAAAAAAAAATATAAAAAGTTTGATTTTCTTTAAAAAAAATCTCGTTTTCAAATAACTTTTAAAATTTATACACGTTGTTATATAAGTTTTTAGGCACATTTTCATACACGTTTTTATACACACATTTTTATACACATTTTTCTATACGTTTTTATATACATTTTCGTTTACGTTTTAAAAAACGTAGATAAAAACTACATGAATATATAAAGCGTAGATAAAAAATGTATATAAAATTGTACATAAAAGCGTTGATAAAAACGTAGATATATATTAAAAAAACGTATATAAAAACATTTATAAAAACGTATATAAAAGCGTAGATAAAAACATATATAAAAATGTATATAAAAACATATATAAAAAATGTGTACAAAAAAGTGTATAAAAATATATGTATAAAAACGTGCATAAAAATGTGTATAAAAACTTATATAAAAACGTATATAACAATATCAAGCAAATTAGGTCTTTTCAAAGATACGGATATATTCGTTTTCAAACTATTGGACTAAAAGTGAAACACCCGACAAACCACAAGGACAAAAAATAATGTAGTTAACTCATTTATTTAAAAGACAAAAATACCCTCATATTTAACAGTCAAAATTAGTCAAACTAACGGTGGACAAAAAATTGGACCAAAAGTGTTACGGGTCGTCGAATTCTGGATAGGATCCATTACTTTTCAAACTATTGGACCAAAATCGTTACACCCGGTAAACCACAAGGACAAAAAATGTAGTTAACTCTAACTTTTTTTACAAAAGATTTAGAGTAAATTACATGGTTGGTCCCTGTGGTTTGTCTAAAATAACAACTTTCGTCCCTCGAAGTTTAAAGTTGCATTGGTGGTCCCTAAGTATGTAAACAAATAACACACATGGTCCCTATAGGTGAAAATTTCGCCTCCAAAGAAAAACATGAATGGTCCCTATAGGGACCAGGTGTGTTATTTTTTTACATACTTAAGGACTACCAATGCAACTTTAAACTTCGATGGACGAAAGTTGTTAGTTTTGACGAACCACAGGGACTAACCATGTAATTTACTCAAAGATTTATGTTTTCATCTGGTTATTTATCACATGTTGAATGTTAAGTCCGTGTTCATTATTCATCTCAAACTTTTACTCAAGAATGTTAAGTCCGTAAGTTAGTTAGAGTGAATGGTGTGATGATAGACGGAACTTGAACATTTTTTTTAGGAGGCCGAATTTATTTGGCGGTGGGGGGCGAATCGGAGATTTGTTTGTAACCTCAACTAAATTACCCCTAAAACCTATAATATTTACACTAGATACCGCAAATTTCGGAAGGAGGGGGCGGGACCCTCCCTTGCCCCTACATAATTCCGTCCATGGGTGTGATAACGGGTTTTCTCTTGCTTCATCCGCTTTATCTTTAATTAAGATCAAAAAGTTTTATTATTTAAATGTCATAAAAATTTGAGATTCTAATTTCTTTCGCTTCGAATTTAAATAATCATAATGGTGTGCCTAGTTTACATCATACTATCAAATTCCCTACACTTGAGCCAGTTTTTTATTGCTGAAATTAGCGACAAGACAGGCTATTATACACAACAAAATAATTGCTTTATTTCATCTTGCGGCAAGAGTATACTGATAGCATATAGGGGCTCCAGCCCAACTAGCTCCCATACACTCGAAACATGCCCAAGAAAAATCCGCCGAGACTAAGGACCAACACAACCTGCCTCGGAAGCACCTTCCCAAGCAAATCCCGAACGAAGTCACATCTGATAAACACATTCAGGTCACCAATTGCCTGGCAACCTAAGCGAGGACCGTTACAACAGATGTTGCATGCCACTACCTTATTGGAATAATGGTAGTGGTGCGAACATTTCATAGATACGCAATATCATGCATGGGACATTCTATGAACATGACACAACCAAGGATGGCACGCCACGTGTCATCCTTGTTACCTCCTTTGGATGGCTACCAAGTCAACCATCCTCAAACCATTGGATTATATATATATGTTACACGAAACCCTAGATACACCCTTATAAATATCGAGCCATTACCTTGAAATGCACCAAGTCATTCTCGACTAAAACTTTACACACACGCACTAGTCACCTCGTGAGTGTTACCCCAACTCATGACTCCAGTCATATTTTTATGTCCTTACTGAATGTCAGAAACCAAACGAGTGGCTATCCTCACCCCAAATACATACCTTACGTAAACATATACCAAGAGAAAAACTAGAACAGTAAAAGTTGTTGAAAGAGAAAAAGAATAAGAAGAAATGGGGGTCTTTTGTTATTTATGGCATGGAGGCAATTTGCCGCACCTTGGCCCCTATAGTTTATTTGTAGTTGTGGAGGTTAAATTATAAGAGTGAAAGATATGGTAATTACCTATACATGTTATAGAGTTGTTACATTAGGGTTTTTTGTTTTTTTTGTTTGTTTGTTTGTTTTTTTTTTTTTTTTCACACATAATCATAAAACATCATCTTTCTCAATAACATGTTATAGGCTACCTCTGACTCACACAACAAAAATACAAACACAAAATAGACCATATGTTTGATATGAAAAAGAATCCTATAGGGACATGCCATTGGCTTGGTAGGTCAGCCATGGGGCACGGATAAACGTCCAACGGTACCCTATAGCTAGTATAACGTATCAACACCCAAGACTCTAAGTAACTCACGAAAGTAAATTATCATCACTAAGATAAGCTAAGTGAAGACATCGCTTTTTTTGTATATATAAGTGATAGCTCTCGTGACATCAAGATAATCATAAAGTTTCTCGAGAAGGTCAACTAATTTTGTTTTGCCAAAAAACTAAAAGTTAGATACAACAATGGGAAGATACATACCGAAATCATCAGATGTTCAAAACCAAAAAGATAGGTTGTTTCATAGAAACTAAGAGTACCAAACCAAACATAAATATGATTATAAAAAAACTCAAAGTCTCAACTTAAACCAAAAGTTATTAATGATTATTCTTAGAGTTAATTTCATGAATGGTCCTTGTGGTCTGTCGGGTTTAACGGGTTTAATCTCTAAACTTTTTTTAACGATTCCAGTCCCTATGGTTGCGACGCATAACGGTTTTGGTCCCAGAGACTAACTGTCATTAGTTTCTTGCATTAGCTAACGACCGTTTGCAACAACCATTTGCACGATTAGTCCTTTATACTAATGACCATTTATACTTAAATCAAAATTTGGTTTTTTTCCTTAAAAAAAAAAAAAAAAAAAAAAAAAAAAAAAAAAAAAAAAAAAAAAAAGTTTTCTTATAATTTTTTTTAAATATCTTTAAAATTTATATACGTTTTTATACACATTTTTATACACGTTTTCATACACACATTTTTTGTACATACGTTTTTATATACATGTTTTTATACACGTTTTATACACACGCTTTTATACACATTTTAATACACACATTTCTAAACAAATATTTATACACATGTTTTTATGCACATGCTTTTATACACACGTTATTATACACACATTTATACGCACATTTTTATGAACACATTTATACATATATTTTTATACACGTTTTTATACATATATTTTTATACTCGTATATAAAAACGTGTGTATAAAAATGTGTGTAAAATATGTGTTTAAAATGTGTATAAAAATGTGCATATAAAAATGTGTGTATAAAAAACGTGTAATAAAATGTGTGTATAAAAATGTGTATATGAAAACGTGTATAAAATATGTATAAATTTAAAAGATGTTTAGGGAAAAAAATATAAGAAAACTATTTTTTTTAATTTAAAAAATAAATAAACAATTTTTTTGTTAAGTATAAACGGTCATTAGTATAAAAGACTAACGGTGCAAATGTTTGTTGCAAACGGTCGTTAAAAGACCAACGGTGCAAATGTTAGTATAAAGAACTAACGGAAAACACTAATGACAGTTAGTTTAAAGACCAAAACCGTTTTAGGTCGCAACCATAAAAACTGGATCCGTTAAAAAAAGTTTAGAGACTAAACCTGACAGACCACAAGGACCATTTATGAAATTAACTCTTATTTTTATGATTATTTCTGATTATTAGTATGCTTATCATTAACTAGCTGATAGACAAATAGATAAAATAATTTGTCTATCCACAAAAGATTTGTAGCGTTAAACATTTAATTAAGAGTAAATTACATGGTTGGTCCCTGTGGTTTGTCTAAAATAACAACTTTCGTCCCTATCTTTTAAAAGTTGCATGGCTAGTCTCTAAGTATGTAAACAAATAACACCACCGATCCCTTGGTTTAACTGGAGTTAAGTAGGTTAGTTATCATTTACACGTTAGCCCCCTTTGGTTAAATATCGTTGCATCGTTTATCCTTTTACTTCTACCCTTTTATATCTTTCACTTCTACCCTAAACCTAAAAATAAACATCACACACTCTTCTCTTTTCTCTCTAGCCGCCACCACCAGCAACCTCACGCTACCACCACACAGCCACTCCCACTATCTCACCGCCACCACCAAACTAACCACCATCATCTCCTCTTTCATCTATTATACCACACGCGCCACCAAAAGTCCTCCACCGCCGTATTTATTGCTCACCGCCGCCTATACCATCACCACCATCACTTTTATTCACATACACATCTAGATCTATTGAAGAAAGGTAGGAACACGTGCTTTGACACGCGAGTTAACTCGGTCACGAGTCAAACTCGTGACTATTCTTGTTATTTCGGGTTTAAACTAAATGGGTTTGAAGGTTTTGATTTAATAAAAATGAGTAAAGATTAAAATGGTATCGAAAACGTGTTGTGTGTGTCGAGTGAATTTGAACCGTGAGCTAAAGCTCACGGTATTGGTGATGTTTGTGTTCTTGTTGTCATGTTTATTGTACTCTTTGTTTGATTTGTTTTTTGTTCGGATTCGGATTTATTAGTTTGATCGAATGGTTGGAGCCGTAGGTTTAGGATTAGAAATTTGGAGTTGGTTTTGGATTTTTGGTGAAGTGTTGTAGTTGTTGATGTTGAATGTTGTTGATTTGTTTGTGTTTGTGGGCTTCCGTAGAACCAATCCGAGACCACTAGGGTCTCGGCCGAGATTGTTGATTCTTGTTGTTGTTGATTATAGTTGTTGTTGTTGTTTATTGTTGTTGTTTGGTTACCGAGAAGGAAGAGAGCCGAGACCACTAGGGTCTCGGCCAAGAATAGTTGATGTGGATTTGATTGTGGTGGAAATGGTTTAAGGTTGAAGTCGTTATGGTTGATTGTGGTGGAAAACGGGCAAAAACGTAAAAAAAACGGACAAAAACGGGCGAAAACGTAAAAAAAATGACAAAAACGGGCGAAAACGTATGAAAATGAAAGAAAATTGGCGAAAACGTAAATTATAACAGCCGTTAAGTAAATTATAACAGCCGTTAAGTAAAAGGATAAACGATGCAACGATATTTAACCAAAGGGGGCTAACGTGTAAATTATATATATACATTAAAAGAGGGGAGGATGTTGGTGGCAACCACTGTAGCTGCTACAGTGGTTGCTACAATAACTTTTTTTTTTAGTACTAATGGTCGTTAGTTATTTAACGGTTGTTAACTAACGACCATTATCTTTAACATTTTTAAAAAAGATTGTATACACTTTGTCCTTCATCTCAGCGGTTTATTGCAAATTTAGTCCTCACATAATTTACATACATGGTCCTTCATGTTATACATCAATTGCAAAGTCAGTCCTATGTAACTAACTTCACGTTAAGTAGCTAACGGCAACAAAAGAATTCCGCAGCAATGCGCGGGTACCAACACTCGTATATACTAAAAGAGGGGAGGATGTTTGTGGCAACCACTGTAGCTGCTACAGTGGTTGCTACAGTAACTTTTTTTTCTTTTCTTTTTTTTTTCAGTACTAACGGTCGTTAGTTATGTAACGGTCGTTAACTAACGACCGTTATCTTTAACATTTTTAAAAAAGATTGTATACACTTTGTCCTTCATCTCAGCAGTTCATTACAAATTTAGTCCTCACATAATTTACATAAATGGTCCTTCATGTTATACATCAATTTCAAAGTCAGTCCTGCGTAACTAACTACACGTTAAGTAGCTAACGGCAACAAAAGAATTCCGCAGCAACGCGCGGGTTCCAACACTCGTTATAACTAACCTACTTAACTCCAGTTAAACCAAGGGATCGGTGGTGTTATTTGTTTACATACTTAGGGACTAGCCATGCAACTTTTAAAAGATAGGGACGAAAGTTGTTATTTTGGACAAATCACAGGAACCAACCATGTAATTTACTCTTTAATTAAACAAGTACATGATACACGAATACATGTATGTGCGTGAACACGTTAAAATTATATATAATATATTTTTGTATAAAATCGAAGTTGATCAATTATTTGTCAAACATAATGAAATTCTAAGGGGGTGGCAACGTGATCGGCATGGAGTTCGGTATCTTCGGCATTACTCGGCATTCCCATTGCCAGCCATTCGGCATGAACAAATCGGCATGGTGTTCGGTTATGTTTACCGATTCGGTAATATGTATAGCATTCAATTTTTTGACTGTTCCACATTAAATAAATGGTTGAGACATGATTAGGCATCATTGCCACTAAAAATAAATGGTTAGGCATGATGAAGCATGAAATGTGTTGGATTCATTTTATTGGCTAATGACAAATTAGTTTGAGGCATGGTTAGACATCATTGCCACCCCTAAAGTATGTATAATACATTTCATGTATCTGTTGGTCAAAGTCAAAAGGGTTGACTAATTATTTGTCAAACATTGGAACTACAGTACGTGCAATACTAACCTGGACAGCCAACCTCATAGTAACAATAGAAAGATTTTTCTGTATTTGTGCTTTTAACACATGTTTGAAACATTAGTTAGAAAAAATTTAATAAAAAAATATCCATTAATTATATTTATATTTGCATCAGCAAAGTTATCACTTCTAAAGGGTAATACTCGTAATAACTAAATAGAGCAAATAATCATCAATGAGACAAAAAAAAAAAAAAAAAAAAAAAAAAAAAAAAAAAAAAAAAAAAACTGCTGCTTTGTCCGGGCTAATTTTAAGCCCCACGTGAAACGACATGTAGTAGGATATGCATAAAATTTTACGTAGTATTTTTCTTGATAATCATAAGTATATTGACCGAAGGGAAGGGATTGGATAAGAAAAAAAACTGAAATAAAAAAAAAAATAAGAAAGAATTTTTAGCCACACATTTCAAATAGGAGAAAATTTTAAAAGAAGATTCATCTAATTTTGTAGATGCATCTTAAATGAGTTATTGTGGGTTCTTCTTATTATTATTCTTATTTTAATTTTTATTTTTATTTGATAATAACTCATTGACCAAAATATAAGTTTGTATAGATATCAAAGTGACGTAATCATTATTTCCAACTGTCGTCATTAATTCATTGCATTTATTCAATTTAATGGCTTTCAATCCAAAATATTTCACTTATATACGTGTATTTTTTTATTCATGACTACAAAATCAATTAAAAAATTATGAAATATATCCTCATAATTTGTAACAATATAACGCCTTATATTAATAAGACGGTTTTGTAATGAATACTTGTTAAGTTTTTAGTAACTAACTGTCTTGAAAAAACTTTATTTGTCATTGTATAGCTTATTTAAAATATTTATTATTTATATAGTGTTACTTTCCATTTTTTTTAATACAACTAATTCTTTTATTTATTTTTCATTAAAAACAAATCGTAAGCTGTAAAGAAAAAGAAAAAAAAAAAAAAAAAAACAAACAAATCACAAACTCGCTCGACGCTGATGATCTCTACTAAATGTAAAATCTTATATTATGTGTGTGCGTTAAATTCTTTATGCGTCTCCAAGATTAGTTAATTTTCCAGGATTTGTGTTAAGTTATTTAGATGTCTTATAATAAAAGAAAATTACTACTCCACCTTTTCTTAATATTTTTTTTACATAAAGTAAAACATAATTAAATATCAAAACCTTAACTATAAACATATTAGCATATAAAATTAACAAACAGCTTACAACAAATCATCACATAACATACTGTCTTCTAAGTTAAACAAATACAATATAAAAATTATGAATTTTGCATATAATTTAAAATTAACATACTTTGATCATTAAAACTCTAACAATAAATAATTGATTAACATCACAAGTTTCAGGAAGAAAAAAAAAACACGACAGAAATAAACAATGGGAAAATTATAAATGACCTAATATGATAACAATTTGTGATTAGAAATGATAATTGTTTAGGAAAAAAATTCTGGTTTTATTTTTCGATCCTTTACGTCGTATTTTTTGAAAATTTGTCTAAAACTTTTGAAAAATCGGGTTTTTAACACATGTGTTTTTGCATTTTCTTTTCTATTACCCTACAAATGGATATTCATTCGATAAAGTCAACTTTAACTTTTGCCAGCCAATTAATTTGCACCATGTCACTTGGCAAAGTTAAGCTGTTTCATAATACTTATAATGGAGGAAGGCATTTTAATATTAGAATATTTAAAATTAAGCATTACAAGTTAATAAGCTTAAAGTACAAGTGATTTATACACAAATGCTACTTATAAAAATTCCTCTCATATTTAATTTCAGCATACAATTAATACTAACATTAAATACAATAAATAAATCATTATATACATTAAATATAATTAATTAACAGGTCAATAAATACAATTAATGCATTTATTACAACACCCCTTACATAAGAAATACAAATTATCAATCATATTGTACAACCAACTTAAACACGATTCTTGCATTAAATGTTACTAATACAAATAATAAAGCATATTATACAAATATTCAAGCCCAAACGGGCAATGGGCTCGAGCCCGAACGAGCACGGGTCAAACGGGCTCGAGCCCGAACGGACACGAGCTAAACGAAATTTTTTATATCCGTAAATTTATTGTCAAAAAAAACATAGTAAACTAAAATGTGTTCACATATTGTACAAACCAAGCAAACTACTATAATAATAATAATAATAATAATAATAATAATAATAATATTGTTAATAATAATAATAATAATAATAATAATAATAATAATAATAACAATAATAATAATAATAATAATAATAATAATAATACAAACTAAGCAAAATTTCATCAAACTTTTGCTATAAAAAACTAATCAGTAAAATTATTGCCAAAAAACGTACAAATAAAATAAATTATTAGCCGAAAAAATTAAATTACAGAGTGCCCGCAGCTGCATCGCGCGGGGACCTGCTAGTTATTCTAAATTAGTTTTCCTAAAAAACACTTTTCCTAAAACACTCTTGAAATAACTTTTTGAGTTAACTACATTTTTGGTCCTTGTGGTTTACCGGTTGTAATGATTTTAGTCAAATAGTTTGAAAAGTAACGAATCATGTTCAGAATCCGATGACCCGTAACACTTTTGGTCCAATTTTTCATTGACCGCTAGTTTGACTAATTAAGACACATGAAATGACTAAAATACCCTCATCTTAATGAACTAAAAGTGTTATAGCCAGCAAACCATAAGGACAAAAAATGTAGATAACTCATAACTTTATAAAACTAAAAAAATAAACTTTTAACAACTAAAAACTTTTATAGAAATTAAAAACGATCTAATAACTTGAAACACATACTGAAATTTTTATCACAGCTAAAATTAAGTAAGAACTACTTTTCTTGTTAGAAAGAAAATGAATTTTAAAACATACGAAACTATTTTTAACGATTTAGTAACTAAAACTGCTTTTTAATCTATATACAATAATAATGAAATACCCAAAAATTTTATAAAATTTATAATAGTTATAAAAACTGCTTATAAGTTGACAGAAATTCAAGTATTAATTTTCATAAAAAAAAATATAAAAAGTTTGATTTTCTTTAAAAAAAATCTCGTTTTCAAATAACTTTTAAAATTTATACACGTTGTTATATAAGTTTTTAGGCACATTTTCATACACGTTTTTATACACACATTTTTATACACATTTTTCTATACGTTTTTATATACATTTTCGTTTACGTTTTAAAAAACGTAGATAAAAACTACATGAATATATAAAGCGTAGATAAAAAATGTATATAAAATTGTACATAAAAGCGTTGATAAAAACGTAGATATATATTAAAAAAAACGTATATAAAAACATTTATAAAAACGTATATAAAAGCGTAGATAAAAACATATATAAAAATGTATATAAAAACATATATAAAAAATGTGTACAAAAAAGTGTATAAAAATATATGTATAAAAACGTGCATAAAAATGTGTATAAAAACTTATATAAAAACGTATATAACAATATCAAGCAAATTAGGTCTTTTCAAAGATACGGATATATTCGTTTTCAAACTATTGGACTAAAAGTGAAACACCCGACAAACCACAAGGACAAAAAATAATGTAGTTAACTCATTTATTTAAAAGACAAAAATACCCTCATATTTAACAGTCAAAATTAGTCAAACTAACGGTGGACAAAAAATTGGACCAAAAGTGTTACGGGTCGTCGAATTCTGGATAGGATCCATTACTTTTCAAACTATTGGACCAAAATCGTTACACCCGGTAAACCACAAGGACAAAAAATGTAGTTAACTCTAACTTTTTTTACAAAAGATTTAGAGTAAATTACATGGTTGGTCCCTGTGGTTTGTCTAAAATAACAACTTTCGTCCCTCGAAGTTTAAAGTTGCATTGGTGGTCCCTAAGTATGTAAACAAATAACACACATGGTCCCTATAGGTGAAAATTTCGCCTCCAAAGAAAAACATGAATGGTCCCTATAGGGACCAGGTGTGTTATTTTTTTACATACTTAAGGACTACCAATGCAACTTTAAACTTCGATGGACGAAAGTTGTTAGTTTTGACGAACCACAGGGACTAACCATGTAATTTACTCAAAGATTTATGTTTTCATCTGGTTATTTATCACATGTTGAATGTTAAGTCCGTGTTCATTATTCATCTCAAACTTTTACTCAAGAATGTTAAGTCCGTAAGTTAGTTAGAGTGAATGGTGTGATGATAGACGGAACTTGAACATTTTTTTTAGGAGGCCGAATTTATTTGGCGGTGGGGGGCGAATCGGAGATTTGTTTGTAACCTCAACTAAATTACCCCTAAAACCTATAATATTTACACTAGATACCGCAAATTTTGGAAGGAGGGGGCGGGACCCTCCCTTGCCCCTACATAATTCCGTCCATGGGTGTGATAACGGGTTTTCTCTTGCTTCATCCGCTTTATCTTTAATTAAGATCAAAAAGTTTTATTATTTAAATGTCATAAAAATTTGAGATTCTAATTTCTTTCGCTTCGAATTTAAATAATCATAATGGTGTGCCTAGTTTACATCATACTATCAAATTCCCTACACTTGAGCCAGTTTTTTATTGCTGAAATTAGCGACAAGACAGGCTATTACACACAACAAAATAATTGCTTTATTTCATCTTGCGGCAAGAGTATACTGATAGCATATAGGGGCTCCAGCCCAACTAGCTCCCATACACTCGAAACATGCCCAAGAAAAATCCGCCGAGACTAAGGACCAACACAACCTGCCTCGGAAGCACCTTCCCAAGCAAATCCCGAACGAAGTCACATCTGATAAACACATTCAGGTCACCAATCGCCTGGCAACCTAAGCGAGGACCGTTACAACAGATGTTGCATGCCACTACCTTATTGGAATAATGGTAGTGGTGCGAACATTTCATAGATACGCAATATCATGCATGGGACATTCTATGAACATGACACAACCAAGGATGGCACGCCACATGTCATCCTTGTTCCCTCCTTTGGATGGCTACCAAGTCAACCATCCTCAAACAATTGGATTATATATATATGTTACACGAAACCCTAGATACACCCTTATAAATATCGAGCCATTACCTTGAAATGCACCAAGTCATTCTCGACTAAAACTTTACACACACGCACTAGTCACCTCGTGAGTGTTACCCCAACTCATGACTCCAGTCATATTTTTATGTCCTTACTGAATGTCAGAAACCAAACGAGTGACTATCCTCACCCCAAATACATACCTTACGTAAACATATACCAAGAGAAAAACTAGAACAGTAAAAGTTGTTGAAAGAGAAAAAGAATAAGAAGAAATGGGGGTCTTTTGTTATTTATGGCATGGAGGCAATTTGCCGCACCTTGGCCCCTATAGTTTCTTTGTAGTTGTGGAGGTTAAATTATAAGAGTGAAAGATATGGTAATTACCTATACATGTTATAGAGTTGTTACATTAGGGTTTTTTGTTTTTTTTGTTTGTTTGTTTGTTTGTTTTTTTTTTTTTTTCACACATAATCATAAAACATCATCTTTCTCAATAACATGTTATAGGCTACCTCTGACTCACACAACAAAAATACAAACACAAAATAGACCATATGTTTGATATGAAAAAGAATCCTATAGGGACATGCCATTGGCTTGGTAGGTCAGCCATGGGGCACGGATAAACGTCCAACGGTACCCTATAGCTAGTATAACGTATCAACACCCAAGACTCTAAGTAACTCACGAAAGTAAATTATCATCACTAAGATAAGCTAAGTGAAGACATCGCTTTTTTTGTATATATAAGTGATAGCTCTCGTGACATCAAGATAATCATAAAGTTTCTCGAGAAGGTCAACTAATTTTGTTTTGCCAAAAAACTAAAAGTTAGATACAACAATGGGAAGATACATACCGAAATCATCAGATGTTCAAAACCAAAAAGATAGGTTGTTTCATAGAAACTAAGAGTACCAAACCAAACATAAATATGATTATAAAAAAACTCAAAGTCTCAACTTAAACCAAAAGTTATTAATGATTATTCTTAGAGTTAATTTCATGAATGGTCCTTGTGGTCTGTCGGGTTTAACGGGTTTAATCTCTAAACTTTTTTTAACGATTCCAGTCCCTATGGTTGCGACGCATAACGGTTTTGGTCCCAGAGACTAACTGTCATTAGTTTCTTGCATTAGCTAACGACCGTTTGCAACAACCATTTGCACGATTAGTCCTTTATACTAATGACCATTTATACTTAAATCAAAATTTGGTTTTTTTCCTTAAAAAAAAAAAAAAAAAAAAAAAAAAAAAAAAGTTTTCTTATAATTTTTTTTAAATATCTTTAAAATTTATATACGTTTTTATACACATTTTTATACACGTTTTCATACACACATTTTTTGTACATACGTTTTTATATACATGTTTTTATACACGTTTTATACACACGCTTTTATACACATTTTAATACACACATTTCTAAACAAATATTTATACACATGTTTTTATGCACATGCTTTTATACACACGTTATTATACACACATTTATACGCACATTTTTATGAACACATTTATACATATATTTTTATACACGTTTTTATACATATATTTTTATACTCGTATATAAAAACGTGTGTATAAAAATGTGTGTAAAAAATGTGTTTAAAATGTGTATAAAAATGTGCATATAAAAATGTGTGTATAAAAAACGTGTAATAAAATGTGTGTATAAAAATGTGTATATGAAAACGTGTATAAAATATGTATAAATTTAAAAGATGTTTAGGGAAAAAATATAAGAAAACTATTTTTTTTAATTTAAAAAATAAATAAACATTTTTTTTGTTAAGTATAAACGGTCATTAGTATAAAAGACTAACGGTGCAAATGTTTGTTGCAAACGGTCGTTAAAAGACTAACGGTGCAAATGTTAGTATAAAGAACTAACGGAAAACACTAATGACAGTTAGTTTAAAGACCAAAACCGTTTTAGGTCGCAACCATAAAAACTGGATCCGTTAAAAAAAGTTTAGAGACTAAACCTGACAGACCACAAGGACCATTTATGAAATTAACTCTTATTTTTATGATTATTTCTGATTATTAGTATGCTTATCATTAACTAGCTGATAGACAAATAGATAAAATAATTTGTCTATCCACAAAAGATTTGTAGCGTTAAACATTTAATTAAGAGTAAATTACATGGTTGGTCCCTGTGGTTTGTCTAAAATAACAACTTTTGTCCCTATCTTTTAAAAGTTGCATGGCTAGTCTCTAAGTATGTAAACAAATAACACCACCGATCCCTTGGTTTAACTGGAGTTAAGTAGGTTAGTTATCATTTACACGTTAGCCCCCTTTGGTTAAATATCGTTGCATCGTTTATCCTTTTACTTCTACCCTTTTATATCTTTCACTTCTACCCTAAACCTAAAAATAAACATCACACACTCTTCTCTTTTCTCTCTAGCCGCCACCACCAGCAACCTCACGCTACCACCACACAGCCACTCCCACTATCTCACCGCCACCACCAAACTAACCACCATCATCTCCTCTTTCATCTATTATACCACACGCGCCACCAAAAGTCCTCCACCGCCGTATTTATTGCTCACCGCCGCCTATACCATCACCACCATCACTTTTATTCACATACACATCTAGATCTATTGAAGAAAGGTAGGAACACGTGCTTTGACACGCGAGTTAACTCGGTCACGAGTCAAACTCGTGACTATTCTTGTTATTTCGGGTTTAAACTAAATGGGTTTGAAGGTTTTGATTTAATAAAAATGAGTAAAGATTAAAATGGTATCGAAAACGTGTTGTGTGTGTCGAGTGAATTTGAACCGTGAGCTAAAGCTCACGGTATTGGTGATGTTTGTGTTCTTGTTGTCATGTTTATTGTACTCTTTGTTTGATTTGTTTTTTGTTCGGATTCGGATTTATTAGTTTGATCGAATGGTTGGAGCCGTAGGTTTAGGATTAGAAATTTGGAGTTGGTTTTGGATTTTTGGTGAAGTGTTGTAGTTGTTGATGTTGAATGTTGTTGATTTGTTTGTGTTTGTGGGCTTCCGTAGAACCAATCCGAGACCACTAGGGTCTCGGCCGAGATTGTTGATTCTTGTTGTTGTTGATTATAGTTGTTGTTGTTGTTTATTGTTGTTGTTTGGTTGCCGAGAAGGAAGAGAGCCGAGACCACTAGGGTCTCGGCCAAGAATAGTTGATGTGGATTTGATTGTGGTGGAAATGGTTTAAGGTTGAAGTCTTTATGGTTGATTGTGGTGGAAAACGGGCAAAAACGTAAAAAAAGGGACAAAAACGGGCGAAAACGTAAAAAAAAGGACAAAAACGGGCGAAAACGTATGAAAATGAAAGAAAATTGGCGAAAACGTAAATTATAACAGCCGTTAAGTAAAAGGATAAACGATGCAACGATATTTAACCAAAGAGGGCTAACGTGTAAATTATATATATACACTAAAAGAGGGGAGGATGTTGGTGGCAACCACTGTAGCTGCTACAGTGGTTGCTACAATAACTTTTTTTTTTAGTACTAACGGTCGTTAGTTATTTAACGGTTGTTAACTAACGACCATTATCTTTAACATTTTTAAAAAAGATTGTATACACTTTGTCCTTCATCTCAGCGGTTTATTGCAAATTTAGTCCTCACATAATTTACATACATTGTCCTTCATGTTATACATCAATTTCAAAGTCAGTCCTGCGTAACTAACTACACGTTAAGTAGCTAACGGCAACAAAAGAATTCCGCAGCAACGCGCGGGTTCCAACACTCGTTATAACTAACCTACTTAACTCCAGTTAAACCAAGGGATCGGTGGTGTTATTTGTTTACATACTTAGGGACTAGCCATGCAACTTTTAAAAGATAGGGACGAAAGTTGTTATTTTGGACAAACCACAGGAACCAACCATGTAATTTACTCTTTAATTAAACAAGTACATGATACACGAATACATGTATGTGCGTGAACACGTTAAAATTATATATAATATATTTTTGTATAAAATCGAAGTTGATCAATTATTTGTCAAACATAATGAAATTTTAAGGGGGTGGCAACGTGATCGGCATGGAGTTCGGTATCTTCGGCATTACTCGGCATTCCCATTGCCAGCCATTCGGCATGAACAAATCGGCATGGTGTTCGGTTATGTTTACCGATTCGGTAATATGTATAGCATTCAATTTTTTGACTGTTCCACATTAAATAAATGGTTGAGACATGATTAGGCATCATTGCCACTAAAAATAAATGGTTAGGCATGATGAAGCATGAAATGTGTTGGATTCATTTTATTGGCTAATGACAAATTAGTTTGAGGCATGGTTAGACATCATTGCCACCCCTAAAGTATGTATAATACATTTCATGTATCTGTTGGTCAAAGTCAAAAGGGTTGACTAATTATTTGTCAAACATTGGAACTACAGTACGTGCAATACTAACCTGGACAGCCAACCTCATAGTAACAATAGAAAGATTTTTCTGTATTTGTGCTTTTAACACATGTTTGAAACATTAGTTAGAAAAAATTTAATAAAAAAATATCCATTAATTATATTTATATTTGCATCAGCAAAGTTATCACTTCTAAAGGGTAATACTCGTAATAACTAAATAGAGCAAATAATCATCAATGAGACAAAAAAAAAAAAAAAAAAAAAAAAAAAAAAAAAAAAAAAAAAAAACTATGTTTGACATTTAATTGTCAAACACTATGTTTTATACACAAATATTAGATTCATCACGACATTAGTTGGGCAGCTTGATCACTTTGATGACTTTTGTTTAGTTTTTAAAAGTCAAGGCAATCACAATCACATTCGTAGCCAATTTTTATGTTTGAATTGTAATCAGTTCAACAAATAATAACGAAAATTCAAGGAACCACGCGTACAAGGCTTAGCTACGGACCCGTTGACAAAATGAAAAATAAACCTAGCACAACGCACTTCTAAGTCCACGATTACCATTAATCCATTAACTAGAGGATATAATTAAAAAAATAAAAAATAAAAAGAGAGAGGGTAAATGGTATATTGTTATTTAGAATCCAATCATTTAGCATAAACTTTTAACATGAACGACCGAAGTGAGAAAAATGGAGCCTAAATAACATCACCCCTTACAAGAAAGAAAAACATAAACTCCTACTAACTTCTAAAATAGTTTTTATTTTTATCATTCTAACGCTTTTTTGTTTTCTTGAGGTTCTCACGTACGACATCAAGCAAAACGGTGCTCTTGCATTTAGGGCACTTGGGGTAGTCCTCGGATAGCATGATATACATGAGACATCGAGGACACCCAACCAACATCATAGACGTGGCCTCCGGGCTCGTTGAGTACTGGAGGCCCGTCTCATCCTGAACAAGCTCTGAAGAGACACAAGAGCTTGTAGGAGACAACAACATGTTTGATTGGTTTGGTAATTGTGACATCGGTCCATGAGCTCTTGGTGGCGAAAGATTCAACTTCAAATCAAGCTTCGGACTACCACCACCGTTTCTTCGGCTCATCTTGTTCGATTTTTGCTCAAAAGGATATCTTCTACAAGCCAACTTCCTGCATCAAAACATAATATAGTCGATTTAAATCAAATTCATGTTACTATACACATAAGTTGATCATATGATATATACATATATATATGCTTACCTTTGGGTGGAGACAGAGAAAGATTGGTAGAGGTGGGATGTAGTTGTTGGTTTGGAGCCTCAAAGCATCATTTATATATAGGAAATCAAGTAAGCAAGTAAATGCACACATAACACATAAATTTATTTCATTTCAACCATTTTTTTGCATTTATTTCGTCATTAAAACAAAATAATACAAACACACATTCAAGATGAACCCCTTCATTCATTGCTTATATCATTCATAACACAACCACAATATACACAATTTTATGACTTTATCCAAGCTTTGAAAATATAACAATTTCAAGTCCTTCTTCATATAATTAAGATATTATACAATTACAATTTCATTAAGATATTATACAATTACAATTTCATTATATCTTTTGTATTGTCAGTCTATGATTATTTACTCAACTGGAATCATATTTCGTGGATATGATAACAACTTCATTGGTTAATTTGTTTTAAGTTTGTTTAAGTTAATTAAATATAATGGACCATATCATAAATCTTCCAATTGTTAAAGAAGAACAAAAGAAATTGAAAACTCTAAGCCTATATACATAAATGATATTTAATATTATAGTTATTGAAAAATTTAAGAAGGGTGTGGGTGGATTTGTTGGAAATTTACTTTGAAATTCAATAGCATTTAACAACTTCATATTTATACATAAATTGTATGTAACATGCATACCTAAGAACTTATAAATACATGGATTTTTAAATATGGAAATTATGAGTTGATAAATAATTTTTAAATTTAACAAAACCCATAAATACATAACCTAGTACTCATTTCATTTCAAAATAATTGTTTATCGACAAAAAAAACACAGATTAAAAAAAACATTATTATTACTGCTTTCTCTCTCTTACTTTTTGCAGAATGATAATTTTGCATTTAAATAATTAATTACTACTTTATTGAAAGTTTGTAATAACAATTTCCAGTAAGAGTAACATATTAAACTCGATCAAACTTTCTTACCAATTTTAGTAGTGGACAATTAATTTGAGAGAACCCGAAATAAAAATGTGAATAATAATATTTGGACGGAGGGAATAAAATGTAGGTAACTCAACATAGAATTATAGTCGCATAAGTAGGTAACTTAACAAAGAATTATAGTCATGCACTCATGCATTGATCTTATAAATGTTCAAATGCTATATAGAGTTATACTCATTCCAAATTAGATCAAGTTTTGGGGTGGGTACACAAATACATAATTAGACATTATATAAATTAAATTTTTTAGGCGCATAAGGAAATTTATTTATTTTTGCTATGAATTGAAGAGCTACTAGAAATTTAAGTTTAAAGATTACAAATAATACCGATTCAATGCATGTTTATAAATCTGTAAAACAAAATAAATGATGGCTGTTGAAGCTTTATAAAGATATAAACCTAATTAATTTATTAGTAAACAGCATCAAAACCTAATTTCATTAATACATTAAAAGGATTATTTAATTTAAATAAGAAATTTATTTCTGAACATTTAGAGTTTTTGTTGGGGAGTTTACCATTAGTAACAAATAGTTTGTTTAATTCATTAAATATGAAATAGAATACACGACTTTAACAAACTTGTGAATTGTGATAAACCATATAATTCAACTTCGATTAAAGTCGTTTTTAACACCAGAAGTTATCATTAACCTAACATGCACTGCTTAAGGATGTTTATGACTCGAGTTTTTGCATATCCCTATATGTGGTGTTGTGAAATTTAGAATTAAAATTGGAGATGTAACACCCTGCATTTATAATTTTTTGTGTAAGGTCAATCATGAAAGCGACATGTTTATATAAGTTGCCAACTTCATAGTGGATGTGGATACAAGTCGTTTAGTCACAACATCTAAAATAATATCTATCCAATATAACAGTGATGAGTTTGATTATACCTAACTAATTAAGAGCCAACATAACCATAATTCAATGTATTGCGTGTATATTGTTGGTCTCCTCATTCTAACAATTATTAGGGCATGTTTGTTACAAAGAATTGAGAATGAGGAAATGAATATCAATTCATTTCTTATGTTTGGTACCTCAAAGATATAAAAAAGCGGAGAATTGTAACTCTTAAGATTTGGTTCTTTTGTATTTTGTGGAGAGTTGGTTTCCCATCTATTTGATAAAGAAATAAATTCTTTGCACAACTAAATAATAATAATAATAATAATAATAATAATAATAATATTTTAATATAATAATAATAATAATATAATAATATAATAATAATAATAATAATAATAATAATAAAATAAATAATAATAATATTTTAATATAATAATAATTATTATTATTAGGGTGAGCATGGGGCGGGGGTGGGGCGGTTTTATGGTAAAACCAAAAACCGAACCGTAGATTTCAGTTCTTGAAAACTACAAACCGTTTGGTTTCGGTTTTTCGGTTTTTCGGTTTTTAACATTGAATTAGTTCGGTTTCGTTTTTTGTTCGGTTTTTTATTAATTGGAAACAAGCAAGTTTTAATCTTATATAAAGTTTATGATTTCAAGTTTCAAGAAAAATATTTAATCAAATATCAACAATTGCTTAATATCCAGCAATCCAAAGCTTCAAAAAAACGTACAAAACAACCAAACATTTTCTAAAATTTAAAATGCTGGACTTTGCGGCTTTACGCTTTTTGTTTGCAAAAAACATTCAAAGAATACTACTGTTCGAAAACAAAGATATAACATCTATAAATATAACAAATTTGAATGTATAGATAATAAACAACACTATTTTTGATAGATAAAGTTGTATACTCAAATCTTTAAAATTAAATTGCAAATTTCTTATATAGATAAAATTATATAAAAACATATATAAACATGGGGCGGAGCGGTTTTTTCGGTTCGGTTTTTCTTATGAAACAAAAAACCGCCCCAAACATTCAGTTTTTAAAAAATTTGAAACCACCACCATCGGTTTGTCAAATGGGGCGGTTTTTTCGGCTCGGCTTTTTCGGTTTCGATTTGGTTTTTCGGTTTTTCAGCTCACCCCTAATTATTATTATTATTATTATTATTATTATTATTATTATTATTATTATTATTATTATTATTATTATTATTATTATTATTATTATTATTATTATTTAATAATAATAATAATACTGATTTCTTGAGTCAATTCTCTGGTGTTACTAAACACTGAAATTTATATTGAATTTCTTTGAGAATTCATTTCTGTGATTTGATTTCTGCACTTCATTTCATTTCTCTGAATTTCATCCTACCAAACGTGCCCTTAGGGTAAATTGCAAAAATAATCACTAACATATCACGAAATTACAAAAATGGGACCGAGTCATAAAGGCGTGCAAATTTGCCACTTACGTTTCCTAAAAATGTAAAATAGCCACCGAGAACTAATTTCCGTTAGTTTCCTCGTTAAGTGTCACGTCACTGAGGGTATTATAGTCATTTTGTTGCTTTAATGTAAAACTGTTACTTTAGGGACTAAATTTGCGATTTACGTTTTATCTTCTATTTCACACCCACCACCACCACCACTCTCTACCACCACACAACCAACAACACCACCCTCTACCGCCACCACCACCACCCCTGCCCTCCCTAAACACTATTCGTCATCTTCCTCATTGCAAATGAAAACTTAACTTTCTGAAATACTATTCATCATATTCCCCATTGAATTTTCTATTAATACGACTTGGATGTATAAATAAAATCAAAAAAATCAAAAATCAAATTTAACTCGAATATAGCTCGCATCATTGAAATGGTTTTCTAAGAGTCGATGATGATCAACTAAAACTTTGACATTATAGGCTTTAATTTAGCCTTTAGAGTTTGTAGTTGTATGCATTGTTAACCTACTCACCTTAGGCATTGCAACCAACTCCGTTGAATACATTTGGATTACTTTATATATTTTACCACTTCATGTGTAATTAATCAAAGGATATGTTACTTGTTTATTCACGGCATTTTGATTAGAGCAAGTTTAGCAAGGGTAATTTTATGGTTCTAGTACACTTTCGTTTTATGTACACGTAGAACAATTTAGCAATTCGAACAAACAACTTTATAACATAAACTTAAACTTTCTTTACTTTGTATGTACGATGAGGAAAAGATCCATCGTCTCGCATCCGATTTTAAGTCACGAAGTGTATCTTCTATCAAAAAGTGTTACTTTTTTTGTAAGTGCAACCCTTGATAATATTTTTGCGCTACTAGGCCAAAAAATTCTTTACAATGTAAGTTTTAGTGCTCGTTATTTAAAAAGAAGTATTGAAAAAGACCCTTGAAAAATTTACGCAACACCCTATCATCCATCTCTGTGTACAATACAACTATACACGACCACGTCCGAAGATGGACTTAATTAGTGGTTTTTATTAGAGGTGGAAAAATTAAACCCATTTGATTATTTATGGGTTAAGTTGGGTAATATTTATGAGGTTACAGGTTTTGTTGGTCTCACTTTATATTTTAGTTGAGTCTATAGATTTACAACAATTAGGCAATGGGTTTTAGCGGGTTAAAAAAAATTGAACATTTTTTTTAATCATTTTATCTTTGACTCAAACAAAAAAAATTATTGAAAACCCGATGGGTCAGCTCGACCTGAGACCCGCTTGACCCGAACTCGTTTAGTACAATGTTTAACGTATAAACTGATGTTTTTTTAATCAAAAGGTTGTGTGTGCAAAATTCTCAAATATAATGGGTCATATGCTCATATAAACTACATAATAATGTGAAGCACGTTCTCTAAAAGGTTTAAATTGGGAGGGGGGACTGTGACAACCGGTAATTTTTGAAAATATTTCTATACCGCTTTACATTTGAAAATAAATATTTAAAACCTGAGAACCATTTTTGGAATATATTGGAATTGATATTGGAATACTATTTTGTGAAACGAGAGTTATCTCGGGAAGTGTGGGAATAGCACAACGCGTACCGGCACGAGTCTAGACCTAATATACGTTTATGAATTGATTTATGGAGTTTTATACTAAGATAGTCGTGTAAATAGTCATTTTTATTGGAAAAATGATTTTAAAAATATTGTCGCAAGTTTTGAAGTCTTAGGAAAATGTTATCTAGCCTAAAGGAGCCCGATACTTTTTATGTCAAAAGATAGCAAAAACTGCAAGAATGGTCCCTAGACTAATATTACACGCGCGCCCCTTTAGTTAGCAATTTGTCAATTTTGGCTCAAAGATTTTGAGTATAAAAACCTAATTATAACTCATATATATAACCCTAACCCTAAAACTTCATCTCCTTTCTCTCTCTCTTTGTCTGCCGCCGATGCCACACATCCAACTACCACCTTGAGCCACCGCCACCACCATTTTCACCCTCTCTCGTCATTCTTGCGTTGTTTTGAAGGCTTTGTTCACGAGATCCGTGTACCACACGCATCACCACCTCATTTTTTCTTTCTTTCTTTCTTTTTGGTAAGGACACGAATGGATTAATTCAAAAATCTTATAAAAACAATGATTCACATACTTGTGTGAATCGGTGTGTGTTTAAAACGCAAAATAAATCATTTTTGGTGTTTAAAATGAATGAAAATGTGTTGGTATCATCTCTTTTCGTGTCTATCTCTTCACTTTGTTTTTGGATCTAAGAGTTTGGGAATAATAAGCTCATGGCGAGCTTATTGATAAGAATTTATTTGATACGCTTTTAAGGGGTCACTTAAGCCTTAAATTGTGTTTTTACGGTAAAATATTGCCTCAAATCGTTTCTTTTCTCATTTTAGGTACTTGGGACGTGATTTATGAAATTTGGGCATTTTCGGCTAAAATGTGAAGAAAACAGCAAAGTCGGGGAAAACCTGTCATGAATTGCACATGACGGCGTCACGCCTTAATAGGTGACGTCGTCACTTGAAGATGATGGAGTTGGAAAATCTTACACATGACGCTCCAGAGAACTTTTGAAGGTTTTACATCTGACGACGTCAGGTGTAATTTCATGTAGGTCATCTAGTGTTAACTTAATGAGAGTCGCCCCAGAAGACTTTTAGAGTGACCCCGTCAGGATTAAACCTAACGACGTCAGAGGTTTAAGAGTGACGACTTCAGAAGGTCGACTTGCATAAGAAGAAACCCTAATCACATTAGGTTAAGAAAACTGGTTGACCTCCATTGTGTAACAAGCTTGAACATCTTAAAAAATGTAATCGTATGTGCGCTACGGTTTTTCTCGTTGTATTTAATGCATGAATTGATGTTAGTGATTCTATGATAGTATGCTTAACGCGCGGTCATAGGAGAAATTGATATTCATATAGTTGGGGAAGTTAGCACACCCACACGATGGTATTAAGGAATACAACGCTTCAACTAAAACAACTGCACTGTGATATTCAACGAATCAATAAAAGATAACTATGGAGTAATAATATCTAAGTAAACATGTTTGTCTCATTATAAGAAGTCCACCACTTTAATTTTCTTGTTATTTATTTTTTGTCAATTAATTTAATTATTAGTTTTGGGTTAGTTGACTAGCAACTAATTCCGCCCACTCCTTCAAAACCGATATTTTACTTGTTTTTGTAAAATATAAAATTACAAAAAGAATCATCCCTCACCTTTAGGCTTAAATTGACATATACTTCAACCTAACGACACTATTCCCCTAGAGAACGATAAATCCCCAGGACATACCTATACTACACTACAACGACCAGGTACACTGCCTAGAGGATTGAAAGCTTCTCAAGATCCATTGAGAAGTAAAAACCTTTTTGTGAGGCCGCAATCCTCGCATCAAGTTTTTGGCGCCGCTGCCGGGGAATAGTTATTGATTAGGTTTGATTTCTATTTCATTTAGGTCTACTCGCTAGATTCCTATCAAGTGACGTTTTTATTTTCTTTTTCGTAGATTTCTTTAGTCTATCTTCTTCTTTGTTCCTTTTGTAGAACCGTAGAGGGGGGTGAATATGGTTTCTTCGGCTTTTTAGATGTTTAAAAACTTTAAGCAAAAGAGAACATCAACTGGTTGTATAATAATCCAACAACCACTAACACAACCAAAGTATATAAAGCGAGTAAGAACACAACGATATATACTGGTTTGGGATGGGGGGTTTATACCATCCGTACGTCCAGTTGCGAATCCGTGACTCCGATTCACTAGTATAATCCTTTCAGTGGACTATAAACTGTTACAATTCACTCCACCGATATTCACCAATATCGATGCTCACAAAGAAGGAGTTACTCCCCAACGGTATTCCGCCCTCGGAAACCACCCAAAAGAATCTCGCGATTCGACTTCACCTAAGGGTCACCACGACCACTACCAAGACTTCCCACCGGAAGTGTCAAACCCCAACTAGATCCCCAATGATCAAGGCTTGGTCACCAAGACACAAGACTTCCCTTACAAACAATTGAATGAATGAATAAGTGTTTGTTCAATCAAGCCCTAACCTAACCTAGTGACTCGATTATAATAGAAAGAGTATAGATAAGAAGACCCTCGACACAATCACAAGAGTGGATTAGGTTCTTGTGATTCTTCCCTTGCAAAGATATGTGTTCTTCAAAAGATGTTAGTATGAAAATCAAGAACACAAGATTAGAGATAGAGAGATTTGAGAGTGTTTAGAAAGAAAGAATCTAGAGAGAAAGAATAATGGCAAGGGGTGAGGAATACAAGAGGCAAGGGTGGTATTTATAGGCCAAGAACCCAAACTTGGGAAATTTTACCGAGGCCGGCGCGTCACCCGCGCGTCAGCGCGCCAGGCTTCTGTAAACATTCCCCAAGTGTTGGGTGTTTGGATATTATAAATACCTATCCTTGCTAAACCCCCAATTGTACTTCACACTAAACCTTAACATTAATCAATCTAAGGTTTACCAACTCAAATAGCCAATTCGAAAATCATTTGTGAAGTGTTTAAAGAGAAAACAAATTACCAAGGGTATAAAGTGTAGATAGGGTAATTTGAAAGGGGTAGAAGTGTTATTCCTCACATGGCATACAAAAGAGAGAAAGAATATGCCAAGGTATATTCCATTGCTTGGGGGGAAGAATGAGATGGAGGGTTGAGATGAGATGGTTTGAATTGGATGGCTAGGATCAAAGGGAGCCTTCTTTGGTTTTCAAATTATTTGGCATATGTTGAATATGGATGGTTGAGATGTGTTGATTTGAAATAGATGGCTAGGATCAAAGGAGCCTAGGTTTGGATTAAGAAGGGATATTCCAAAGGAATATGCTTTGCTTGGGGGGAAAGGGTGAATCAATGGTTGAGATGGTTTTGGTTTGAAATGGATGGCTTGGATTAAACACATGTGATGGTATAGAGAGGAGGGTGAGGTGAATGGTTGAGATGTGTTGTAATTTGAATTCAATGGCTAGGATCAAATCCTTTGGAATTCAAACAATTCCCATGTGTTGAAAATGAAGGGTTAAGATGTGTTGTAAGGGAATTGATGGTTGAGATGTAAAGTGTGTAAGGGAATATGTAAGAGTGTAAGAGATTGTGTAAGAGAATATATGATTTAGATATGATTGTATATGATTCGATTTGTCTTTTGTAGGAATGAGATTAAGAGAAGATTAAGAAGTAATCTAATTGTCATTAAGAAGAAAAGGTTTAGACAATTAAGATTATAAGTTGAGAAAATCATAGGTTACTTATAAGTTCAAGTAACACAACGTCGAGAATCCATAGTTTCATATCTCGTGACTTTCCACGACTCGACGTTCTCAACTAATACCTTGGTTCAAACAAGTTAAGTGTTTTGCCTTGATGTAAAGCATAACCCAAGTGGGAAAGGATGAGTTTACGCAAAGTGACCTTTGACTTAGTTTGACCAATAAGGGAGTAAACCCGTTACGTAATTAGAGAAGACATAAGCACGGGATTTGAGCATATGGATGCTTTAAAACAATGTCACGTGAAATATATAAGCTACCTAAGTTTATAAAAGTCTTGGCTAGAGGCGATAGTTAGAAAACATGAGTTGGTGTTTTTCCCGTAAATGGGTGTTTTAAAAGTAGGATCTCTCAAGTCTCAAAACTCGTTTCGAGTGTTCTCAATTAAGCACATAACATATTCATACCTGTATTGAAAGATCCACATTTGTCGGGTAAGGGGAAAGCCAACTTTCAAAATTCGCCCGGAACCATACAATGTCCTGGCGCGTCACCCACGCGTTGACGCGCGGGCAACGCCCCAGGAGCAGATATGGGCTCCGACGATTTTGAGCTAACGTTTGTTATTTTATGTGTTTCGATGGTTTATTTTTCATCATTAAAACATGAAGAGATCTTGATCATGTTGCCTCAACAATCTCCCCCTTTTTGATGATGACAAATAAAAACCGAAAGCAAATAAAATTACAAAACTTAGCGAAGACAAAGCGCGCCTTTGGTGTAGCTTGCGTCTTGACCTTTGCCTTGTAATTTGGTGAAGCCTTTAACATTTCTTCACGCTCTTGCTTTCTTTCTCCCCCTTTTGTCGAATCAAAAAGGTGGGACTACCAATCAAGCCAGGTTTCGAACTTGGGCCTGTGGGATAAGTGAGCTAGCTTGTATGTGCACCCGAATGTGCTCCCCCTTGAACATAGCTCCCTCTAGATCGTTGCTCCCCCTTGTTTCAAGGCGGGGATCCATGGGTCAAGAGCCTCACCTTTTTGGTGGCCTAGCTACACATAGAAATCACAACATGCAACAAACAAGAAATCCTCACATGTGAAAGTTCCAAAATGGGTTAGGTTACCATTTGGAAACTTGAAACATGGGTTAGTTCACATAGCAATACATGTAAGTAACACCACACAATCATATATAAGTTCTAGCATTTATGAATTACACATGTTAAAATAAACATAGTCTTTGGCACAATATAGCATGCCAAGCATACGAGGCAACTATCCAAACACACATAAAGTCTAAAAGTTAATGAAGCAACACATTCATAAAAAGCAAAGTCTTAGGAGATCATAAGCTTCAAATCACACAAGTTAATCAAAGGTCCTTGCATGACATGCAAGTGGCCCATCGGGTGATGAAATTCTTTAAAACACCAAACTTTGACCGACTCTCACGACCTTGACGCTTAGTAGCTTGATAGGTCATGTAGGCTAGTCGTTCATGAGTCGGTAGGGCAGCCACATCATCAATCACCTCATCATCACTAATAGGCTCTTCCGAAGCATTCCATGCCCGTTCATCAAACATCTCATTGACCATAAGTTCCATTCGTCCTATTGGATCCATAGAAGCTTGTTGAGATGTGGAGGCGGCATTAGCCAGAAGCTCAAGGTCGATATCAGCACGATCAAGACTATTTGCGTTGAAGTTGGCAAATAGTGGAACAACCATCTCACAGTCAGGCCAATCTTGGGCATGGTCGGGATGTTCAGCTTTGATGTGTTCAAATAGAGTGGTGAGGAGACGAGCATAAGGAATCAATCTCGTGTTGCCCTGAAGTTTGTCCATTCTTATGGCCATAAAATAGGCAAAGTTGAATGGTGTACCGGTCTGAATGCAATAAAGCATATAACCAACTACAATGGAGACATTTCCTCTCGCCCCCAACTTTACAAACACATTGGAAGTCAAAACATGTTCCCATGCATTGAGCGTGTCACGCAAGTGTGATTGAGCCCAATGAGAATCTGCCTCGTCATTGCAATGATATTGAGGCTTGAAGATTGCATTTTGTACCTCAGCCGCATCGATTCTATTCTCTTCAGATGAATGATAAATACGGTACTTTCTGAACTCTCTTGTCTCCGTAACATCGGTGTAGATTTTTATGCCGGTAGAGTTGATGCCAAGAGCATTACCAAGCTTCTCCAATGTCCATGTATAGTTATGCCCATACATTTGAAAATTGAGGGTGAGATCGGCGGGTTGAAGTGATAAAAAGCATAGAATTCTTGTATGTGTCGAGGATAGATGCCGGGGGGTAGTAAAGCAAATGATAAGCAACCCGTATTAGTAAAAGGTTGTCGAAAACCGCTCAATCGAATGAAGTCAAGGTCACAATGATGACTGATGCGTGGGAATTGCACCAGGCTTTACCTCTCAGGGGATCTTGAGAAGCTTACAACCCCCACCAGGCAGTGTACCTGATCGATGTAGTATAGTATAATGACAAGTACCGGGGGATTGATCGTTCAGCTAGGAATAGTGTCGCTAGGATTAGAAAACCTAAAGACTAGTGTGGAAAACTAGAAGAGGGGTTGAATAGTTTACCTCTTTTTAGATTCTTTTTAACTTGAATATCTTTTACGTTTGCTTAAAGATATAAACACAATGTTGTATGTTTGATTCTTTGAAAAGCTTTTTATGTAGATATCAATTCTAACTTTACTAGTTTCATACATTGAAAAGCTTTGCTTGTGATAATCTTAACTTTGCTTGTTTAGTTATTAGGAAAGCTTTATATGTAACTTAGCAATTCTAACTAAATAACAACATGTAATAAGCAAAGATAAAGAGAGAAACGATCAAACCACAACACGATTGTTTATCGTGGTTCGGCTACAAGGACTCTTTTTCCTTGCCCTACATCCACGCCCCGAGTTTCCAACTCGAGAGTTATAAGCACTAATCAACAAGCTCCTTTCACCGGCGGAGAAAACCTTTACAACGTCGCTTACACTTTTACCGACACTAAGCTAGATGTCGAGTTCTTTTACACGGGTACAACCACTCCCATCGTCGCTTACACTTTTACCGACACTAAGCTAGATGTCGAGTTCTTTACCAAGGGTACAACCACTCCCGTTAGTTCTTTTACAAGGGTACAACAACTCCCGACACACTACGTATTTTGAGGCCTAAAATACTAACCACTTACTTCTACATACATGACACAAATGAAGTATAAACTACCAAAGCTTATACATGACCAAGCTACCAAGACTTGCAACTTTAGAGTTGAAGCTTGTAACTTCTTGAATGATCTTGTGAAGTTCCTTGCTACATAAGAGAATCACACAAGTCAAATGTTACTGAGTTAGTTGAGAGAGTATGTGAAAATATGTCCTAAAGGAGTGACTCAAAACTAACAAACGGTTTGGTATTTATAGCAAACCATTCTGCAGGTCTGGCGGATATGGCGGACCCCTCAGAAGGGTTCCGCCCATGTATCCTCAGGGTACCGCCAGAGCTGCAGTTGGTTTAGCAATAAATCTTGCAAACCAAACAAAGTCTTGTCTCATAACTCCTAGCAACCAAACAATGTCACATCTCATAATAACAAGTCAAATACTAAACTTGCAAGCAACATCTAAGTGAGTCAAACACATTACTTACCATAAATGTATATTGACAAAGCTTGCCCTAAATGTGATGTGACCTTACTATATTAAGAAATAAATGTGATGTGACAAGACACTTTCTAGTTTAAGAAATAGAAACAATGTTTTGTTTAAAAGGAAATTCACACCTTGGTTAAACAAGACTTAAACACTTTAAAGTGATGATTTACTTATAGCTAAACTTCATACTTTGTCATTAACAAAACTTAGCAAAGATCGTAAAATATAAATAACGTTTTTAGGCGATATTTGTATTAACAATCTCCCCCTTTTTGTTGATGACAAAACATAAACTTTATTTATAAGTAAGTCACTAGTTTTAGTGTTAAGTCTTATAAAGTTAGTATAAAAACTTATTTTTGCAAAGATGAGATGATAAGCGCCAAAAAAAAAATGTTTTTGCAAATATGAGGTTGATAAGCACAAGTTTATATAAATTCTCCCCCTTTTTGTCGAAACAAAAAGAAGAGTAGCGAAGCGGAAGTAAGACTTGCTCCCCCTTGGACGATACTCCCCCTAAATGGAGTGCCAAGAGAGGAGACATGAATTTTGAACCTACAAGAAAAAGGTTAATTGTTGCACAAGATAAGTCATGAAAGTATTTCATGTTTAAACACAACTAAGAGTTGTGAAGTGAAATAGTACAACATTCATGCTCCCCCTTGAATATTACTCCCCTAAATGGAGTATCAAGGGAGGAAAAACATGGAAAATGGTCCTACAAAAAGAAAGGTTAGTTTAAACAACACAAGATATATGTATGGTACCATAGCAAGGTATATTTCACTTATTATACCTAAATGGTCAACAAACAAAAAAAAAAAACTTTGTAGTGTAATGAAATTCATTTCATGTAAAATTTTGACTCTTAAAAAGTCAACGAAAAGAAATTTGGATTACACCATCATACTTCAAAAAATAGAGAAAAACTTCAAATAAGGTAAGAGCATAAAAAGCTACAAGGAAATCATCATTTTCCTTTGTGAGAAACATTTTCCAAAAACAAGGCTAAGGTTGTTTAAGGATGAAAATGTGGGTTGTAGTTGTAGCGGGCTTTATTTTGAAGTTTGAAAGGATGACACGGTTTTGGTTGGTTGGTTTAGATGGGAAACATTTTCCAAAAGAAACGGTTTTTGTTTCATTTTGGAGACACTAGGGTTGAGGTGTGTGAGACGAGGATTGTAGAAGATCCAAAATGTGGTTTAGTATAAACCTCATTTCTTCGGATAGCTCACGAATTTCCCTTCGACACCCTTCACTAATGTGAGCGGTTCTTTCGCAATGATTACAATCATGGCGGGGAAATTTTGGTGGAAGGGTGGTTTGATATGTTGATGGTGTATGGTTTGAACTTGAAGGAGCAAAGGTGGAATGTTGAGTAGTGTTTTTGCTTCCTTCATTTGTTGATTGAAGTGTTGTTTGTAAAACCATGATATGGTTGATTTGAGAGTCAACCATACGTTTGAAGGCATGAAGGTAGTTTAAATGAGTGTCAATCTCATTATGAAGGTTTGGAGGTTTTTCCCATATGGATGCTTCTATTTTCTTATACGAAGAAAGTAGAGATTCAAAATGTTGGCAAGGTTCTTGTGGTGATGGTTGTTGTTGTGGTGGTGGTTGTTGGTTTTGAACAAAATGGCGAAAGCTTGATTCGCTGGAAGGGTTGCCATGAAGGTCTTTGTAAATTGGGTGAAACACAAATGATTGTGAGTGGGTATGACCTTGATCATTTGGAAAAGTGGATGGTCTAGCATAACAGTAAGCCAACCGTTCTACTAATGATGGTTGATGGGGTTCCTCATCTAGTTGCTCACTAGGTTGTTGTTGGGTTTTCATTTGAGCAATGGTGTCAAAGAGTGACAAAGATGGTTGGCTAGATGATTTGGGTGATAGGTCTTCTAAAGTTTCCAAATAGGGTAGTGGTGATGTTGGAGGTGTATGGAAAAGTTCCATTGGTGTAGGTGTTGGTGATTAAGGTGATGGAGTTTCAAGATTAAGCAATTCTTGAAAGGTAATTACATTGGTATTACAATGTGTTGGGGATTGTGTTGAGGTAGTGAGATTTAGGTAATCTTGGATGGGTGAAGAAATGTTAAGTGAAGCATCACTTGAAGAAGATGAGCTTGACTTGACGGTTTTGTTAAAGCAACAAGGTTTAACACTAATCCTAGTGATTTTTGAAAGGGATTTTGATGAATCGGATGATGTGTTGGATTTGGTCATTTTTAAAGGTGTGGTTTTGATGTTTTGAGAGAAGAAGGTTTAATGGTGATGGTGTGATTTGAATTGTTGCAAAGCTTTCAAATTTATAGGATGAAGAAGATGTTGATTAGGGTGTTTGGATTTAATGTTCTACCATTCAAAGGTTGAGGTTTCAAATGATTTGCAAAATTTTCATGAATATGTCAAATCAATGCATGTCATTCCAATAGAATAAGGTGGAGTGAAAGACCAACAAATGTACTCAATGCTTTGTGATCATGAGATGTGATTTGGTTGAAAATGTTTCAATGGTTTTGAAGGATCCTTTAAAAGGGTTCCTTGAGTTGGTTATGTTTGAATTTGAATTTTTGGAGGGAAGTGACTTCCTAATTGTTTTAGTGAGTGAAAGTTGTTCTAATATGGTTATTGGAGTTAATGGAAGATGTTTCTCACTTAGGATAATGGTTTGACACTTTACAAGTATTAGACCTAAAAAAAATTTCTGCACGCTGTTGGCGGCACCTTCAGAATACACAGGCGGAACCCATATGAGGGTGCCGCCTGGTTCGTTGGGCCATTTCTGGAATTCCCAGAAGTTGTATTGGCGGAACCCAATTTTGGGTACCGGCAGATCCGCCAGTGCTTCAGAAAGAGGCAGTCCGCGTTTTTGACCCGCGAGACGATTTTCGAAATTTTCGAAAACTCTTAAAATTAAAAATATAGTGCATATCTGGTTAGGAAAAGTAAAAATTGAACATGTAAACACTCAAATCATATGACTTTGACCGGAGGCTAGCGATTTTCACTAAACTTAGTGAAATTAACCATAAGCATAAAAATTGGCAAACATCTCAAATATTGTCATTGTGCATAATAGTTCATACAAACGTAATCCAACAAACGTAATAAACCATGAAAGTGAAAAACAAATAATTCACATAGTTTTAACACAAAGATGATTCTAAAGTATTCATAAGCCAAACACTCCTTAATCTTCTCACAACCGGTCTATCTTTTTGTTGAGCTTGTTTAGGTACCTTCCAAAGCACTTGAACATTCCTTTGGTTTGCTTGAACTCTTCGGAAGCATTTTCAATGATGGGGAAAGCTTGAAGGTATTCTAAAGGAGGTAACTTAGAGTTAGGAAGTTTATCATCCTCGCTCATGCCGGATGATGATGATGATGGTGTAGGTGATCGAGTACGTTTGCACTTATTTTTGAAAACTCGTTTATCACTTAAAGGAACGAAGATATGAGGAACGAGAGCGTAGTCAAGGCGTATTCCATTTTCGTTAGGAGAAATGGGCGAGATTGCTCTAAAGAGGCGGGTAAGAAGCATTCCATATGGAAGAGCGGTTGTTCCGACCAAGGATATGTCGGCCATTCTTTTGGCTAGGTAGTAGGCTAAGTTGAAGGGTTGACCGGTGGAAATGCTATAAAGCATGTATCATAGGCATGTGTTGATATGATCTCTATTTCCTATGGTACTTATGACGTTAGCCCTAAGAATTTCTTCCCACTTCTTAAATTGTGGTTTAAGCTCATTGAGCTCCATACCAAAAGGATCCTTGTCTACAGTATTCCCTGAACGATTCACCCTAGTGGTAGAGATTCTAACAAAGAGGTGTTCCTTAATAGTTTCCTTACTAGCAAGAGGTGTATCGTATGGATAAAAACGATCAATAGTATCAAGACTTGAAATGGGCTACTTATCCGTGTAGAGGCAAGTTCCCTCATTTGGTACACCAAGAATTATAGCTAAGTCTTTTAAATCTATGTCATGTGATATTTGATTGGTTGTGAAGTTTAATGATATCCTACCACCAGCACATGAGGAAAGGTTTACGGTTGCATAAAATTCCAAAATGAACCTAGGACAAATTGGCTCATCTATATCAAGGAGACAATCAAAGTGAATTGCGGCAAAGTTTTGGCGAATAGATGTTCCTTCTAGAAAGGATGGATCAATGGTTCTACCTTCGTGAACATAGCGTTTTTCTAATGCCTTAAAGGTTTCTACTTGAATCGAGTTGAGACCTTTGGTCATATGGTGTTTGGGCATGTACTTAAGGGTTTCTTTGTGATCGGATTTGTTAGCGGGAGGCATGTTGATCCCTAGAAAACATAAAATTGTATGTTAATTACTTTTAACAACGTGGATGTTCTAATATGTTCCTATATGCAAAACAATGTGAAGACATGGTGTTCTTGACTCATTTTGATTCCCAAATTGTTTTGTTATGCAAATTTTGTTGTAAAAACAAACGATAACCAACATTCTCCTAATTTGAATGTGTCTTCGATTGAATGTACCCGAAAATACATATTAGTTATGTATCCCCTTTAGCATTCAATAGATAGTACGCAAGTGATGTTTAAATGATGTTTTTCATTTGTTTTAACAATGTGGTGATGAATCATGTTCTAATTTTGGATGCAATTTTGAAAGATAATGCACTTGGTGTGTTTGGCAAATCAAAGTTACAATGACAAAGATACACTTCTTTAACTAATGAAATACATAATTGACTAGCCACCAAGTTTTTCATGAATCATGAAGTTTTATGCAAAAGCCCTAAGATTCTAGTTAATGATTTTAAGCAAGAATGTTATAATTAAATCAAAGATGCAATTGTGATTAGAATACTTACAAAGTTAGTTGGGTTTGAAGAGATTGGATTAGAAGCCCTAAAATTCGTGAGGATATGTGTTTTTGAGAGGGTGATGCTGTTTGCTAAGTTTTGTTAAGATTTAATAGGGTGTTTGGCTTTGAAGTTAAAATTTAAACAATCTGAGGTTTGGCGGACCAGGTGGAACCAAAAAATGGGTTCCGCCCGTATGGTCTGAGGGTGCCGTGGAATCTGCAGGGAGAAACTTAAAAAGAAATTGTCTTGATTTTTATGGTTTTATCCTAACGTTCAAAACTTAAGGTTTTAGGTTTTATGAGTTTTTGACTAAGCCTAGGAATTATGAATGCTTTACATTCAAGAGATTTTGTTAACGCGATGATGAAATAGTTAACGTAGAAGACTTTCTTAGTTAAGACGTTCCTCAATGAACAATCTTACCAAGGCGATGATGATGGATCACAATATGTTAATTAAGAACATAATGGATTGAATTGTCGCTGAAGTCGATGCTTCCTTTGTTGAAGGTATAACAATGTTGATAAGATGAATTCCGTTGTTGATGCGAGTTTGCTTGTTCAAGCGGAGCTTGTTGATGTGCTTCTCCATTCGATACTAATTTGAGATTCATACGCGTTTTGGAGAATCATTGGGTAAGTAAGTATAAAAGTGCAAGTACTACTTGAGCTTTTCTTATCAACTTATTACCGACATAATTCCATTTGTCAAACACTATGGTTTCTATTCCCGTTCTTTTGGGAGACCATAATTTCAGTTGTGTAGTACTTTATGATGTATCCAAATAGGCTCAACTAAAGAGTAGTTTTAGGATCTTCTTTAACACGAGCACATAGATAAAAACTAAACATAATGTTGAATCTAATTGTTATGAGAACAAGTAGTCTTCCAAACATTTCTCTACATTTAGTTTTACCTACGGATTTACTAATCTCATTCTTGATAAGTCATCAATAACTTAACCATTGAGAACAAGAGAGCAACTAGGAATGTCTTTAAGTTAAAATCCCTTACTTTTGTGGCTTGCTTTTATTATCAAAAGGTCTTTCAAATATTGACACTATGCTTACTTGATTACTTTGAAATATCAATTTCGTTTCACTAGTTGTTTTATTCTAAATTCCAAAAATTGTTTTTGTTGAATTTGTTTAGACACAACTATGACCTATAAATCAAATTTTATAACTTATGTCAATTTTGCTTGATTCAATGTTTGTCTCATGGTGAGGAGATGTTATTTAATACTTTTATTCTTAATGTTTTACACAACATACTTGTCTTGCCATCATTGGACTTTCGACTAAGTTATCATCTACCAAAGATGATACCATAGAAGGAGGAGATCACTCGTTAAATGTCATATTCAACGACTCCTCGACTCTTTGGGTTTTCTTACTTAAGATACTATGAACTCTATTTATTTTGAAAAAGTCCAAGAGGTACAACGTCATGAGACTATGTGTCACATTTGATGTGTAAATCCTAGATGTTGAAGACTCATTTTCTTTCACACATCCTAATATATGCTAATGTGATTTATTTCACCTTGTGTGTTTTGTGTGAGATTATCATAAAGGAGTGATTGAAGACAAACACAATTAAAGACTCAAAGTATGGTGTTTGAGAAAATTGTTTAACAAAGGTTCGTTTTGCAAGCATCACAAAAGTGTTAGACATTTTAACACTTAGGAAATTCTTAGTTAGATCACTTGTAAGCAAGACTTGAGTGAGACATACTCAAGAGTTTTTCATGTTTATCTCTTGATGATTAAAGAACCAAAACACCTTATATCTCCTACTAGTACTAAAGACTAAATTCCTTGTTACATAGAATCTAATCTTAGTTATTTACAAATAGTAAGTAGACACTCTAGAGTATTACAAATAACACGTATTCGAACACATAATGCTGGAAACAAGATACAATCAAAGTCAAGTTGAAGTAATGCGTACCTTTTAAATTGCATAGAGATGCTATCAAGCGGATAAGCATAACGCGTAAAAACATGGTTTGACGATACGCTTTGAAACTCAATAACTCATGTATCCAAGAAGGTTAGATAATCATATAAAGGCATAGAGAATGATAGTCTTAATCCTTTTATCATGAGTTTCTATTAGAGATTGAATTATTTCTAAATTTCTCTTCTAGGTTTGACAAATTTTACATGCTTTGTTTTATTAGTTGATGATGCTTATGAGTTAGATCCTAATCCGGTTTTATCTTAAAACAACCTTTGACTCCTCAACAATCTTTCAAAAGATTTTGAGCTTTTATCAAATTTAACTAATAATTTTTCCTTTCTCATTTTGCATTTTAATCTCATGTTTGTAATCTAGACATAATTTACATTCTAGATTAATTTCAACATTACTCTCAATTCAAGGCATTTTATCTTCTAATAAGATTTCCTTTTCAAAGATATTCTTAAGAGATTTTGAAGACTCATTTTTTAAGATAGTTTTTAGGTCTATGTTGCATAAACGTTTAGACTCATTTTCTAGTTTAGAAAACTCTAGGATAACATAATCAAAGCAAAAGAGTTTGGTTTAAAAGTGTACCTTGCTTGATGTTTAATCTAGTTTAGAATCACAAACCGGATGATTGACTTCATCTTCATCCGAGTTATTCCATGGATCACAAGCAAGACTACTACGAGCTTGACACGAGTAATCACCTTTACTAACACCTTGCTTGTTGTTTCAATAAATTGATAATTAACTACCGGATCATTGTCTTCGTCAACATCCATTACATTCCAAGATACGCAAGCAGGTTCATCAAAACATACGTACACATCTTCACTTGTACCTTCATTTAAAACATTTAAACTAGTAGCACATGTATTAACTTCTACTAAGTGTCTATCAATTAGTTTTTCTAAAACTTCTAATTCATATGTAAGATCAAATTGATCATCTTTGACTTGACATATTCCTTGATGAAAGTTTACCATATTTTTCCAAACATCATTAGTCTTTTGACAAAAATACATTCTTTCATATTTGGTACTAAAGCTTTGTAAAACATTGTTTTAGCTTTAGTATTTTTATCAAGTTTAAGATAGTTATCTTGGTTTTCAAAAACTTGTTTTCTTTGGTTTGAAATTACCAAAAGAAATAATATGCCAAAGATCTTGATCAATTGATTTCACATAGTTTTCAAAATTACTTTTCCATTAAAGTAAGTTTTCTTTTTCAAATAGCGGTTGGTTTTGAATAGGTTGCCCTTCTTTGAGATTTTTAAAATCCATGGATCGATCCAAGTTTTAAAATACATTCTATTTTAAAGGTCTTGAGTGACGTAGCTCCTGATGCCAATTGTGGAAAACTAGAAGGGGGTTGAATAGTTTACCGCTTTTTAGATTCTTTTTAACTTGAATATCTTTTACGTTTGCTTAAAAGATATAAACACAATGTTATATGTTTGATTCTTTGAAAAGCTTTTTATGTAGATATCAATTCTAACTTTACTAGTTTCATACATTGAAAAGCTTTGCTTGTGATAATCTTAACTTTGCTTGTTTAGTTATTAGGAAAGCTTTATATGTAACTTAGCAATTCTAACTAAATAACAACATGTAATAAGCAAAGATAAAGAGAGAAACGATCAAACCACAACACGATTGTTTATCGTGGTTCGGCTACAAGGACTCTTTTTCCTTGCCCTACATCCACGCCCCGAGTTTCCAACTCGAGAGTTATAAGCACTAATCAACAAGCTCCTTTCACCGGCGGAGAAAACCTTTACAACGTCGCTTACACTTTTACCGACACTAAGCTAGATGTCGAGTTCTTTTACACGGGTACAACCACTCCCATCGTCGCTTACACTTTTACCGACACTAAGCTAGATGTCGAGTTCTTTACCAAGGGTACAACCACTCCCGTTAGTTCTTTTACAAGGGTACAACAACTCCCGACACACTACGTATTTTGAGGCCTAAAATACTAACCACTTACTTCTACATACATGACACAAATGAAGTATAAACTACCAAAGCTTATACATGACCAAGCTACCAAGATTTGCAACTTTAGAGTTGAAGCTTGTAACTTCTTGAATGATCTTGTGAAGTTCCTTGCTACATAAGAGAATCACACAAGTCAAATGTTACTGAGTTAGTTGAGAGAGTATGTGAAAATATGTCCTAAAGGAGTGACTCAAAACTAACAAATGGTTTGGTATTTATAGCAAACCATTTTGCAGGTCTGGCGGACCCCTCAGAAGGGTTCCGCCTGTGTATCCTCAGGGTACCGCCAAAGCTGCAGTTGGTTTAGCAATAAATCTTGCAAACCAAACAAAGTCTTGTCTCATAACTCCTAGCAACCAAACAATGTCACATCTCATAATAACAAGCCAAATACTAAACTTGCAAGAAACATCTAAGTGAGTCAAACACATTACTTACCATAAATGTATATTGACAAAGCTTGCCCTAGATGTGATGCGACCTTACTATATTAAGAAATAAATGTGATGTGACAAGACACTTTCTAGTTTAAGAAATAGAAACAATGTTTTGTTTAAAAGGAAATTCACACCTTGGTTAAACAAGAGTTAAACACTTTAAAGTGATGATTTACTTATAGCTAAACTTCATACTTTGTTATTAACAAAACTTAGCAAAGATCGTAAAATATAAATAACGTTTTTAGGCGATATTTGTATTAACAACTAGGTCTAGAGATGAGGGATGATTCTTTTTGTATTTTTATATTTTATGAAAACAAGTAAAAATCTCGGGTTTGAAGGAGTTGGGCGGAATTAGTTGCTAGTCAACTAACCCAATACTAAAGATGCAATCAAAATAAAATACTAAAATGAAAATAAAACTAAATTAAACTAAAGTTGTGAGCAATATGTGGGAGAATTGTGTTTACTTAGATTTCACTACTCCCTAGATATCTTTTACATGTTAATTACTTGTTATAGTTGCGTGGATGACGGATTGTATTCCTTAATACCATTCATGAGGTGGCGTACTTACTTCCCCAATCCTATGAGCGCCTACTTCACTCCTATGTTGAGCCGGCTAAGAAGCTCCTAACATGGGATCACTAGAATTTGCTCATGCATTAAATACAACCAATAAAACCTAGTACACATCGGTTCATGTTTCCTAAGACGTTCAAGCATGTTACACAATGGAGATTTTGCCAGTTTTCTTAAGCCTAACATTGAAATCATTCATCCAATACAATTATAAACAAGTAATCAACACATAATTAACATCTAGGTTTCATTACATCTAAGCAAACACAAGATAGATCTAGCCTAGCATGTTGAAATCAAGACAAGCATAAGATATATTCAAACAACACATAGACATATTGAATGAATTAAGAGAAGACTTATCTCAGTTGAACATGAAAGGATTCAAGGGGTGAAAACCCTTGAAAACACTGTAAAATATGACCTAGGGTTTACAAAGTTCGGCCCTAGTTTTCTCCACACAAGTTCCTCCTTTATGAATGAAAAATAGAAAACTATATATAGATTTTGATGGGTGACGGCGTCAAGAACAAAAGTCTGACGCCGTCATCTCGCCGCCAAATAGTTTCTCAGACTGCCTAGATCTGGGTCTGACGCCGTCATGTGTTTCCCTTATGCAGGCCGTCACCAAAAATAGTCTTGACGCCCTTGTTGTGACGCCGTCAGGTTTGCACTGGGTCGTCACGGATTTTACTCATGACGCCGTCATGATCTTCCTCTTGACGCCGTCAGGTACTGTTCTCAGCATGGAAAATTAAGTCTTTGCTGTTTTCTTCGCTTTTATGCTCCAAAAATGTCCGAATTGCTTTGTTTTCCAGAATTCACTCCCAAAGTACCTAAAATCACAAAAAGAACGATTTAGGGTAATATTTGATCAAATAAATTCCAATTCCGGCTTAAATGACCCCTTAAAAGTGGTTCATTTTTCGCCTCATCAATGACCCTCATGATAATTGCATTTTTCAAACGGTTTGCAGTTATCGACACCTCGAGCACAACGGACCTTTTTCATGTATTGCTTGGTGTCTCGTCTTTCACCCATTGTTCCTATCAAAATAACACATAATGTTTATATATATATATATATATATATATATATATATATATATATATATATATATATATATATATATATATATATATATATATATATATATATATATATACATATATATATATATATAATCAAAGATAGAAACGAAGAAAAACAGCAGCATGTCTGGCGCGTTGCCCGCGCGTCGACGCGTTGGCAGCGCGCCAGCCTCGTAAAAATTTTGGGTTCCGTCGAAAATTCAAGATTTTGAAAATTTTTTGAAAAGAAAGAGTGAATAGACTTTTAATAAATTAAAAAACACAAAACCCCTTTGATTAATTCACTCGGAAAATCATAATTCGATTTTGTTATAAAAGTTCTTAGAAAATTTTGCCATAGTTTCCCTTGTAACTTGCATTTTTCCCATATGTGACAAATCAATTTTAAGATCAAATGGAAAATTTCTATGATGCCCTATATATGTGTATATATATATATATATATAAATCTCAAAATAATAAGCAATTTCAAGAATAAACATGGCAATGGAATAATGGAGATCAAGACTTACCAAGATCTTCAAGGAAAGAAGAGTGTAGGATGAAGATGAGTGTGTGTGTGTGTGGGTGGGTGGTCGGCTGAAACAAGAGGAGAGGGGAGAAGAGAATGAGAGTTTATTTGGTTAGGTGTGAGTTATGATTTTAGAAGTAGGGGCCCATGAAATCTTAAGTGGTCCAATGAGAGTGACATGTGAGATTCTACTTAGGATAAGAAAAATGGGTGAAATGAGATGAGGTGAATGAGTTATGTAGTTTTTGTAGTGTGAACCATCCTAAGTTTACAAAGAACAATTCTTTGTTTTGTTGGTTTCGATACAACAAGATGCATTTGAAATATTGAATACAACTCAATTTCACAAGCCAACTCATTGGAATAAACCACATTATTCTCGATGTTCTATCATTCCGAGACCTAATCTAAGATAATTAAAGGTTTCGCGTTTTAAAGGTTTTGTTAAGATATCGACAACGTTGTCTTCGGAGGTAACCTTTTCTAAAAGAATATTTCCCTTTTGAACGTTATCACGTAGAATGTGGTGACGGATTTCGATGTGTTTTGTTCGAGAGTGATGGACGGGATTTTTACTTAGATCAATAGCACCTTTGTTGTCGCACAATACAAGAACATCTTGTAAATGGATGTTGTAGTCACTAAACATTTGCTTCATCCACAAAGCTTGTTGACAAGCCCTCCCGGCTGCAACATATTCGGCTTCGGTAGTGGATATTGCTAAAGCAGTTTGTTTTTGACAAGACCATTGTGTTAGACATTCTCCTACAAAGGTGTATACGCCACTAGTGCTTTTTCTATCAACGTAGTCGCCGGCGTGATCGGAGTCGGTGTAAATACTAATTTCAATGCCCGAGGCTTTTGGTTACCAAACACCTAGATAAGGTGTGCTCTTTAAGTATCTAAATATCCGTACTACGGCATTCATGTGAGATTCCTTGGGGTTTTCTTGAAATCGTGCACATAAAGATACACTAAACATGATGTCGGGTTTACTAGCGGTTAGGTGTAGTAGACTACCTATCATACATCGATATTTAGAGCTATCAACCGAAATTCCTTCCTTGTCCAAGGTGAGTTTTAAATCGGTTGCCATTGGCGTTTTGATGGACTTAACATTATCAAGATCAAATTTTCTAAGTGACTCTCTTAAATATTTTGATTCTGAGATGAATGTGCCATTGTTACTTTGTATGACTTGCAAGTTAAGTATGGATTTAAGATCTCCTAAGAAATTCATATTAAATTTCTCATGCATACGCTTGATGAACTCGTCATGCAATGCTTGGCATGTAGATCCAAAGACAATATCATCTTCAAAGATTTGAATGACTATTTGATGCTTGTCTTTTATCTTGAAGAATAACGACTTATTCTTCATGCCTCTTGCATATTTATTTTCAACAAGGAAAGATATTACACTATTATGCCATAAATGATTTTCTAGTTCAAGTCCATGCAAGACGTTAATCATTTTAAAAACATGATTGGGTTTTTGAAAGTTAATAAATCCCGGTGGTTGGGTAACATATATTTCACTATTGATGACTCTATTAAAAGCATTTTTGACATCCATTTGTTTAAGTTTAATCATGTTACTACATGCATATGCAAGAAGAATGCGTAAAGACTCAATTTGCGCAACTGGCGCAAAAATGTGATTAACGGATTAACGGATTTTTCAACTTGATCAAAATCATTTATTACTAATTTAGCTTGATTTTCACAAATTGTTCCATTTTCATGCAAGATGCTACTTAAAGCCCATTTTAATTCTAAAGGGGTGCAAGCATTAGGTAATGGAACTAATTCCCAAACATCGTTGCGTATGAGTTGATCTATCTCAATATGCATTGCCATAAACCAATATTCGTTACTAATAGCTTCCTCAAAATATTTTGGCTCTATAGTCGATATGAATGCAAATGTATTGTTTTGAGCTTGTGTTATAAAATCATTTTCTAAATCATTTTCATTGTTATGATCTATTATTTCAACTAGATTAGTGTGATTAAGATTTTGACTTTGATTAATATTCTCTCCTAGTTTATCTTCTAATGGCAAGCATGTTTCTTCGTCAAAACTTACATCAAGTGTCTCAATGATTTTAGAGGTCTCCTTATTATAAACTTTATACGCCTTTGATGTATGTGAATATCCTAGGAAGATTCCATTATGTGTTTTAGATATTATGCATTTACAACCAAAGATTTTAAAGTATCCTAATGATGGCCTTTTCCTCCTAAGAATCTCATAAGGTGTTTTATTACTTGTTTTAGTAATTGATGTTGTATTCATAATGAAGGATGCGGTTTCTATAGCGTGACACCAAAACTTTTATGAGATAGATTGTTCGTTAAGCATAATACAACAAATTTCTTGCAAGCGCCGAATCTTTCTTTCAACAATCCCATTAGTTTGAGGTGAGTCAGAAGATCGGAAATTGTGTAAGATACCATTTTTATCGCAAAAATCTCCAAATTGTACATTTTTATAAAAATTCCCACCGAGACACGTTTGAATAGATGTAATGCGACAACCATGTAGATTTTGTAGACTTTTTCCTAAGTTTTTGAACTTTTCGAAAACTTCATTTTTAGATTTCAAAAATTTTATCCATGTATACCTTGAGAAGTTATTAACAACCACCAAAGTATAGAAGTTACAAAGTATCTTAAGTCCAAATTCAAAGAATATTTTCCAAGGAATGTCTTGAGAAGAGGGCTTAGAATTATTTGGTCTTAGAGGTCTTTTGTTTGGGTAAAATTTCTCTTTCCTATTTTTCTTTTGAGGAGAGTGTTGACTATGATACTTGTTTTTTGAATGAGTCTTATGTGTTTTGAATGTATCATACCTACTATGAGTGATGGGTTTGTAAAATTGTTTCATCTCATTAACACTTAAGATTGGTACTTGAATACCATAAACATGTGTTTGAGGTATTCTAGGTATAGAATTAGGACAAGGCAAATTTTCATCTACTTTATTGTCTATTTTTGGTTTCTCTAAGCTTTCAAATTTTTCAAGATCTTCCTTATCCTGATATGAAACTTTATTTTTTATGTTTATGTTGCTTGTCTTAAACTTTGAAAAACACATAGCTTTATCTTGAAGTTTAAACACATCATTGTTCAAAGAGTCAACCACATGTGTAAGTTTTTCACAACTTAAGCATGGTTCAACCACCCCTTTGGCTTTGATCTTCTTAATTTCAAGTTCAAGCTCATTTGCTCTACTAGTTAATTTATTCGTCTCTTGTTGTAAAATGCGTTTCTCTCGAAGTAGAGCTTTTATTTCTTTAATCCAATCATTATTAATTCTTATTAATTCAAGATTATCTTTTTCTAATTCATTAGCATCTAATATTTTGTTTGAACTAAAGGGATCTAGATGTACCTTTGGAGACTCTAAAGCCATAAATCATGATTCATTCCTTTCTTGGTTATCTTCGTCATTGTTATAGCTCCAAGTGTCTTCAAATCCAATCATTGGATTCTTCATCCATAGATCTTCATAATCAAATGTATTCACCCCAACGAGCACATGGTTCTCTTGGGCCATGGATTTATACTCAACTTTACCAAAAATCTTTGTTAGGATTTTAGATTTTTGGAAAAGAAGTTTTTGACTTAAAACGGCTTCACGGGAAGGTTTTATCACTTAAAAACTTGAGTATTCCGCTCTGATATCAATTGTAGAACCGTTGATTGGTCTCAAACAGTCAGAAAATACAAACCAAGTAATGGTCAATAAGTCAAACAGTCTAAACCAATACTCCGTGGAGTGTAGTGTTTCCCCGGGTCGTTAGATCCCAACGAGGCGTGAAATCTGAAATAAAAATGACTTTGAAATCAGGTGAATTGAACAAAAAAAGGGTTCAAGTGATTGTACTACTGAGATATAAGTTAAAATAGCTTTGATAAGCTATATCAACTAATACGTGAAATCAGATAAGCACAAATAAAAAGGAACTGGAAAACGTGTACGTTTAATATTTAAACGTAAACAAAAACGATTTTAACTATAGTAGGAGTTTGCATGCCTTAGGGGCTTAAATGTAAATTAAATAAACTTAAAATATTTATTTTATAATTATTAATTTATTTAAAAGTTAATAAAACCTAAAAATGTAAAAAAATATAAAATGTACGTTTAAATTTAAGTAAACGTAAACGTGCGAAATTAAACGTGAATTCTGTCAAATACAACTCCCACAAATGTGAAAATTATATTTTTGAAATCCTAAAAATGTAAGAAAATTATTAGAAAATTAAAATTATTTTTATAACTATTTAATTAATTATTATTATTTAATAACTATATTTAATTATTTAATAATTCACTAATAAATAAGAAAATGTAAAATAAGTCTAGAAAAATAAAATTAAAATTTATAAAAGTCTAAAATATTATAAAACTTATTTTAAAACTAAAATTATATTTTTCACACTATTTATCTAATTATTATTTAATTAATTATTATTTAATTATTAATTAACTAATTATATTGATTTAAATTATTAAAAATACTAAAAATACTTAGATAATTAAGAAGATTTTTATAAATCTAATTAACCATCACGGGAATCTAAAAAATTATAAAAGTTTGTTTTATGTATTTTTAAACTAATTTACTAATTATTATTCTAATTATTAATTAATTACCAATTAAACTAATTATATTATAAAAAATAGAAAATGAACAGTAGAAATTCTAAAAAAATTCTTAAAAATGTTATTACTTATATAAAAGCTAGGAAAATTATAAAAACTAAATTTTACTTAATAAAATATAATTTTGCTATTTAATCTATTAATATTAATTAATAATTAATTAAACTAATATTAATACTAAAAAAACTAATTAATTAATAATCAATTATGCAAGAGTGCTTATAAATAAGCTAAAAGGAAAATTAAAAAGATAGTTTCTATTAAATAGAAGCTATCACCATAATTAAGTTTGGCTTTTTCAGTTTTTTCTTTTTTAGAACTATTAAAATACTTAAATTATGAAACTTTTGTAAAAACAACTAACTTGGAAATCAAAAATAAGCACTGTGAGTGCTTATTAGCTTTGACAGTTGACCAAGTTTGACCAAACCAAGAAATAAGCTCAAATAAGCTTAAGTGGGGTCCACAAGGGTGGATTCTGGTTTACCTAAGTTAGTTGGACATGTTTAAGCTAGATTTGATAATATAAGCTCACAGAATAAGCTAATAAGCCACAATAAGCACTTGCTTATTGAGGACTGAGACAGAAAAATGGGACAGACTTGGTGTATGGTTTCAGGTGGGACCCAGTGAGCTTGAGCTCAAAACCAAGCTCAAAAATTAAAGGTGGGTAGGGGGAGGGTTGAAAGAACCAACTTGGTGCCTGTGAGACCCACTGAGTAGCTCAGAATCAGCCACCAAAGTGGTGGGTATGGTGGTGATGGTCTGTGTAGCAGGGGAGCTTCTTCCCCTGCAAGTGTTTTTGAGCCTGTGTGGCTTGAACAAGGAAAATCACAAAAATATGGAAAAGGTGGGATTCAATAGACTAGCTGATACTCTTTAATATGTGAAAGTTTCAAAGCTTAACTCTTAATACATAAATTTCTAAAATTCATGCCATTTTTGAAAAATCTGAGATAGTGCAAATTTGACTTTTTATATTTTCTTGCTAAGTTGACCAAAGTGAGATTCTAGCTTGATTTTCTGATTGATTATGTTATATTAAGCTATAATAAAGCTAGATTGATCTAATCCTATAACTTTTAAGCTGTTTTGAGGGATTATGGATCACAAAATCCACACAGTGGACTGTGATGGGTGATCAAAAATGTTTTTGACTTTTCCTTTATATAACCTGAGTTTTTGTAATTTAAATATCCTATATGAACCTATTAGAGTTTTTCTAAACCAAAAACAACAACAAAAACAGTCTGATGCTCAGGTTACTCATATAATCCAAACACTCCTTAAAATTGATGAACTTATGATTTTCAAAGCAAAACAAATTTGTAAACCATGAAACTGATTCCAGATATTATGTTGTGATTATATAAGTACAAATGAGCTCTCAAACACAGTTCTAAACAATAAATACTTAAGAATCACAAATTTGCTATTTTAACTGTTAATAAGAGATTACTAGCAACTAAGGAATTCAATACACAACCATACAATTTTAAGCTATAATATTACCAACTAATAACACAGGAACATAGAAACACCAAGATCTAAGCAAATAAAGTATTTGAACAGTGAAATGGTAAAATGGAGATAAAAGCTTACAAATGGTACCAAGCTGAGAATTTAGAACAAGGACCAAAGGACACTCTTATAAGCTTACCACTAAGCTACTAACCCAAGGGCAATCCAGTATACACCCTGCTTCATTGCTTGATCATCTTCTTCATCAATTTTTTATTTTTCACTTATTTATTTGATTTTTTATGATTTTTGAGTTTATCTATTGTAACTGCTTTTAAAGTTTCTAAAAGCTTTCATAAGCTTTCTGAGGAGCTTAAGTGAGCTTGTGAATCTTTAACATCCTCCACAATAGCATATAAGCAAATATGAAATTTTGAATTTGAAATTGCAACAACAACAATTGATACTGAAACCTTGACTTTTATCACTAGAAAAGATTGAGATTACACTGGATATGATAACTAAGAAGTTTGAAAGCTTTGAAATACACTGAAATTAGGAAAATTAATTAAACAAGCTAAGTTTTAATAAATTACACTAGATACTTGATTACAATGCCTCCCTCTTCTTCTTTATAGATTTTTGAGACTCTTTGTCGACCTCTGAATCTATCCCACCTCATCTCAGCCATTGAACCCTTTGAATTCATCACATACGTACAAGTGGTATTTTTGGCGCCAAAAGTCCTTTAGTTAACTTGGGGCCGACATTTTGCAATTAAAGATTATTGGGAGCTTGTGGAGGTGGCAGGGGACAAGGAAGAGTAGTTTGGTGGCCAAGTTGGGGGTTTAGGTTGAAAACAGAGGTGTAGATATGGAGGTGGAGTGTATTTTGGTGGGGAAGCATTAAATGTGGGTGTGGGTTAGCTGTGAGGTGGAAGGTTTGTGAGGGGAGAGTAGGTGATGAGCTGGGGGGTGAGGTTGGTATTGGTGTTTGCAGGGGGAAGAGGAGAGTGAACAGTGGTGATGGTTTGGCAGTTTTGGGGAAGTCAAACGGGGTCAAACCCCGTTTTAAATATTAAGGGTGTGGGCCGGTTGTGTTTTGGGCCAGGGGTAAGGAATGGGCTGGGGTGGTTTGTGTTTGGATTGGATTTGGATTATTTATTTTGGTTTTGGTTTTGATATAAAGGGTCCGGTTTGGTTTATTGTATTTAAGGCCCAAGGACTAAACTTGAAATTCCTGCATAGTTGAGGGACTTGATGTGACAAGCTTCCAAACTTCATTCAAGGGACCATACCTGCCACATGTTAATAGTACAAGGACCATAATTGTATTTTTTTTTCAATTTTAAACCTTTAAGGACCATTTATGTCATTTTCTGAAAATTGAAGGGTTGAAGTTGTAATTTCCCAAAAGTTATCAAAAGGTCCAATTTTGCCATTTAAGAATAGTACAAGGTTTACTTTTAATATTTTTCCATTTTTTAAAAAGCTTAAGGACTAAATTTGACATTTTTCAAACTTGAGGGACTAAAGTTATCATTTTGCAATTTTTTAACTTTAAAGGACTAAACTTGACAACTTATAAATCCCTAAGGACCTTTGATGATATTTTACATATTTTGGATTACCAGGGACTAGATTTGCCAAATTTTCAAAGTTCAGGGACTGAAACTGTAAATTATGTGAAATATGTTGTTTTTCATCAGTTTTCAATCCTTTTGCATAAAAACACAATACAGGGATATTTTATGTATTTTAAGGCATTCCTGTGTGTTTTCAGATGTTTTTGCAGTCTAAATGTGACAGAAATGATGAGTATTTACACACTCATCAATCCCCCACACTAAACTATTGCTAGTCCCTAGCAATCTTTTGAGAAAATTTTAATGGATTTTTATCTCTTTTCCAAAAGCCATCACTTCTGGAGTAGCCAAATGTATCAGTTCAAGTAAGAACTATAGTCCACTTGATAACCATGTGATTTTGAGCATACCACCAGCTGTCAACGGATTTGTTTTGTCTTTACCAAAAGTCGTTTGCTTCTGGACTAGCCAACTCTTGATGGACAAAGTCAACATCTTGGTGAGCTGATTACCGATTATGGTTTTTCCACTGCCTTTACCACAAGCCATAATCTTGCGGGCTAGCCAACTCATTCACTTTTTAGGATATGGCGAGTTGATTTACCATACAATTTTGGGCAAATTGCAAGCCATCAACGGTTTTGAGATATCTTTACCAAGAGCCGTTTGCTCCTGGATTAGCCAATCCTTATGTAGGTTAGACATGGCGGACTGATAACCATTTATTGCATTTCTAAGTGTGAAAAAACTTTAAATTTTGATCAAATGAGGGTGCTTGATGGAACATGTGTTTGAATTCGTGAGAATCCCCCCCCCCCCCCCCCCCCACACTTAGAAATGAATATTGCCCTCAATATTCAAAGCACCGGGTGTTAAACCAACACTTAGAATGTAAGAAGGAAATATTAATAACCTTTATTTTAGGCTATTTACATTTTTTTTTTTTTTTTTTTTGTAAATATATACATATATACAACATGTGGGGATTAATAACCTTTATTTTAGGCTATTTACATTTTTTTTTTTGTAAATATATACATATATACAACATGTGGGGCATCTCCCCCACACTAGGGTGGTAGAAAAGAGAAAGAAGACAGAAATATGGGTGAAAACCCATATTGCTACTGTTTTTGATTACCGAGTCGCTAGCTTGACTTGACCCCGAATTTAATTGTCCTTGGGGAAAGTTTGGAGATCCGGGACAACCATGGATGGTATGTCCTCTCCAAAGTAGTGTTTCACACGATGCCCATTCACTTTAAAACATGGACCGTCATTTTGAGATAACTCAACGGTACCATATGGATAAACCTTAGTGATAGTGAATGGGCCAGTCCAATGGGTTTTGAGTTTACCCGAGAAGATCTTTAATCTAGAATTAAAGAGAAGGACTCGATCACCAACGTTAAAAACGCGGTTCTTTATTTTTGAGTCATGAATCTTCTTTGTTTTTTCTTCATAGATTAAAGAGTTCTCGTAAGCTTGATCACGTAGTTCATTTAATTTATTCATTTGAACTTTTCGGTGATCACCCGCAGTTTTGAGGTCAAAGTTGGCATGTTTCAATGCCCAGTAGGCTTTGTGCTCAAGTTCCATCGGTAGATGACATGTCTTTCCGTACACAAGCTTGTAAGGTGTACACCCAATGGGTGTTTTATAAGCTGTACGAAAGGCCCATAGTGCGTCATCCAGTTTATCCGACCAGGCAGCACGATTTTCACCAACAGTCCTCTCAAGTATCCTTTTGATACCACGCTTTGAAACCTCCACTTGCCCACTTGTTTGTGGGTGATACGCGGTAGAAAGACGGTGAGTTACACCATACTTTTGCATGACTTTGTCAAATTTGTCATTGCAGAAATGCGTACCACGATCACTTATGATAGCACGTGGGGTTCCAAAACGGGCAAAAAGAGATTTCAGGAATTTTACTACAACTTGGGCATCATTCGTGGGTAAAGCTTTCGCTTCAACCCACTTTGATAAGTAATCAACAGCCACAAGTATGTATTTGTTTCCTCTAGATGATGGGAATGGCCCCATAAAGTCAATGCCCCAGATATCAAAAATCTCACAGACTTGAATAGCATTTTGTGGCATCTCATTTCTTTGTGAAATGTGTTGACATAAATAATGCCTAAAAACATTATTAACATGTTATCAATATCTCTATGTTTTAATTATCACAAAATATAAACTCATAGAACTAAAACTTGTGACATAAACAAGTATTTAGTGATTAATATTTCTCTTTACATCCAAATCACTTAAGGTATGAATAAACAAAGTGTTTAGTGCAATTTATGATCAAACGGGTATTTAATTAACTAATGCAAAGTTTATTTAATTATATAAACATATTATATATTTTTGAAAAACACTTTTGGTAATAAAAGAAAAATGTTTTATTCATACTAAATATATGAATTCAAATTTTTAACCAAAATCAGTTAGTTTTTCTCCAAATAAACTTTCCCCACTAAAAGACAAAGATTCTGGCCGTTTCAGCTGGGCGGCCCCCTTAATTATAAGGGGCGGTCCCCTTAAAATTAAGGGGACCGGCCTTGATTTAAGGGGACCAGCCACGCTCCTCTGTCAGAATCTTTTGCCTATAAATACCACCTTAAACATGGATTTTTTCCTCACCTTTTGCACTCCTAAACTTTCTGTTCTAGATCCACATCTCTTTTCTCTTAATCCTTTGATCATAAGTGTATAATTCTTTGTTTCAAAGTGATTCAAACTTCATCCTCTCAAGTGCAAGAGAAGAATACTTCTATCCCCCAAGACAAGAAGTATTACAACTTGTTGTGACCTCCACATACAAGTTGTTGGTGCATCATCAAGATTATTTACATTATTCTTTGTGAAGATTGTTGTGTATATGTGATTGTAGATAGTTGTGCTAGGTATATTGATTGTGTGATTAGTTAGTTGGGTGGTGTGAAGAAGAAAAGTTAGGAATTAGATTATAGTAAAGAAACTTGGTGTGAAGTTGTTAGTTGCGAGGTATATTGGTGTGAAGAAAATAGGCTTGAAGTAGATAGTTGTGAAGATAGATAGGTGTGAAGAAGTAGTGTTGTGATTAAGTAGTGACTAGGTGTGAAGAAGTTGTGTAGAAGGTGTGAATAAGTTGTGACGAAGTTGTGGTGTGTATATTGGTGTGTAAGGTTTCTCCGCCATAAGGAGCTTGTTGACATAGTGAAGAAAACTCTCGAGTAGGTGACTCGAGGAGTGGAGTAGGGCAAGGAAGGTGTCCTTGTAGCCGAACCACTATAAATCCTTTGTCTCGCGGTTAGATCTTTCCATATCTTACTTATTATCTTGCTTATCTCGTTATTACTTTTGTAGACGTAGACGTATATATATTGTTGCTCATATAGTGGTAGTATTAATTTTACTTAAAGATCAAACGAAAGTTTCATTCACAAAACAAAGTTTTTTTACAATCAAACTAAAAAGGTTACATACATAAAATTGATCATTTCGATCAAGTATAGTTTTCATACAAAATATAACTAAGGATTATAAAATAAACGATTACGTAATTATCTCTTATATATAGCTATAATTGTTTATATTATGCATGTGTTGATTTCACATACTTAGTTTACAGTATTATTATTGTTCATACTTAGATATACTTGTTCATATTGTTCAAGATTTGAGTTCACATAAGATTGAATCAAAGTTTTAAAAGCAAACAAGGTTTTAAAACTAAACTAAGTTTTCATAATAAAATTAAAAAACGTAAAACTATTCAACCCCCCCCCCCCCCTTCTAGTTTTCCACAATTGGTACCAGAGCCACGTCTAGCAAGATTTTTAAAATATATTGTATTTTAAAACTTGTAACGATCGATGGAATCTGAAAAATATTTAGAATGGCAATCTATGCAAAGACCACCACTATTTGAAAGTGATAGATTTTTATATTGGAAAAATAGATTCGAAACTTATGTGAAATCAAAAGATCTTGATCTTTGGCATGTCATTACCTTTGGTGATTTTCCCCCTATTCTATATAATTTTGAAACTAAAATGAATGAAATTGTATCTTTTGAAAAACAAAATGATGATTTGAAAAAGAAACTAGCAAAAAATAATGAGGCTAAAATGGTTATTTATAATGCCTTACCATGCAAAAAATATGAAAGAATTTTTATGTGTAAAACCGCAAAAGAAATTTGGGATTCTTTACTAATCACTCACCAAGGTAATAGTCAAGTTAAAGAGAACAAAATAGATCTTCTTGTTCAACAATATGAACAATTTACAATTCCGGAAGAGGAATCAATAGATAATGCTTTTGCTAGGTTTAACACCATCATCACAAGTTTAAAAGCACTTGATGAGAATTTTTCTAGTAAGAATTTTGTTAGGAAATTTCTTAGGGCTCTTCATCCAAAAAGGCGAGCTAAAGTTACGGCGATTGAAGAATCGAAGAACTTGTCAACTCTTCAACTTGATGAGTTGATCGGCAACCTGAAAGTCTACGAAGCAATAATAAAGAAAGACTCCGAGATGGTCAATGGAAAAAGACAGCAAAGCAAGTCAATTGCGTTGAAAGCTATGAAGGAATCTAGTAACGAGGATAGCTCAACCTCCGAAAGTGATGAGGAAGAATATGCGATGGCCGTAAGAGACTTCAAGAAATTCTTCAAAAGGCGAGGAAGATTCGTTAGACAACCGCATGATGAAAGGAAAGCAAACCAAAGAAATAAAGATGACAAAAATGGCAAAAGTGATAGGAAGTGCTTCAAATGTGGTGATCCAAATCATCTCATCGGAAAATGTCCAATGATGTCAAGAAATCAAAAGGCGTTTGTTGGAGGAGCTTGGAGTGATAGCGATGACGATGAGAAAGAAATCACAAATGAGGAGAAATGTCTTATGGCTAAGACATCAAGCGAGGTACGTTCCGAAACCAAATACTTTAGTGACGAAAATTTATCATTAGACGAAAAAGACCTAGATAGTGAATATAATAGGTTATGCAAATTAGGTCAAAAGGTTATAGCTAAAAATAAGTCACTAAAACATATTAATAATCTATTAGAAAATGAAGTACTCGAATTAAAAATTAGACTACAACATTTGGAAAAAGGAAAAGAAGTTTTTATAGAATGTAAAATATGCATAGAGGTTAATAATGAAAATGAAAAACTTAAAGATGAAATTTTCAAACTTGACAAGTTTAAAAATAGTAGTAACCCACTTAAGAAAATAATAAGTGTTCAAGAAACTTCGGGAGATAAAACCGGTCTAGGATTAACCTCAACTAATGTTTCAACTAGTGAAAATAAAAGTATACAGTTTGAATGTGAATCTAGTAAACAAAAATCATTAGAATCAATACCTAAGTATATACTTACAAAAGATAGAAAAATACCCATTGCGAATGATGAAAAGGTAAAAAAAATTTATAAACCATCCTTAAAGACTGAAGTAGGATCATCTAAATTTAAATTAAGATCTAAAACTCCACCACCGAGAAAACCAAATAATCTTCATACTCGATCTAAAACACCTCAACCTAGAAGAAACCAAAATAGACAAAACTACAATAATACTAGTCATCAAATGTGGAATTATGAACCAAGTTACAATCCTTGGGGAATACTACCACTATACATGCATCCTAGCCAAATGTTGAATATGTTTGGACCAAACAACTTTGGACCAATGAGACAATGGGAACCAAGTGGCTAAGCTGTCAATCTTGGAAGAAGTTGGAATATCATCTACAAATGACTTCTATACGTCAACATGGTCACTTGAAGTGCTTGAAGATATTCCATTGAAGAGTAAAAGGTACGCGTTTCTTTTAAGTTCATCGCTATAATTTGCATGCTTAGATATATGATTAGTTAGATTAATGCTTAGCTATACATATATGTGTACGTAATAGCTTATATTCTTACAACCTAGAAACATCATTGGTTGACTCTCCTAGGAATAAGATAAAATTGTTCATTGCCGAACGAAATAGAAAACGGAAATCTTCTATATCCACTATTAGCAAACTCATGGTGATGAAGTGAAATGAGTTAAGTGGATCGATCGTTAATATAGAAGTAGGATTAGATCTCTCGCGTAAGAAAACTATGGATGAAACAAGATCTCGTAGACTATGGCATTAAGTTAGATAAGCGTGCGAAAACAAAGGAACTATAGATATTAGGTTATACCCCATTCAACACTCTCGCATCTAATATATAAATTATCGTCTTCATTTCCTTTAGGATCATAGGACATGTAGAAACGATAGCATGAGATAATAATAGGCCTAACCAATCCTCTTGAGCATGAGATCTTTAATAAACATTTTTTAAATATCTGATTTATGATATTTGTTGTTAAAAATCTAATATCTCTAAAAATATGCAAAAACCTCACATTTTGAAAAATAGTTTTTCAAATAACTATCCCACTTTTAAATAACATGTTTTCACTATCAATATCCACAATTTTGTTTTGATCAAAACTAAAGATTGGGAAAATATTCTTTACCGTTCATTCACACATTTTGAAGTAAAAACCCAATCTATTTTATTCAAATAACTCTCACATCTAAGTGAAAACTTACCTTCAAACATTGTTGAATAATGCTAAAAACGTCTCTTTTAAAATCATGCATGGTGATCTCATATTTGTTATCTATATTTATATAAATGACACTTATAAGTGAACTAAATCAAATCAAGAGGACCATGGTTTGTTCATTAAGACTTTGTTTGTAACAAGTCTAGAAATCCATGCTATCATAACTACCCACTTATTGCACATTGATACACATTAGGATTAATCCTCCTAGTTATGTAGTTATGAAATACTTGATGTTGCTTATTGTTTCCTAGCACTTATAGTTTACTTGCTTGATGAGTATGTTTGCATGCTAGATAAAATTGCTTGTTTACTTAATCTCTTTGATTAACATGCTTTGGCTACATAATTGCCTACATAATTAGTATATGCTTAATTGCCTCAAAGAGTTGGACTTGTTTGAAACCAAAAACACAACCTTTCTGCAATTCACTACCAAAAACCCTTTTTTGGCAATCTGGGAATCACCAGATGGGCGGCCCCCTTAAATCATAAGGCGGCCCCCTTAATTATTAAGGGGACCGGCCTCCAATTAAGGGGACCGACCATCTGATGGTCGAAGGTGTTGTTTCCTTTTTCTACTTTTTAGCCCATTTCATCCTACACTTCCCAAAATTCATAAACCTATTTTATCCTAAACCCTCTATCAAAATCTATATATCCTTAATCCCACCAATCCTACATTATAAACACTCTCATTCCTCTCAATCTATACTCATCTCTTCATGACCTCTCCCATTAAACCAAAACCACCAAATAACCATCTTGGAGAAGAAAGCCTAACTTCCATTAAAAGCTCGTCAAACCAAATGATGTTGTCAAACATCCAACACCAAATTCCTCCTATGTCTTCAACATTACATACCTAACACCTCACTCTCCTTCTCACCAACATTACATATCAAAAACCTTTACTCACCCATATCCTTCTACATTACACTCAAACCTCATACTCTTTTCACAACTCAAGCGATGTTGTTCATAATCAACCAACACCTAAACCTCACTCTCACACAAATGATCCATTTAACAACAAATCATCCATTCGTGCTTCTACTAATGCTCCCTCTTATGATGAGCATGCACAATCCCAAAACAATAATCCCAACCTCATTACCAACACTTTACATGTTGCTCATTCAACAAAAACACCATCCACTCATGAAGCATCTCTTCCACGCATATCATGTTTTCATGATTACCCAAGCTCAAACATGTCTACACCACCAAGAGTATCACCACCACATCCTACAACTTCACATGCCATTCCTATGTTGCATGTTCAAACCCTCACCCAAGACAACTATCATGCTCCACCACCATCACCTTCCTCCGAACACTTAATGTTCGTTGAGGCGCTAAAAGAATCCCATGAGCTTAGTGCTCTTTTAGCCTTACATCTTGCTCAACGCAATTTGGATCCACCTTTATCTAGATCACCCTCATCACCACACAACATAAATCAACTTGAGAAGCATGTCAACAATTGACCTTGTTGCATCTTTCTCCTAAAAAACATTGCATTCAATGAACACTTCACTTGGATTGAATATCTTCTCACTAGATCACATCCAATACCCTCACTTGAACAACATCCAAAACCTTAATCAACCTCTTCCGCTACAAACTCTCCACAACCAAAGTCTCCAACATTCATGACCCAAACATATACCTCCATTAATCCAACAACCTCACCCTAACTCAACCATCTTCATTCCAAACGCTCCATCATCAACCATCTAAGCATACTATATGCTTATGATTTTCACTTTCAAATACGAATCAACCATGGGTTGCAAGCAAGTCCAAGTGCTCTCTTAGGCAATATAGGTTATGTCTTTTCTTTTGTGTTATTTTTATCAATATGCTTCAAGCATATTGAATGTTGTAATGCTTATCATTTCTATAATGCTTGAATGAATCTATGTTTAGTTGCATAATTGTTGCCTTGCATATATGTGTATCTTGCTCTCTTCAAATATTTTTGTAGCAAAGATCTCCATAGCTCGTTCCCTTGGTGCTCTCAAATGAGGGGGAGCATACATCAAGGGGGAGCATTCTACCCGTTTAAACTTCCCTCGCGAAGCTTACTCGGCTTAACCTTTTTAATTATACAAAAAGGGGGAGAAGAGAAATGTAAACTCTATAATACTTGTCTAAAAACAAGTTTTAGATATATTGAGTTTAAGGTTTTGTAATAATCAAAAAAGGGGAGATTGTTGACATAAATAATGCCTAAAAACATTATTAACATGTTATCAATATCTCTATGTTTTAATTATCACAAAATATAAACTCATAGAACTAAAACTTGTGACATAAACAAGTATTTAGTGATTAATATTTCTCTTTACATCCAAATCACTTAAGGTATGAATAAACAAAGTGTTTAGTGCAATTTATGATCAAACGGGTATTTAATTAACTAATGCAAAGTTTATTTAATTATATAAACATATTATATATTTTTGAAAAACACTTTTAGTAATAAAAGAAAAATGTTTTATTCATACTAAATATATGAATTCAAATTTTTAACCAAAATCAGTTAGTTTTTCTCCAAATAAACTTTCCCCACTAAAAGACAAAGATTCTGGCCGTTTCAGCTGGGCGGCCCCCTTAATTATAAGGGGCGGTCCCCTTAAAATTAAGGGGACCGGCCTTGATTTAAGGGGACCAGCCACGCTCCTCTGTCAGAATCTTTTGCCTATAAATACCACCTTAAACATGGATTTTTTCCTCACCTTTTGCACTCCTAAACTTTCTGTTCTAGATCCACATCTCTTTTCTCTTAATCCTTTGATCATAAGTGTATAATTCTTTGTTTCAAAGTGATTCAAACTTCATCCTCTCAAGTGCAAGAGAAGAATACTTCTATCCCCCAAGACAAGAAGTATTACAACTTGTTGTGACCTCCACATACAAGTTGTTGGTGCATCATCATGATTATTTACATTATTCTTTGTGAAGATTGTTGTGTATATGTGATTGTAGATAGTTGTGCTAGGTATATTGATTGTGTGATTAGTTAGTTGGGTGGTGTGAAGAAGAAAAGTTAGGAATTAGATTATAGTGAAGAAGCTTGGTGTGAAGTTGTTAGTTGTGAAGTATATTGGTGTGAAAAAAATAGGCTTGAAGTATATAGTTGTGAAGATAGATAGGTGTGAAGAAGTAGTGTTGTGATTAAGTAGTGACTAGGTGTGAAGAAGTTGTGTAGAAGGTGTGAATAAGTTGTGACGCAGTTGTGGTGTGTATATTGGTGTGTAAGGTTTCTCCGCCATAAGGAGCTTGTTGACATAGTGAAGAAAACTCTCGAGTAGGTGACTCGAGGAGTGGAGTAGGGCAAGGAAGGTGTCCTTGTAGCCGAACCACTATAAATCCTTTGTCTCGCGGTTAGATCTTTCCATATCTTACTTATTATCTTGCTTATCTCGTTATTACTTTTGTAGACGTAGACGTATATATATTGTTGCTCATATAGTGGTAGTATTAATTTTACTTAAAGATCAAACGAAAGTTTCATTCACAAAACAAAGTTTTTTTACAATCAAACTAAAAAGGTTACATACATATAATTGATCATTTCGATCAAGTATAGTTTTTATACAAAATATAACTAAGGATTATAAAATAAATGATTACGTAATTATCTCTTATATATAGCTATAATTGTTTATATTATGCATGTGTTGATTTCACATACTTAGTTTACAGTATTATTATTGTTCATACTTAGATATACTTGTTCATATTGTTCAAGATTTGAGTTCACATAAGATTGAATCAAAGTTTTAAAAGCAAACAAGGTTTTAAAACTAAACTAAGTTTTCATAATAAAATTAAAAAGACGTAAAACTATTCAACCCCCCCTTCTAGTTTTCCACAAAATGTTCCCGTGACGTTGACAAGCGTCACAGGTTTTAATGAGATCCTGGGCATCTTTATAAATTGTGGGCCAGAAGAATCCAGAATCAAACACCTTTTTGGCGGTGTAATTGGGACTATGATGTCCCCCAGTGGGTCCAGCATGGCAAGCCTTGAGAATTTCAGTGGCTTCCTGTCCATATACACACCGTCGGATGACTTGATCCGCACATATTTTGAATAAGTAGGGGTCATCCCAGAAGTAATGTTTGATATCCTTAAAGAATTTATTCTTCTGTTAGGTTAACATCCCTTTCACAAGAAAGCTACCCGCATGGTAGTTTGCGAAGTCGGCAAACCATGGGGTAGTAAAATCTCCACGAAAAGCAACCGCTTTGAGTGTTTCGAGAGTAAATGTTTCATTTATTTCCTTTTTCTCATACACATCTTGATGAGGGTTCTCTAATCGGGACAGGTGATCAGCAGCCAGGTTCTCAGCTCCTTTTTTTATCACGAATAATGATATCAAATTCCTGAAGAAGGAGAACCCAACGGAGCAATCTCGGCTTTGCATCTTGTTTTGCAAAGAGATATTTTAGAGCCGAGTGATCCGTATACACTACGTATTTAGTCAAGATTAGGTATGTCTGAAACTTTTCAAAAGCATACACCACGGCTAATAATTCTTTTTCCGTAGTGGTGTAATGAGTTTGAGCTTCGTTCACAGTTTTGCTTGCGTAGTGGATAGGCTGAAAGTGTTTCGTTTTGCGTTGCCCCAAGACTGCACCGATAGCAAAATCACTTGCATCGCACATGAGTTCAAAGGGTAAATCCCAGTCGGGGGCAACAAGAATGGGTGCTTCAGTAAGCTTTTTCTTCAATGTTTCAAAAGCTTCGATCCACTCGGGGGAGAAGATAAAAGGAGCATCCTTCTCGAGGAGATGAGTCATAGGCCGGGAGATTTTAGAAAAATCTTGTATGAATCGACGATAGAAACCGGCATGACCCAAGAAACTCCTAATACCTTTGACGGTTGTAGGGTGAGGCAATTTAGCAATGACATCAACCTTAGCTCTGTCAACCTCAATCCCATTCTTGGAAATCTTATGGCCGAGGACAATGCCCTCTTTGACCATAAAATGACTCTTTTCCCAATTTAGACATAGATTTGTGTCTTCACACCTTTTAAGCATGTTTTCTAAATTGGTGAGACATGTTTTGAATGAATCCCCAATGACCGAGAAGTCATCCATAATGACCTCCATGGTTTTACCGATCATGTCGGTAAATATGGCCATCATGCACCTCTGGAACGTACCTGGAGCATTACATAAGCCAAAAGGCATACGTTTATAAGCAAAGGTTCCATAAGGGCATGTAAAGGTAGTCTTTTCTGGATCTGATGGATCAATGGGGATTTGAAAGTATCCTGAGAAACCATCAAGGAAACAATAGTACTCGTTTCCTGCTAATCTCTCAAGCATCTGATCCATAAAGGGCAGCGGAAAGTGGTCTTTGCGGGTGGCGTCATTCAACTTACGATAGTCAATGCAAACACGCCACCCGGTAACCAGCCGAGTTGGAATCAACTCATTTTCCTCATTAGTGACAACAGTAATGCCACCCTTTTTTGGGACGCAATGGATGGGACAAACCCATGGACTGTCAGAGATGGGGTAAATCAATCCTGCATCAAGAAGTTTGAGAACCTCTTGTTTAATCACATCATGGATTTTTGGATTCACCCGTCTTTGATGTTGCAGTGCGGGCTTGAAGTCATCCTCCATTAAGATTTTGTGTGTACAAAAATTGGGGTTAATACCCTTAATATCGGAGAGCTTCCAAGCAATTGCTTGCTTGTGTGACTTCAAGACCTTTGTGAGAGCAACTTTTTCCTCATTACTTAAACCTTTAGCAATAATGACGGGTAATTTATCATCACCCTCCAAAAATGCGTATTCAAGATGAGGAGGTAAGTCCTTGAGCTCGACCTCAGGAAATTCATCGTTTTTATCAACCGATTTAATTTCCTCATTATGAAGTTCTACAGGAGGGAGTGAAGGAGAATTGTCTTGATTTAGCAATTTCTCAAGGAGAAGAATATCTCCCTCCAGATCAATCTTAGTGTTATCAATTCCCGATGGAACTGAATCACTTTTGAGAAAAGCCTCGACCTCTTCCAAAAGGAAATCACTTCCCTCAAACGGAGTGAGAGAAGGGGAAGAGTCAGAAATGATAGGTTCAGATGATGGAGTGGAAGCCCCACTCACAGAATTATGAGAATAACCAAGAAATTCTTGAGAGTACTCCTCTGAAGCAATGTCTATAATATCTATTTGATTAACTGCTTCAGAATCATAATTTGAGTAGTACCTCGATGTTTGATCGAGGTTAAAGGTAACAGCTTCATTACCCACACGCAAGGTGATTTCTTGCTCAAATACATCGATAAGAGCACGACCCGTTCGAAGGAAACCCCTCCCAACAATGAGAGGGACCCTTTGATCAGCATCGAAATCAACAACCACAAAGTCAGCGGGGAGATGGAACTTTCCTACTTTCACAAACACGTCCTCGGCAATGCCAAGAGGACGAGATATCGATCGATCTGCAAGCTCTAGAGTCATGCAGGTAGGAGTAAGATCCGGAAGAGAAAGTTTCTTCCAAACTGAATAAGGCATTAGGTTGATGCTTGCACCAAGATCAGCCAAGGCATAGCAATCAACCATTCCTAGAAATACACAAGGTATTAGAAATTTTCCAGGATCTCCCAGCTTCTCGGGAAGCTTCTTTAAAAGAACTGCTGAGCAGTTCTCATTCAAGGGAGTTTTTGCCATTTCAAACAGTTTCTCCTTGTTGCTTAACAAGTGTTTGATTGTTGATGCAAATCTGGGCATCAGAATAATAGCATCCGCAAAGCTAATGTCAAAATGCAAATCTTGGAAGATTTGAAAGAATTTATCCATCTGGTGACTAGCTTTTTCGCGGAGCTTTTGCTCATTCAAACGTGAGGGGTAAGGAATAGAGGAGGTACAAGGTTTGGACTTAGATGTTTCAACTGGGATATCATTGGGTTCAAAAATAACTCTAGGTTTTGGTTTGGGTTTCAGGACAACATGAGGTGGGACGTCTTGGGTACCTCCCTTATGAGTAGGAAGTACTTCGTCCTTATTTACCTCGGTTTCATTTTCCACTACCTTGGGAGAAGGAGAAGAAGTGGTAGTGGGAACAGTGGGTCCGTCATATGAAACTCCGCTCCTGGTTGTGATCGCCTTTGCATCGCCCCTCGGGTTTGCGATCGTGTTGCTCGGAAGTTTTCCAGAGCCCGAGGGTTGTTCATTTAAAGATTTCTTGATTTCAGAAATCTGGCTGACCAACAACCTATTTGTCTCTTCTTGAGTTTTCATGAACTGCTTCAACAACTCATCGGATGATGGTTGTGGAGCTGGGAGAATGGCTTGTGTTTGGTTGGGAAAATTTTGGACTCGGTTATTTTGATTATAACCTTGTTGTGGTTGAAAATTTCCCTGATTTGGATTACCATTTCCCTGAAAATGATTTCCCGGGTTGAAATTGTTTCTGTTAAAGTTTTCTTGGTTGTGGAAACCTTGATTCTGTCCAGGATTGAAATTCCCTTGGTTTTGATAACCTTGGTTCATTCGAGGTTGGTTCTGGTTTCGAATTTGCAAATTCTGGTTTTGGGTGAAACCGGGTGGTCCCATATGTGTGTTAGCACGGTAACTTGGTTCCATTTGAGGACGGTATTGATTACCTCCCTGATTTGTAGTACCGGCTAAGGCGTTGGCTTCAAAAGGACTACCATCGGTGGCAGTACAGTTGTAGTATGCATGTGGGCCACCACAAGTGACACAAACTTCCACTTTTTTTACTTCAGCATGTGAAGGGTTTTGTGTGAAAGTGACTTTCTTCTGGTTTGAGAGAACCAAAGCTTGAATAGCGTCCGTGAGTTTGTCTATCTTAGCATCGGTGCTAGAAGTACTCACAGGAGATGAAGTAGAAGGACCAACACTCACTTGGGAGTTATATGGCTTTGTGCGTGTAGTGCGGACCTTGGACTTATTTTCAATGATTTCTAAAGCTTCTTTAGTGGTTTTGCTCAAAAAATTACCTCCCGCGGAGGCATTGAGAGAATCTTGGTCAGATTGACTCACACCATTATAGAAAGTGTCAATTTGCATTAATTCAGTGAAACCATGATGAGGACATCGACGAAGCAATTCTTTGAAACGATCCCATGCGTCACCAAACGATTCATCAAACCTTTGAGTAAATTTGATGATTTCATTTTTAAGACTTGTCGTTCTGGATGGGGGAAAAAATTCGTTTACAAATTTGGTAACTAAATCCTCCCATGATGTTATTGAACGAGGAGGTTGTTTTTCCAGCCAAATCCGGGCTGCCCCCTCAAGAGAAAATGGGAATAGAAGAAGTTTGACTGCTTCGGAAGGGGCGTTCTTGTATTTGATGGTAGATGTAATCTTGTTAAACCATCGAATATGAGCATGAGGATCATCCCTCTGAAAACCATAAAATTGGCTTGAGGTTACAAGATTAAGTAACCCGGTTTTGAGCTCAAAGTATTCAGCCACAATGGCTGGGACAACAATAGCGTCTCCGTAACCCTCGATGGGTGCTTGGAGAAGCTCATTCATCGGACGGTCTTCCGCCATGATAACTTTGTTTGGGGCAATAGCACGTATCTCAGATAAAGCTGTTGGGGCAGAACGTCTACTGCGTCTTCGAGGAATTCTGACAAGCTCACGGAAAGGGCTTGTTGACCTAGAAGAACGAGTGCGCATGCACTTGAGACGACTCTAAGAATACTTAGAGTGACAGGAAATTTTAAAATAGAAAAGAAAAATCTTTTTGGATTTTTGTTTTTATAAGATAATATAGAAATATGAACAAAAGATGATATATAACAATGAGTGAATAATTCAAACTCACAGATGCTTCAAAAGTGGTTTATACGCAGCACACCTCCCCGGCAGCGGCGCCAAATTTTGATTGGCCTCAAACAGTCAGAAAATACAAACCAAGAAATGGTCAATAAGTCAAACAGTCTAAACCAATACTCCGTGGAGTGTAGTGTTTCCCCGGGTCGTTAGATCCCAACGAGGCGTGAAATCTGAAATAAAAATGACTTTGAAATCAGGTGAATTGAACAAAAAAAGGGTTCAAGTGATTGTACTACTGAGATATAAGTTAAAATAGCTTTGATAAGCTATATCAACTAATACGTGAAATCAGATAAGCACAAATAAAAAGGAACTGGAAAACGTGTACGTTTAATATTTAAACGTAAACAAAAACGATTTTAACTATAGTAGGAGTTTGCATGCCTTAGGGACTTAAATGCAAATTAAATAAACTTAAAATATTTATTTTATAATTATTAATTTATTTAAAAGTTAATAAAACCTAAAAATGTAAAAAAAAATATAAAATGTACGTTTAAATTTAAGTAAACGTAAACGTACGAAATTATATTTTTGAAATCCTAAAAGTGTAAGAAAATTATTAGAAAATTAAAATTATTTTTATAACTATTTAATTAATTATTATTATTTAATAACTATATTTAATTATTTAATAATTCACTAAAAAATAAGAAAATGTAAAATAAGTCTAGAAAAATAAAATTAAAATTTATAAAAGTCTAAAATATTATAAAACTTATTTTAAAACTAAAATTATATTTTTCACACTATTTATCTAATTATTATTTAATTATTAATTAACTAATTATATTGATTTAAATTATAAAAATACTAAAAAGACTTAGATAATTAAGAAGATTTTTATAAATCTAATTAACCATCACGGGAATCTAAAAAATTATAAAAAGTTTATTTTATGTATTTTTAAACTAATTTACTAATTATTATTCAAATTATTAATTAATTACCAATTAAACTAATTATATTATAAAAAATAGAAAATGACCAGTAGAAATTCTAGAAAAATTCCTAAAAATGTTATTACTTATATAAAAGCTAGGAAAATTATAAAAACTAAATTTTACATAATAAAATCTAATTTTGCTATTTAATCTATTAATATTAATTAATAATTAATTAAACTAATATTAATTCTAAAAAACAATAAATGACAAAAGAAAAATATGGAAAAATTTATAAAATTACTTTAATATAAAAGAGATTTACTAAAAATATAAAAATGCAAGAGTGCTTATAAATAAGCTAAAAGGAAAATTAAAAAGATAATTTCTATTAAATAGAAGCTATCACTATAATTAAGTTTGGCTTTTTCTGTTTTTTCTTTTTTAGAACTATTAAAATACTTAAATTATGAAACTTTTGTAAAAACAACTAACTTGGAAATCAAAAATAAGCACTGTGAGTGCTTATTAGCTTTTACAGTTGACCAAACCAAGAAATAAGCTCAAATAAGCTTAAGTGGGGTCCACAAAGGTGGATTCTGGTTTACCTAAGTTAGTTGGACATGTTTAAGCTAGATTTGATAATATAAGCTCACAGAATAAGCTAATAAGCCACAATAAGCACTTGCTTATTGAGGACTGAGACAGAAAAATGGGACAGACTTAGTGTATGGTTTCAGGTGGGACCCAGTGAGCTTGAGCTCAAAACCAAGTTCAAAAATTAAAGGTGGGTAGGAGGGGGTTGAAAGAAAATGTGGGATTCAATAGACTAGCTGATACTCTTTAATATGTGAAAGTATCAAAGCCTAACTCTTAATACATAAATTTCTAAAATTCATGCCATTTTTGAAAAATCTGAGATAGTGCAAATTTGACTTTTTATATTTTCTTGCTAAGTTGACCAAAGTGAGATTCTAGCTTGATTTTCTGATTGATTATGTTATATTAAGCTATAACAAAGCTAGATTGATCTAATCCTATAACTTTTAAGCTGTTTTGAGGGATTATGGATCACAAAATCCACACAGTGGACTGTGATGGGTGATCAAAAATGTTTTTGACTTTTCCTTTATATAACCTGAGTTTTTGTAATTTAAATATCCTATATGAACCTATTAGAGTTTTTCTAAACCAAAAACAACAACAAAAACAGTCTGATGCTCAGGTTACTCATATAATCCAAACACTCCTTAAAATTGATGAACTTATGATTTTCAAAGCAAAACAAATTTGTAAACCATGAAACTGATTCCAGATATTATGTTGTGATTATATAAGTACAAATGAGCTCTCAAACACAGTTCTAAACAATAAATACTTAAGAATCACAAATTTGCTATTTTAACTGTTAATAAGAGATTACTAGCAACTAAGGAATTCAATACACAACCATACAATTTTAAGCTATAATATTACCAACTAATAACACAGGAACATAGAAACACCAAGATCTAAGCAAAGAAAGTATTTGAACAGTGAAATGGTAAAATGGAGATAAAAGCTTACAAATGGTACCAAGCTGAGAATTTAGAACAAGGACCAAAGGACACTCTTATAAGCTTACCACTAAGCTACTAACCCAAGGGCAATCCAGTATAGGGGTGAGCGCGGTTCCGGAACCGCACGGAACCGACCCGGAACCGCAAGAACCGAGAACCGAAATATTCATAATTTAGGAACCGAGAACCGGACCGAAGAACATGTTTCGGTTCCGGTTCGGTTCTCGGGTCCGGTCCGGGTATTTCGGTTCTACCCGAATGGAACCGCAAAATTAGAAAAAACGCCACAATACGATCGAGGTTGCCTTGATGCCTCAAAAGAAAAGAACGTATATATGACTCATGTATATATTTTTTAGCACCCTGTATAATAACAGAAGGCTTGAACATGAATGGTACACAAAAACTTCATTTCTGTTGGGCCCTCCTAGTTTACAAATAAAAAACGCATACTTACATTAGTGGTGGGAAGCTGAAGCCAAACAAGAAGCGCAAACTTCATATGATGGTAAAGTGCAAGACAATGTTTTAAAAATCGCGCCTAAGGCGCGCCTACTCCCTAAATCCCACGAGTCTCTAGCCTTTGGGATTTTTTTAGATCGAAGCTCACGACATGCATGAATCCTGTAAAAATCGCAGCGCCTTGGGGATTTTTGCGCTTTAGCGCCTTGGGATTTGTGCGCCTTGAAGATGTAACGGGGTTTTAGCCTTTTTTTCTTAATAGTAAGATACATTTTGGGCTTACATGTTATATACATTTGGCCCTTTAAGTTATAAAATATCTAATAACCCTAATATTTTAGAAAATAACTAAAACACACAATAAACAAAGAATTATGTTTTTTTTGTAATCTAATGTCTAATAATAGTAGCTTATTAACAGATATAAATGTTGTTTCTTTAGTGTTAAGTGTTACCAAACAACTATAGATTTTTGGTTGTTGATAGTTGATAGTTTGATACATGGTAATTTGTTAAATTTTATAAGTCATAAACTCATATATTGTAATGTATATTCAGGAATTTAGGGTAGTTCATGGATTCTGATATGCTGCTTGCTTAATATTTTGGGTTTAAATGCAACATTTGTTATATGTAATAACTATTAAGTGGCATTATGCATTGAATATTGATATTTTTGTGTTATTTAAGTTGCATAAGTTGTCACATATGTTATAAATAAAACCTAAATGTATAGTGCGCCTCATATTTATGAATCCCGCGCCTTGGTTTGCGCCTCGACTCAAGGCTCTTTGACCTCCTTTGCGCCTTAGTGCGCCTTGAGCCTTTCAGAACATTGGTGCAAGAGTGAGAAACCAACAATTTAAGTGTATGCTTATTAGATTTTTATGTTATTAATCACTATTTATACGGGCCTAGCCCATTAGATGGCCTGTCATTCCACAAGTATAACAGATAGGTCGGTTCTTCGGTTCCGGAACCGATACCCGCGGAACCGAACCGAACCGAACCGAGAACCGAAATTCGCAATATTGAAGAACCGAGAACCGAACCGCGGGTCTAAAATTCGGTTCGGGTTGGGTCGGTTCCGGTTCGGTTCTCGGTTCCAGTTCGGTTCTCGGTCTATTTGCTCACCCCTAATCCAGTATACACCCTGCTCCATTGCTTGATCATCTTCTTCATCAATTTTTTATTTTTCACTTATTTATTTGATTTTTTATGATTTTTGAGTTTATCTATTGTAACTGCTTTTAAAGTTTCTAAAAGCTTTCATAAGCTTTCTGAGGAGCTTAAGTGAGCTTGTGAATCTTTAACATCCTCTACAATAGCATATAAGCAAATATGAAATTTTGAATTTGAAATTGCAACAACAACAATTGATACTGAAACCTTGACTTTTATCACTAGAAAAGATTGAGATTACACTGGATATGATAACTAAGAAGTTTGAAAGCTTTGAAATACACTGAAATTAGGAAAATTAATTAAGCGAGCTAAGTTTTACTAAATTACACTAGATACTTGATTACAATGCCTCCCTCTTCTTCTTTATAGATTTTTGAGACTCTTAGTCGACCTCTGAATCTATCCCACCTCATCTCAGCCATTGAATCCTTTGAATTCATCCCATACGTACAAGTGGTATTTTTGGTGCCAAAAGTCCTTTAGTTAACTTGGGGCCGACATTTTGCAATTAAAGATTATTGGGAGCTTGTGGAGGTGGCAGGGGACAAGGAAGAGTAGTTTGGTGGCCAAGTTGGGGGTTTAGGTTGAAAACAGAGGTGTAGATATGGAGGTGGAGTGTATTTTGGTGGGGAAGCATTAAATGTTGGTGTGGGTTAGCTGTGAGGTGGAAGGTATGTGAGGGGAGAGTAGGTGATGAGCTGGGGGGTGAGGTTGGTATTGGTGTTTGCAGGGGGAAGAGGAGAGTGAACAGTGGTGATGGTTTGGCGGTTTTGGGGAAGTCAAACGGGGTCAAACCCCATTTTAAATATTAAGGGTGTGGGCCGGTTGTGTTTTGGGCCAGGGGTAAGGAATGGGCTAGGGTGGTTTGTGTTTGGATTGGAATTGGATTATTTATTTTGGTTTTGGTTTTGATATAAAGGGTCCGGTTTGGTTTATGGTATTTAAGGCCCAAGGACTAAACTTGAAATTCCTGCATAGTTGAGGGACCTGATGTGACAAGCTTCCAAACTTCATTCAAGGGACCATACCTGCCACATGTTAATAGTACAAGGACCATAATTGTATTTTTTTCAATTTTAAACCTTAAAGGACCATTTATGTCATTTTCTAAAAATTGAAGGGTTGAAGTTATAATTTCCCAAAAGTTATCAAAAGGTCCAATTTTGCCATTTAAGAATAGTACAAGGTTTACTTTTAATATTTTTCCATTTTTTAAAAACCTTAAGGACTAAATTTGACATTTTTCAAACTTGAGGGACTAAAGTTGTCATTTTGCAATTTTTTAACTTTAAAGGACTAAACTTGACAACTTATGAATCCCTAAGGACCTTTGATGATATTTTACATATTTTGGATTACCAGGGACTAGATTTGCCAATTTTTCAAAGTTCAGGGACTGAAACTGTAAATTATGTGAAATATGTTGTTTTTCATCAGTTTTCAATCCTTTTGCATAAAAACACAATACAGGGATATTTTATGTATTTTAAGGCATTCCTGTGTGTTTTCAGATGTTTCTGTAGTCTAAATGTGACATAAATGATGAGTATTTACACACTCATCAACCGTAGAGGGGGGTGAATACGGTTTCTTCGGCTTTTTAGATGTTTAAAAACTTTAAGCCAAAAAGAACATCAAGTGGTTGTATAATAATCCAACAACCACTAACACAACCAAAGTATATAAAGCGAGTAAGAACACAACGATATATACTGGTTCGGGATGGGGGGTTTATACCATCCGTACGTCCAGTTGCGAATCTGCGACTCTGATACTATTCACTAGTATAATACTTTCGGTGGACTATAAACCGTTACAATTTACTCCACCGATATTCACCAATATCGATGCTCACAAAGAAGGAGTTACTCCCCAACGGTATTCCGCCCTCAGAAACCACCCAAAAGAATCTCGCGATTCGACTTCACCTAAGGGTCACCACGACCACTACCAAGACTTCCCACCGGAAGTATCAAACCCCAACTAGATCCCCAATGATCTAGGCTTGGTCACCAAGACACAAGACTTCCCTTACAAACAATTAAATGAATGAATAAGTGTTTGTTCAATCAAGCCCTAACCTAACCTAGTGACTCGATTCTAATAGAAAGGGTATAGATAAGAAGACCCTCGACATAATCACAAGAGTGGATTAGGTTCTTGTGATTCTTCCCTTGCAAAGATATGTGTTCTTCAAAAGATGATAGTATGAAAATCAAGAACACAAGATTAGAGATAGAGAGATTTGAGAGTGTTTAGAAAGAAAGAATCTAGAGAGAAAGAATAATGGCAAGGGGTGAGGAATACAAGACGCAAGGGTGGTATTTATAGGCCAATAACCCAAACTTGGGAAATTTTACTGAGGCCGACGCGTCACCCGCGCGTCAGCGCGCGGGCAGCGCGCCAGGCTTCTGTAAACATTCCCCAAGTGTTGGGTGTTTGGATATTATAAATACCTATCCTTGCTAAACCCCCAATTGTACTTCACACTAAACCTTAACATTAATCAATCTAAGGTTTACCAACTCAAATAGCCAATTCGAAAATCATTTGTGAAGTGTTTAAAGAGAAAAAAAATTACCAAGGGTATAAAGTGTAGATAGGGTAATTTGAAAGGGGTAGAAGTGTTATTCCTCACATGGCATAGAAAAAAGAGAAAGAATATGCCAAGGTATATTCCATTGCTTGGGGGAAGAATGAGATGGAGGGTTGAGATTAGATGGTTTGAATTGGATGGCTAGGATCAAAGAGAGCCTTCTTTGGTTTTCAAATTATTTGGCATGTGTTGAATATGGATGGTTGAGATGTGTTGATTTGAAATAGATGGCTAAGATCAAAGGAGCCTATGTTTCGATTAAGAAGGGATATTCCAAAGGAATATGCTTTGCTTGGGGGGAAAGGGTGAATCAATGGTTGAGATGGTTTTGGTTTGAAATTGATGGCTTGGATTAAACACATGTGATGGTATAGAGAGGAGGGTGAGGTGAATGGTTGAGATGTGTTGTAATTTGAATTCAATGGCTAGGATCAAAGGAGCATCCTTTGGAATTTAAATAATTCCCATGTGTTGAAAATAAAGGGTTAAGATGTGTTGTAAGGGAATAGATGGTTGAGATGTAAAGTGTGTAAGGGAATTTGTAAGAGTGTAAGAGATTGTGTAAGAGAATATATGATTTAGATATGATTGGATTTATCTTTTGTGGGAATGAGATTAAGAGAAGATTAAGAAGTAATCCAATTGTCATTAAGAAGAAAAGGTTTAGACAATTAAGATTATAAGTTGAGAAAATCATAGGTTACTTATAAGTTCAAGTAACACAACGTCGAGAATCCATAGTTTCATATCTCGTGACTTTCCACGACTCGACGTTCTTAACTAATACCTTGGTTCAAACAAGTTAAGTGATTTGCCTTGATGTAAAGCATAACCCAAGTCGGAAAGGACGGGATATGAGCATATGGATGCTTTAACACGATGTCACGTGAAATATATAAGCTCCCCTAAGTTTAGAAAAGCCTTGGCTAGAGGCGATAGTTAGAAAACACGAGTTGGTGTTTTTCTCGTAAATAGGTGTTTTAAAAGTAGGATCTCTCAAGTCTCAAAACTCGTTTCGAGTGTTCTCAATTAAGCACATAACATATTCATACATGTATTGAAAGATCCACATTTGTCGGGTAAGGGGAAAGCCGACTTTCAAAATTCGCCCGGAACCATACTCTGTCCTGGCGCGTCACCCACGCGTTGACGCGCGGGCAGCGCGCTAGGAGCAGATATGGGCTCTGGCGATTTTGAGCTAACGTTTGTTATTTTATGTGTTTCGATGGTTTATTTGTCATCATTAAAACATGAAGAGATCTTGATCATGTTGCCTCAACACCTTTATTCGTAATCCATATCATCCACCATCATGGAGGGTGATAATATCCTTGGTTCCTTCATCCCACCACAATAAAACCACCAAAACCCACCTGAACAACCTAGAACACGTACCTTAGGAGAATACTCCCGACCTAGCCCCCAAGGATATCGAAACACCATTGAGCTCAACCAAGACGCCAATGTGTCTCCCTTGCATTCCGACACCATCCGGTTGGTGCAAAGCAGATGTGCATTCCATGGACTTCGTTCCGAAGATCCAAACCAACATCTCAAGGATTTCCTTAAAATCGTTGATTCCATAGACCTTGATGTTGGCACTCGAGAGACGACACGATTGCGTCTCTTCCAATTCTCTCTACGTGACCAAGCTAGTCAATAGCTTGAGCATTTACCCATGGAATTCATCACCTCTTGGGATGATCTCACCTCCCATTTCCTTGCTTAATTTTTCCCACCGGGAAGAACTACCAAGTTAAGGAATGATATCTTGGTGTTGCAATAACGTCAAGATGAAACTCTTTACGAAGCATGGACTCGTTTCAAGGACTTACTCCAAAAAGTCCCTCATCATGGCATTGTTCTTTGGCTCCAAGTCCAAATCTTCTATGATCATGTCAATCAATCCACAAGGCAAACCATTGACCAAGCGGCCGGTGGTAAGCTACGTGACAAGAATGCGGAAGAATCGTGGGGAATCATAGAAGATCTTGCTCTCTATGAAAACGGATGTTGGAATGACCCCCGCAAATTGAGTAAAACAGTTAAGGTAATATATTTGCCTTCGAATAACTCAAGCATTCCCAACCATAAGATCATGGAACTTGAATACCAAGTCAAGTTTCTCATGAAATCTTACGAAGCTCCTAAACCTCCAAGCCAAGTGAACAAAATCATTTCTTCATGTGAGTTATGTAGTAGTCCTCATGACACTCGTGATTACATGGAACTCCCTAAACAAGCTTTTGCGGACTACGCATCCTCACGTACCGACAGAGCGAGAGAAAAGTGGTTCACTTTCAAACCCAAGCCAAACACTTATGGTGATTCATACAACCCCTCTTGGAAAAATCACCGAAACTTTAGGTGGAAACAAAACCAATACTCGCTCAAAACAATTCTTCCAGTCCACCTAATCGTTTCCAATCAAACGGTTCATCCTCGAACCGTACTTTCAACAATAATCCTTCCAACAGTTACAATAGATCCAACTACTTTGAAGGATTAATATCCAATTTTATGGCATCTCAAGAAGCTCGTTTAGCCAAGTTTGAAGCTGATTCTAATCAACAACAAAACGAGATGACCAATAAAATTGACAATGTGATAAAGGCTCTTAACAACCAAGGAATAACCCCGTCAAGTAAGGATGTTAGAAACACAAGTGGCGGAAGCAATGTCAAGGATCCTTCATAATCAAAACATGTTCACTTCGTCAACGTCGTTACTATTAAGCCGCCAAATAGGAGTATTAATGAGGAGGATAATGAGAATGTAGTGGAAGACAATAGTGGTCCTAAGGAGGATATTGAGAAAGAAGATGTGAAAGAAGTAGATGAGGTAGGTGAAAATTACTTTGACAAGTTCCCAACAGATGAAGAACTAGCCTATCACAAATACTTGTTGCGCGATCCTTGCCCATTCTTAATAAGAAGAGTTCCTATCATAGCACATGGTAATCCTAAAAACATCAACATACCATGCAACATAGGACACCTTGACGTATGGAAGGCCTATATTGACCTTTACTCTCCTATAAACATAATGACTAGCACATACAATAATTTGATAATGAAAAAGCAACTCTTACCTAGGCAAGATCCCGAAAACCCTAATAAGATGAGTAATTTCGTTAGGAGGATTAAAGGTATGCATGTGTTTGTAGGAAATTTCACCTATGTCACGGATTTCGTAGTAGTGGAAGACATTATTCCGCCATCGACCCTTGTTTGTCCATGTTGTATTAGGAAAGCCATTCATAGAGGTCTCTAAAATGACTTACGACCCATCATTATGGATAGTTAAGTTCGAGGATGAGACCGACAAAATTGCCTACCAAATGCCATATAAGATAGAAAAATTTCGTCGTATACCAAACCTAGAAAAGGAACTTAAGCAGTCGGTCTACTATAGGAATGAAGAAAATAAGAGGAGAGTAGTTGACTATGTGATGAAAAAAATATTTGGGTTTTACAAAGAATGTTTGCAACTAGGTCCATAATATAAAACCAAGATAGTAGATGACCTTGAGAACGTGATGGAGGATGGAGTCATGTAATAGGGCTCGACTTTGAGTCTAACTACAAGACTCGTTAATAAAGAAAAGCGCTTCTTGGGAGTCAACACAAGCTTTTTAATTGTTTGATTGTTTGTTTGTTTTTATTGGATTTCATATATATGCTCCATCTTTATTTGTTTATTATTCATGTCTTACATATTTTGTGAAAGTGCTTTATTTTGTTTTTAACTTCGCTTTAATCACATATAAAGGTATTTTGCAAAAAGATAAGTGTAGGGAAGATCATATTTGTTTTTAAGAACGAATTTGACATGAATAATAACAAATATTGATTTAGCATATATATTAGTATGTTTGTTTGAGTCAAATACTTGTATCGAGTCACAATTAATGTTCTACAGAATTTCCAGGTGTTAAAACTCAGATTTTTCCAGAAACAAAGTATAAAAAAAATTATGTCAGATCATTCCTGACGGCGTCAGGTACTGTATCTGTAAAATTTTCCAGTTTTTTTTTTCTGCTGGAAATCTTCTAATTTTGAAAGATCTTTAATTTTAAAATTCCAGAAACCTATAGACATTTATTTTGCAAGCATTATATCTTACATTGTTTTCTAGGATTTAATTTGTTATGTAGATTTTACCGCCGATTTTATGTGAGGTTTTGTGTTTGTTTTCTTAGTTGTTTACAGGTTATATTGGACAAGAAGATGATTTTATATTTCTTGACTGAAGCTTTTCATGTTCATTTTCTTGGAGGGGAGTATTAGTTTCTTTCATTATCTTTTTTCTTTACTTTTATATTTTTTAGGAACATTGTGGACAATGTTCGGTTTAAGTGTAGGGAGAGTAAACTGGGATACCTTAGAAACTATAACTCCGCTTGATGTTTGTTTTATTCTAGAGTAAATGTGTAATAAACTAAAGAGAAATACTTGTTAGGGCAATTTTGGCACCAAATTAAAATTTTTTTTGCAACATATAAGAGTGAAACTTTAGTCTAATGGATAGGGATTATATGACTAGCACAAAAAAACCATATTACTCAAAAAATTTCACCCCAAAAATGTGAGGTTCGCTTTTAGATTGTTAGGAAAAAGCGTTCATCTTTGATGCTCGTGAGTGTGCCGGTAGTATTTAGATTCTAGAACTTGCGTTTGTGATACATCCCAAGACCACTAGTGAGACTACATTCGTGTATTTAGGATTTGCTATATGATAAGAGGCATTAGGATAAGCCTTGTTTTAAACATGTTTAAAAAATACTTTACAAATAAAGTCAAGTAATTTTCTCACACCCTTGCAATTTACTCATCTTTAGTATACGATACCCCTAGTACACCCCTCAGATTATATCCTTTTCGTTTCAAACTTTAAGAATCTTACTTAAAAGAATAATTTGGTTACAATCCACGGCCAATGTATACCCAAATCGTCTTAGCCTACCTTGTATGCACTCATTTTTAGTGCATTATTGTTACAACATAATTGTTTGAATCCTTTGTTAATTGTTTAATTGATTGCATGGTTGCTAAGTTGAGTCATATCATGTACATACAGTTTGGGACTCTTGGGTTAAAGTACTAGCCGTTACAAAGTGAAAGGAAAAATCATTAACCCTTATATATGTTAACGTTTAAAGTATTTCAAGTGTTTTAATTTTCTTGATTCGGGTAATTAGAATAGTTATGTGTAAAGGATGTAAAAGTTCAAGTATAGGAAGGATGCAAGCTCCCTTTGATGTATTGTTTTGGATAGTAGAGCAAAACTGTACTAAAAAAAAAAAAAAAAAAAAAAAAAAATGAAAAGAAAAAAAGAAAGAAAAACATACGAGCTACCATCTGTTTTTTTTTTTTTATTTATGTTTATGTCAAAATAGTGTCTTGAAAAATACCAAAAGAGTTGTAGTTAGTTTAAGTTGAGTCAAGTCTTGGCTTAGCAACACCTCTTTGTACATGTAATTGACCAAGACAATTAACATGCCACCAGTAAAATATCTCTTTATCCAACAAACCGTGTTTTCCTTACCCTTACACCTAACGTTATAACCTTTTAAAAGATCTCTTTGATAGTTTATCCTAGGTGCTTACGCCAAAGTGGTGGAGGTTTGATCCTTTCCCAAGCCTATGGTAATCTATATGCTATGACAGGTAGTGAGTGATATTTTCCCATTTCCAAATGTGATATATATCTTTATAACACCCGAGAGATGTGAGAATCCAAATACTTAATGTAAGGTGCTAGTGTATAATTTATGTGCTTGTTTTGACTACGGTAGAACGATTGCATGTTGAATTACTTTTATGTTAATGTTAAATGACTCATAACTTATAAATTAATTAGTATAAAAGCTCATTTGCTTGAGGACAAGCAAATCTTAAGTGTAGGGATATTTGATAATGATTTATTTGATAGGCTTTTAAGGGGTCATTTAAGCCTTAAATCGTGTTTTTATAGTCAAATATTGCCTCAAATCATCTTTTTTTTTTTTTTTTTAATCATTTTAGGAGCTTGAGACGTGATTTCTAGAATTTGGAGCATTTTGGACGTTTTTGGGCTAAAAAGTAATGAAAACAGCAAAGTCGGGGAAAACCTGTCATGAATTGCACCTGACGGCGTCACGCCATAATAGGTGACGCCGTCACTTGAAGATAATACTGTGGAAAATCTTACACATGACGCTCTAGAGAACTTTTGAAGGTTTTACACCTGACGGCGTCAGGTGTAATTACATGTAGACCATCTAGTGTTAACTTAATGAGAGACGGCCCAAAAGACTTTATGAGTGACAGCGTCAGGATTGAACCTGACGACGTCAGAGGTTTAAGAAAGACGACGTCAGAAGGTCGACTTGCACAAGAAGAAATCCTAATCGCGGCGGTCTGACGGCGTCAGGATTTTTATAACCTGACACCGCCCGCCTTGTAAATATATATACTTTTCGATTTTTCATTCATTAGTGTGCAACTTTGGAGACAAAAACCCTAGTACGATTTTCACAAGATTTTTAAGGTTTTCATACCCTCTTTTCTTCCATGTTCAATTGAAGATAAGTTTTCTTTTAATCATTCAATATGTCTATGTGTTGTTTGATTATTTGTTTATCTTTTCTACCTTTTAACATGTTAACTTAAGTTTGTTAGTGTTTGCTTAGATCTAATGAAACCTAGTTATTGATTATTGATGAGTTGCCTATTGTTTAGTTGATTGATTCGTGTTATGTTAAGAAAACCGGTTGACCTCCATTGTGTAACAAGCTTGAATGTCTTAAAAAATGTAATCTTATGTGCGCTACGATTTTTCTCGTTGTATTTAATGCATGAATTGATGTTTGTGATTCTATTATAGTGTACTTAAATCGCGGTCATAAGAGAAATTGATATACATAGAGTTGGGGAAGTTAGCACACTCCCACGACTGGTATTAAGGAATACAACGCTTCAACTAAAATATATGCACTGTGACATTCAACGAATCAATAAAAGATAATTAGGGAGTAATTATATCTAAGTAAACACGTTTGTCTCATTATAAGAAGTTCACCACTTTTATTTTCTTGTTATTTAATTTTTGTCAATTAGTTTAATTATTAGTTTTGGTTAGTTAACTAGCAACTAATTCCACCCACTCCTTCAGAACTGAGATTTTACTTGTTTTTATAAAATATAAAAATACAAAAAGAATCGTCCCTCACCTTTAAGATTAAATTGACAAACACTTCAATCTAACGACACTATTCTCCTAGAGAACGATCAATCCCCCTGACATATCTATGCTACACTACAACGACCAGGTACACTGCCTGGAGGATTGCAAGCTTCTCACGATCCCTTGAGAAGTAAAACCTTTTGTGAGGCCGCAATACTCGCATCACTTATTCGCCGTGAGTCTCTTCTATTTTTTTAGCTTGTTTACAAGCTTATTTGATGCGGCTCGTTTGTGTTTCCTTCCGGTTGGGCCTCGACATCACCACAACCCATAAGGGTGTGGGTTATGGTCCATTTGATTTTGGGTTGGGACGGGCCGATGCTGTTTGGCTTGTGGTCTCATTTTAGTCTGTTTGGTTTGATTTACAACGCGATCTCTTTTTTGTTTTTGATTTGGAATAAATGTCGAGCCATAGGTTTAGTTTAGGCCGATTTGGAATATTGTTTTGGTTGAACGGTGATATTATTGTTACTCAATTGGATTTTGTATATGAGTTGTGATGTTTTGGCCATGTCAAGCGTTAGCCGAGACCCCATGGTCTCGGTGTGACCTTGGTTGCCTATATGGACTTGATAGATTGATTGACTTGGACTATTGAATGTTATGTTGACTTGGTTGACTTGGTTGACTCGGCGCTTGTGACTGACGGAATATTTTGTTTGTTTTGGGTTCGGGTTTGAAATTGGTGACCTGAGGGAAATAAATGGTTGACCGTGACTCGAACACAAATAGAACTCGTGTGTTTTGACTATTATGGACTCAACTTGGACAAAATAAAAGAAAGAAAATAAAAACAACTGTTAATTAAAATTTGTAAAGTAAAAGGTTATTAAATTAGTTAATAACAAAGTAAAGTAGTAAAAGTGTACGTGAGGTATTTTGGGATAAAAATAGGACACGCGAGGGCTATTGCACTATTCGAGGCACGTTACTCGTGGTTTATTAGTATTTGGACTTGTTGGAATTATTCGTGTGATTATTATTTGAGTTACGGATTGGTATAACGTTAATAGACCCGACCAACATAGTTATTGGACTTATTGGATTGCCGTTTATTTGTGATATGTAGGTTTGGCTTTGGATTAATAAGTGAGACGAAAGAATTATTTGACTTATCGGGTTGACGAATCCAATAAGGATCCAATAATCGATCCGGATACCTTATTAAGCTTTAGCTTAATCGTTTAGACCTTTAAGTTAATATGAGCTTGACTTGATGATTGATTGGTAGTTAAATTACGTTGGGATTTTGCAACACCGGACTTGGGACATATACTTGTACTTAGACTATTAATGGACTTTCGACATATTTGACTATTAGACACGAAACGACTATAGTACATTAGACTCGTAATGAATTTAATGTATTCGAGTCGCAACGGACAAACAATGTGGAAATAATGTCTAAACGAACAATAATAATTAGAAATACTCGTTATAATTATTACTTGGGAAATTGATTTTCAATAAAGTCTTTTGACTTGGAAACGTTCGATAAACGAATGAGACATGGTGAAATTTTGTAAAATTAATATACTTAAGGTCTTTTCCAAGATTCTTTTGCCTTAAGTCCAAATTTATTTTAAATTATAAAACAAGTGTACTTTGTATAAATAATTGGGATTATGGGAAAACTACCAACGATTACCAATCGACTCATCTTATTTGATATGTTTGTTGTTCGTTATCTCTTTGAATTCTCTTCGGCATCTCTTCTTGACTCGAGTTCTTGTTAATACTCTTCTCGACTATTCCGTTATTCATTCCTTTTTGACGTGTGTACTCTTGAGTCTATGTTCTCTACCATTACATGAATGATGATACCAAACTCTTCTAAAAGGTTAAAACGAGTTTATTTTTGGAAATGAAAATGGTTAACTTTCGGAAAACTCTTGCACATTTGAATCCTTTTTGTGAATTATATTTTGAGACAAGTCTTTATATTATTATTAGGTCGTGCCAAGTACGTTGTGTTGTGATACATAGTTATCGTTGTACTATACTATCCTTGATTATGTTGTGTTAGTGCATTGTTGTGACTAATGTGAGTTACATAGCCCCACTTTTACTCTTATTACTGTTTTATTAAAATCTTGGGGTGAGAAAACATGCAAAACCTTTTATTTATTGGACCTGAAATTGTGTTTGTGATTTATGAAACTGTTACGTGAATTGACTAATGTTATTATTATTACATGGTGCTTTTGTGTGCGGTTATTGCTATATGGTGCTCATGTGCACGAATATTATTATGTGGTGCTCCTGTGCGCAGTTATTATTATATGTTGCTTCTGTGCAAGCAGTTATTATTATATGGTGCTCCTTGCGCATGGTTAAGGTTTCAACTTTATAACTTAGTCAGCGTAACATATGAACTTTGTATATTTGATATTATGGTCCAATGTTTGTGATTTAAGTTCAAACCTATGAACTCATCAGCGTTAGCTGACCTTTTTAGCATGTTTTCTCGGAAAATTGATGCTTAAATGTTTGGATGTCAAATTGTTGGAGGCTTGGCAAGCAGCATGGTTTAAGGATCAATTTGACTCTTATCTTGTTTGGGACCTATCTTTATGTTTTCTTTTAGGCCTTATTTCCGTACTTTTGAATAAATGTAAGGAGCCGTTTGGTTGGTGGGTTTCCCCACCATACAATGACAATGATTGTCATTTAAAATGTTTGGTTGAGTTTTTATATAGTAAAGTATGAAATTGATTTCGTGGGTCCCATGCTGGATTCCCATAGACTCATTCCCTATTATATTGGTACTTTTTCAATTCATTCCGCGGGCAATATTTTTTTCCACTACAAAATTCAATTATCTATACACTTTTTCACACAACCAAACATTAACATTGATAATGATAAACTTTTATTATATCCATTGTCATTCCACCATATACCAAATCCGATACCCATTGTGATTCATAGCAACAAACCAAATGGCCCCTAAAGTTGAAGTTTGGATTTTGAAATGTTTTATCTAAATGGGTAATGTTATTCTGTTATCTTGTGCTTGTGTTGTGTACGAATTTCGTAGCACCCCAATGCTTGTTTTGTCTTCCGCTGAACCAAATTTTGGGAGTGTTACAGAGACCCTTACCTTATACATCTCTTTTGAGTGATCAATTGACTCTTCTGCAAAGACCTAGCCCTAAATAATGAACACCTTTTCCAGTGACCTTTTAGTCAGGACATCTGATTGATCGACCTCATTCCTTAATTCTCCAAAAGCCCTTCTTAACCAGTCAAGTAAACGTTTGCAATAAGAGAATAATACCATTGAAACAATGTCCCAAACCACGTTAGGCAAAAATATATAATGGGTCATATGCTCATATGATTAAAAACTTTACCTACAATCTTAATATGAAACATGTATTTAAAGTTCTGCAAACTATAAATCATATTCAAGATGAGTATATTGAACTACTTATAAGTCTCATAAACTCACATGCTTTAAACATAAATCATGTTTAGTTTAATATACGATACTCGTAATAACTTTGGAGTTCAATTTTTCAACCCATACATGCACGGATTATTAAACGTGTTTTGTAAAATTAATAATTTTCAGATATATTATAGGCCTCACGCTTTAGCAGTTAAGGCGAAGATTTTGCGTTTTTAAGACTTGACATAAAGCGGCACAAAATATGAAAATATTTTTATATTTATATCATATTTCATATATATCGAGTTTACAAAAAGCGTTGTAAATAATAAATAAGGTTAGTAAACTATCATTACATATAATATTATTCATTTTTTTATTGGGGTTGAATAAAAAAACTCACCACGCTTCACATTTTAGCGCGTCTTTTCCTGCCTCATCTCACGACACACCTAGAGTTTACGCCTTGATATATTTCGTAACGTGAGGGTCACGCCTTACATCTTAGCGGTGCCTTCGCGCCGCCATGACACATCTTTTAAAACCATGAGAAAAATTACTAAATAATAACTTGAATGCGTTGTTAATATATGTATAATCTCATGTTAATTTGCACATAATACTATCATATGCTTTCGTTTTCATATTTTGTAATATCGTACATATACATAGTTTGGTATTACAATCAATTTAGTATAGTAATTATGTTAATATTACTAATAAATGACAACAATAATAATAAATGTTGTTACTCGTGTTAGTTATGGGCAAGATTTTCAAGATCGGTCGCCCACTTTGCACACCCTGAAAAACGACCCTGATACTTCACCCTCCATGTAATAGGTGACTATGAAAGACATGCCTTAAAAAGTATGTTTGGTATTAGGTCATTAGTGTATTTTTATGGCAAAGTAATCATGATTATAAAGAAGAATATAAATTGAAAAAGCTTAAACACAATAAATTTTTTGATTCGGGTTTCTCACCAACGCTATTGAGAGGATTCAATTTTTGTAGGTATAGAACTCATTTTAATGTGACTTTAATCCAAAATATGTAATAAAAATCAAATCAATGATGAAAATTTCGCGATTTGGTTATATAAGAACAATTGTAACCCATACGTACAAATTTAGCAAATCCTTACAATAACTAGATTTTTACAAACATTTGCAAATCAAATATGGGATTTATAGATTTGATTCACTATCGAGTATCAATTGATGTATACTAGTGAATTAAATACAAAATTATGAATCAATATCTCAAACGAAGCCTTATCAATTTTCTTTTCAATATAAGCCTTCTCAATGGATTGAACCGTATCTATAAGGAGAGAGTGAAATTTTAGGAATGGGAAATAATTTAAACAAAAGCTTACATTTTGTGTGGCATTAGCATATTGAATCGTAAAAAAGGGTTTGTTGTTACAATCAATAGATCCTTTTTTTTTTTTTTTTTTTTTTTTTTTTTTTTTTTTAAAGAATTACATTAAATTTCGTCTGGTGGCAAAATAAAACAATGTAATTTGCCAATAAAAGTCACAATTGAGGTTCAAATTGGTAAAACTATTAAATTTCGTCTAATTATTAAATGTGCTGAAAATATTTATGCGTCAATTTTGTAATTAAAAAAAAAAAAAAAAAAAAAAAAAAACCTTGAATAATGAAAGGCGTAATTAACAAAACTTTAGTTATTAAATTTTAAATAAAGTATACTTATCAGTTTTCATGTATTTTTATAACCTTATAAATTTAGTAAATACATCATATACTTTATATTTTATAAAAGAAAAATAACAATATGTTGTTGTTATTTATAAATATTATTATTAGTATATATTAAACTAATAAATTTGCACAGAATTATAAATATAAAAGAATAGTACTAGTTATTGTGACATGCAAATGAATACACGAGATTATACATATACGAACGACTCATGTTATTCTTCTTTATGAAATTAAGGATATCCGAAAAAAAAGTATTTTTTTAACTATCCGCATTCAATACGACTCATGTCATTCGTTTTTATAAGTTTAACTGGCGTAGGTTTAAAAGCGGCTTAATTATTATTAACAGGGATATAAATATCAAAATGAATACATGGCCTCATACGTTACCGTGAGATAAAAATAAAAGACCATATTGTACATAACAACACAATTTTTTTTCAATTTCATTATGTGCTACTAGACACATATAATGTCTAGAACATGACATAAATAGTTAAATTTAAACAAGATCAACTTAAACATCATGCTTAAACAAAGCCAAATCATTCGTTTAACACTATACAAAATATTAATCGATATTAACAAATAATAAAAAAAATTATATAAAAACCCGTGCATGCATGGTTATTATAACTATATAATTATTAAAATTTTATAATATTTTTAGAGAAAATCTTAAATATTACAAAATCATAAATTTATAAATTGTCACAATATTTAACTTTAAAACAAAGTTATTAAAATATTATTATCCGTTATACTATCTGCTCAAACCCCGTGCGTGCATGAATTCTAAAACTAATTATGATTAACCAGATTAATAGCAATTATAAATATAAGAGAAAAGTCCAAAATACATCCCTGAGGTTTGGCATTTGCTCGCTTTACATCCTTTTTCTTTTTTCTCCTCAAAACTCATCCCTAAGGTATTAAAGTTGGCACAAAACCATCTCTCTGTTAGAAATATCAGTTAGCATCGTTAGTCCTCATTGAGTTAAAATATTGCATTGTTAGTCCTCATTGACTATAGAGTTAAAATATTTGCATCGTTAGTCCTTATTGAGTTAAAATATTTGCGTTGTTAGTCCTCATTGAGTTAAAATATTTGCACCGTGGTGGTGGCGGTGGTGGTGGGTGTTGGTGGGTGGTGGTGGGTAGTTGTGGGTGGTGGTGGGTGGCGGTGGTGGTGGTGGGTGTTGGTGGGTGGCGGTGGGCGGTGGTCGGTGGTGGTGGGTGGTGGGTAGTGGTGGGTGGCGGTGGTGTTGATGGGTGGTGGTGGCGGTGGTGGGTAGTGGTGGGTGGCGGTGGTGGTGGTGGGTGGTGGTGGCAGTGGTAGGTGGTGGCGATGGTAACGATGCAAATATTTTAACTCAATGAGGACTAACGATGCAAATATTTTAACTCTATAGTCAATGAGGACTAACGATCCAAATATTTTAACCAAATGAGGACTAACAATGCAAATATTTTAACTCAATAAGGACTAACGATGCAAATATTTTAACTCTATAGTTAATGAGGACTAATGATGCAATATTTTAACTCAATGAGGACTAACGATGCAAATATTTTAACTCTTGTTAGGAGATAACGGAAAATAATTTGCATCGTTAGTCCTCATTAACTGATATTTCTAACGGAGGGATGGTTTTATGCCAACTTTAATACCTTAGGGATGATTTTTGAGTCGAAAAATGAAAAAGAATGTAAAGCGAGCAAATGCCAAACCTCAGAGATGTATTTTGGATTTTTCTCTAAATATAAATTCTGTTTTCTCAATCGTTTTAGTTAAATATATCATAATAATAATTTATTGTTTAATATTTAACGAGTAGAATTAAAAATTAATCATGCATGATAATTGTAGAAAAAATCTTGAGTATCAAAACATTTACTGGAATAAAAGAATATTTTTTTCATCTCAAAATTATTGTTACTAAACAAAAATCATACAATTTAATAAAAGTGTGACCATTATAATTACCAATTACTCAAATAAAGTATTCTTTAACTAAATTCTCTTTTTTATTATTTAAAATAAAAAATATACAATTATTTTGAAATATCCAAAAAGAAAAATATAGACTATAATTTTGAAATGAAAGAATATTTTTTTTGTCGTTATAAATTGAAATTTGAGCAATCCCATTATTCAATCATATTGCTTAATCTTTGCACACGTCAATAATGAAATGTCCTCATATCTTATTGATCAATCAGAAGCTTTAGTTTTGCTCGATCAACGTTATTACACAACAATTGAAATACTTATAATTTGCATTTTTCATAGTACTCGTAAAAATTAAAAAAACGAACGTGGAAACCCTATTTTTTACATTCCACATCCATATTGTAATAACACAAGAGCTTCAAGGTAAAACTAACACCTTAATTGTGAAAAGTAAAGTTCAATTTATAGACTAATTATGAGTCTCTCTATTTTTAATATGTACAAAATTGGCTACAACTTTGAATATGACTTAAAAAAAAAGCATTTACAGCCTCTTAACTATGTCAATTTGTTATGATGAACTTTACTTAATCAACCATGCATATCTCATGCGTTTATACAGGGTTATACAATAATACACATAATTAGAAAAACTTGGTGGCTTTGGAGCTAATGCAACACAACATAAAACACCAAATTTCACTAGTAACGAATAACCACAAAAATATCTAAATCCTTCTCGAGTCCACTTTCTTGACCTAATGCATCAAATATTCAAATGATATCCAAGGATTTTGGTTTAATGGTATATGAGTTGATTATCAACCTATATGTTTTGAATTCAGTTTTTGTTGAAGACATTGTGAGGTATTATGTGTGAGAATTGTGATAGGTGATATAAGTATATAAGTTGTAGTTAAAGAAAATCAAATATTCAAATGTGCAACTTTTTCTTCTCTCTATTAATCAGAGGTTTAACTCCTGACCATTTGGAAAATTCATTGCAGCTAAAGAACTTTGATTAAAGAAGTTAAAGAACTCCATAATTGACGATGTATGTTGTACACCCAAACAACATAAATACGATTAAAGATGGAAATATTCAAGGGAAATTATCGCGACATTATTTAGTTAGGTAGACATCTTGGCATACATATTTGGAAGAAAATAAGGACATTTATATGAAAGAAAGGTATGTTTCTTAAGACATTGGTGTTTAGTTGAAGAAAAAATTTCTTAATTGTCTATTTTCAGATTTGCAAAAAAAAAAAAAAAAAAAAAAAAAAAGTAGTTTTCCACAAAACATAAAAAACACGTTAATGTGATATTGTTTTCTATTCTCAAGAAAACAGTTGTGAACAAGGAAAACAAACAAAAATGTGTTTTGTAGTTTCCCTTGTTTAAGTAGGAAATGCAATTTTCTATTTTGTAAAGAATATTGATGAGAAACATTTGATTTGAGCGAAATTTCTATTTTTATTTTTTATTTATTTATTATTATTATTATTATTATTATTATTATTATTTACAAAACATTTTATAGAAAGCATAGGTATTTCCTTTTAACTAAACGCACCATATCTATCTCTATCTTGATCTCATAGTGAATACCGTTTGCTTTCATGTTTCAAACTTAAGTTTGCTGCATGCATGTTTAGCATTTGTTGTATAAAACATTTTCGTTACAAGTTGTTTGCTATAAAGTGTAAAACAAACATATAAGGTTGGATGCTAAAAGCTTCTTCTATTATCGTTTATAACAAACTAAAAAAGCTAGAAGCTTGTTGCTAAAAGATAAACGCTTAAAAAATACGGTCTTTGTCTTGATATAAGGTTTAGTGACGAAACCCGACACTCATTAGCAAAATATATGAACACTAAGAAACTTAAAAATTTCATCTTTTTAATATATGGTTTTTCAAGTCTGTCTAATAAATTAAACTATGGAATTAAAATGGTCAATGGTAGAAATTGGTAGGACAAGGTAGAAAGAACCATTCTTATACAAAGAATTAAGGAGGGTGAAATGCCATGAATTCATATATGACTTCATTCATGGAACTTAAATTAATCTCTCAACCTCCCCACATTGAATTGAAGATTCAAATGCATTTAAGCACTCATTAAGGGATCCATTTTAAGTGCCAACCAAACTCCACCAAAAAGGACCTTCTCAGGAATTCAATCCCTCTCTGGCGTTGCTATTATGAACTCATTCAAGTCATGACTCTCCTCATTTCTCTTTCATGTACTACCTAGCTTCTTTATTAAATTTATTGTAAGATAAGAAAGTGAGAAAATCAAGAATATTAAAGCTTTGATATGTTCATAACGAGTTAATTTGAGTTAAGCTGTATCTTAAACATGTAAAGTTCTATTACTTGCTGATACGTGGGAATCGCATCAGGCTTTACCTCTCGAGAGATCTCGAGAAGCTTACAACCCCCATCAGGCAGTGTACCTGATCGTTGTAGTATAGTATAGTGACAAGTACCGGGGGATTGATCGTTCAACTCAGGAATAGTGTCGTTAGGATTGAAATTAATCTAACTAGGTCTAAAGGTGAAGGATGATTATTTTTGTATTTTTATATTTTATGAAAAGCAAGTAAAAATCTCGGGTTTTGGAAGGAGGGGCAGAATTAGTTGTTAATCATCTAACCCAAAAGCTACTAATTAAACTAATGTGCAAGAAAAATAAAGTAAGGTTCTACAGGGTAAGTGAAGCATGTCTACCCATGATATGTTACTCCTTGCTAGCTATCCAATTCTACCTATTGAATTGTCACACCTTGTTTTAATAGACGGGTTGTATTCCTTAATACTAGTCGTAGGGTCGTGTACAATATTCCCTAACTTTATAGGATCCTACTTCACTCCTATGTCGAGCCGTTAGAAGCTCCTAACCTTGGATCATTAGAATTCTCCTACGCATTAAATACAACCAAAAATCGTAGTACACCTCTGATCATGTTTCTTAAGACGTTCAAGCAAGTTACCAATGAAAGTCTGCCAGTTTTATTAAGCCTAACATCGAATACAATCAACCAAACAAGAGACAATAGGAATCAAGAATTATAAACTAAACCAATTAGACCTATCGAAGTGTCACACCCTAATTGACGAAGATAGACATAAACATCAACAAGGAATCAATAAGATCTAATCAATTATATACAAGTTTCACACAATCATAAGTAGACACAAGGTGAATTAGCAAAACATAATCAATGAAGAGCAAACAACAATAATAATGAAAGACATAATTGAGATAGAATCATCAAACCAACACAAGATGTTTATGGAGTGATTGAAATCCTCTAAGTTACTGGAAAAACATCTACCTAAACCCATGAATCGACCTTAGGGTTTAGGGCTTACAAAAAGTAAAGTTATGATGTTATATTTATAGGCAATGTTTCTGTCGGCAAGGCATGACGGCGTCAACCCGTAAAGAGTGACGGCGTCACGACCAACTTTTCTTCACCAAATTGTAGATCTCTTCTTCCTCTTCGCGTGGGCTTTTGAATCACCTAAATCCGAGTTCGTATGCAAAAGTTATAACCAAAACAATATCAGTTACTCCGCGCGCAAGTTTTGATTGTCGCGATCATCTTGTGACAGTTTCACTAAGGTTTCTTCTCATGTAAGCCTTCTTCCTGACGTCGTCACTTTAAATCATCTGACGTCGTCAGGTTAAGTCCTGACGCTGTCATGTATAAACGTGTTCTGGGCCGTCACATGCAATGTGCTCTTGACGGCCTTGGTGACGCCGTCATGTACAAATGCCTTGAAATCTTTCTGGCCCGTCACGTACAACTTGAATTATCCACCTCTTTATCAATGAATGACGGCGTCACCTTGTAGAGCTTGACGCCGTCAGGTACTGTTTCCAGCATGGATTCTTGATTTTCTTGTTTTCTTCATTCATGAGCATAAAAACATCCAAAAAGCTCCAAAATGCTTCCTTTTGTAAAATTCTTCTCAAAAGTACCTAAAATGACAAAAGAAACAATTTAGGGCAATATTTGATTAAATAATCTCGAATTCGGGCCTTAAATGACCCCTTAAAAGCGGTTCATTTTTCGCCTCATCAAATATCCCTACACTTGGGATTTGCTTGTCCTCAAGCAAATGAGCTTTTCCACTAATAAAAATACAAGTTAGGGGTCATTTAACACTAATATAAAAGTAATTACAACAAATGATCATTCTACCTTAGTCAAAACAAGCACGAAAATTATACACTACCACCTCACATTAAGTATTTGGATACTCTCATCTCTCGGGCCTTGTAAATTTATATGTCATAATTGGAAATGGAGAAATATCACTCTCTACCTGTCATAGCAAATAGATTACCATAGGCTTGGGAAAGGATCAAACCTCCACCACTTGGTGTAAGCACCTAGGATAAACTATCAAAGAGGTCTTTTAAAGGGTTATAACGTTAGGTGTAGGGGATATGGAAAACACGGTTTTATTGGATAAACGGATATTTTACTGGTGGCAAGTCAATTGTCTTAGTTAACTACATGTACAATGAGGCGTTGCTAAGCCAAGATTCGACTCAACTTAAACTAACTACGACTCTTTTTAGATTTTCAAGACACTATTTGACTTAAACATAAATAAAAGAAACGGATGGTAGCCCGTATGTTTTTCTCTTTTCATTTTCTATTTTTTATTTTTCTCTCTTTTTTTTATCAATTTTTTTTTTTTTTTTTTTTTTTTTTTTTTTTTTTTTTTTTTTTTTTGCATACACTTTTACTCTACCATCCAAAATAATACATCAAAGGGAGCTCATTTCCTCCCTACACTTGAACTTTTACATACTTCACAATCAACTATTCTAATGACTCGAATCAAGATAATCAAAACACTTGGAGCACTTTTAAATATTAACGCACATATGGGGGTAATAATTGACGTCATCCCCATTACTCCATTACATTAGTACTTTACTCATGAGTCCTAATCGTCCAAAAACAATATGTACAAGATATGACTCGACTTAGAAACAATGTAATCAATTAGACAACTAACTAAGGGGTTAAACAAATAACAATAATGCACTAAAGATGAGTGCATACAAGGATGGCTAAGGCGATTTGAGTGTACATTTTGGGTGGGTTGTAACAAATTCTTCCTTTAAGTAAGATGCTTAAAGTTAGAAACGAAAAGATAGGCTCAGAGGGGTGTACTAGGGGTATCGTGTACTAAAAATGAGTACAATGCTAAGGTGTGGGAGAATTACTTGACCTATGAAGTCAATGCAATTATATTACAGGTGTAAAACAAGGGTTATCCTAATGCCTCTTATCATGTAGTAAATCCTAACTACATGAATGTAGTCACACTAGCAGTCTCGGGATGCATCACTAATGCAAGTTCTGGAATCTAAATACTACCGGTACACTCATAAGCACCAACAATGAATGCTTTTTCCTAAAGATCTAAAAGCGATCACATATTTAGGGTGGAAATTTTTGAGTGGTATGGTTTTTGTGCTACTCATACAACTCCTATCCATGAGACGCTTGCTAAGGCTAAAGTTTCACTCCTAAATGTTGTAAAAAAATTTAAATTTGGCGCTAAAATTACACTAACAAGTATTTATCTTAGTTTTATTACACATTCACTACCAAACAAAACAAAAACCAAGTGGAGTTATAGTTTCTCATATACCCTCCCTACACTTAAACCGAACATTGTCCCCAATGTTCTAGATAAAAGATGTAAAAGTAAAAATAAATAAGAATGAAAGAAACTAATACCCCCTGATTCGCTCGGCATGAACGATGTGATAACATGGTTAAATCTTCCTCCAAGAAAATGAACGTTGAAAGCTTCCCTCCAGAAATGTAATCATCTTCTTGTCCTGTAAATCAACAAATACAAAAACCAAAGCATCAAACCGAACAAAGAAAAACCACAACTACATGTAATTCCAGACTTAAAAATAAAAACAAAACAAAACAATAAAATGATATGATACTTATTGAATGAACTACAAACGGGAACTCATAAAACATATCCACAAGTATTGACACACAAACAAACAAATAAATTAAAAACATCAAACAATTAAAAGCATGGGTTGCCTCCCAAGAAGCGCTTGATTTTGTTCGAGTCACGAGCCTGACTCTACCGTTATTTAACTGAAATAGGGGAAGTTTTCCCTACACTTGGGATTAAGTGTGGGTGGAAATATGCCACGTGAGGTAAAGGGGGTGAGTGAATGGCTTCCTTCATACTAAAACTACCCGGATAATATTGGTTGATGGGTGGGTCGGTTCCTCTTTTGTCTCTGATGCGTGGAAATTGCACCAGGCTTTACCTCTCGAGGGATCTCGAGAAGCTTACAACCCCCACCAGGCAGTGTACCTGATCGTTGTAGTATAGTATAGTGACAAGTACCGGGGGATTGATCATTTAGCTAGGAATAGTGTCGTTAGGATTGAAATTAATCTAACTAGGTATAAAGGTGAAGGATGATTCTTTTTATGTTTTTATATTTTATGAAATACAAGTAAAAATCTCGGGTATTGGGAGAGTGGGCGGAATTAGTTGCTAATCAACTAACCCAAAAGCTACTAATTAATCTAATAAACAAGAAAATAAACTAAGGTTCTACAAGATAAGTGAAGCATGTCTACCTATGATATGTTACTCCTTGCTAGCTATCCAATTCTACCTATTGAATTGTTACTCCTTGTTTTAATTGACGGGTTGTATTCCTTAATACCATTCATAGGGTGGCGTACTTACTTCCCCAATCCTATAAGCTCCTACTTCACTCCTATGTCGAGCCGGCTAAGAAGCTCCTAACATGGGATCACTAGAATTCGCTCATGCATTAAATACAACCAATAAAACCTAGTACACATCGGTTCATGTTTCTTAAGACGTTCAAGCATGTTACACAATGGAGATCTGCCAATTTTCTTAAGCCTAACATCGAATTCATTCAATCAAAACAAGAATCAATAGGAAACAAGAATTATAAACTAAACCAACTAGATCTATTGAAGTTGTCACGCCTTAATTGATGGAGATAGACACACACATCAACAAGCCCTCATTGATGGAGATAGACACAAACATCAACAAGAAATCAATGAGATCTAATTAATTATACACAAGTTTCACACAATCATAAGTAGACACAAGGTGAATTAGCAAAACATCATCAAAGAAGAGCAATCAACAATGATAATGGAAAACATAATTAAGATAGAATCACCAAACTAATACATGATGTTTATGGAGTGATTGAAACCCTCTAAGTTGCTGGAAAAACACCTACCTAAACCCAGGAATCGACCTTAGGGTTTAGGGCTTACAAAAAGTGAAGTTATGATGTTATATTTATAGGCATATTTTCTGTCGGCCCATCTTGATGGCGTCAGCCCATTACTCTTGATGCCGTCATGACCATTTTTTCACCAAATTGTAGATCTCTTCGTCCTCTTCGCTTGGGCTTTTGAATCACCTAAATCCGAGTTCGTATGCAAAAGTTATGACCAAAACAATATCAGCTACTCCGCGCGCAAGTTTTGACAAGTTAACACGTGACAACCTTGGGTGACGCCTTCATGTTTCTTCTGGGCCGTCACCACTTTTACTCTTGACGCCGTCATGAAAAGCCTCTTGACGCCGTCAGGTACTGTTACCAGCAAGGAAAATTAAGACTTTGTCGTTTTCTTCACTTTTATGCTCTAAAAACTTCCAAAATGCTTCCTTTTCCAGAATTCACTCCTAAAGTACCTAAAATCACAAAAGGAACGATTTAGGGCAATATTTGATCAAATAAATTCAATTCCGGGCTTAAATGACCCCCTAAAAGTGGTTCATTTTTCGCCTCATCATATACCCTTACACTTGAGATTTGCTTGTCCTCAAGCAAATGCGCTTTTACTCTACTCAAAATACAAGTTAGAGGTCATTTAACACTAATATAAAAGTAATTACAACAAAAAATCGTTCCACTAAAGACCAAAGACAAGCACGGAGGTCATACACTAGCACCTCACAAATAGTGTTTAGATACTCACATCTCTCGGGTGTAATAAAGTAATATCACATTATGGAAATGGAAAACATCTCTCACTATCTGTCATAGCAAAATAGATTACCATAGGCTTGGAAAAGGATCAAACCTCCACCACATGGCGTAAGCACCTAGGATAAACTATCAAAGAGGTCTTTTAAAGGGTTGTAACGTTAGGTGTAGGGATATGAAATACACGGTTTTGTTGGATATAGGCAGTCTTTACTGGTGGCGAGTTAACAATCTTGGTTAATTACATGTACAATATGGCGTTGCTAAGCCAAGACTAGACTCGACTTAAGCTAATAAATGAAAAATAACAAAAACATAAAATAAACATAGAATAAAAAGGGATGGTAGTCCGTATGTTTTTTTCTCTTTTCTTTTTCTATTTTTTTCTTTTCTTTTTCTTGTTTTTTTCGATTTTTTTTTTCTTTTTTCTTTTTTTTTTTTTTTTTTTTTTTTTTTTTTTTGTATACACTCTTACCCTACCATCCAAAATAATACATCATAGGGGATGAACATTCCCCTTACACTTGAATTTTTACATACTTTACAATAAACTAATCTAATGACTCGAATTAAGAAAATCAAAACACTTGGAGTACTTTTAAGATTAACGTACATATGGGGGTAATATATGATGTTCTTCCTCATTACTCCATAAAATAACTACTTTACCCATGAGTCCCAATCGTCCCAAAACAATATGTACAAGGATATGACTCGACTTAGCAACCATGTAATCAATTAGATAGTTAACTTAGGGTTTAACAAATAACAATAATGCACTAAAGATGAGTGCATACACGGAAGGCTAAGGCGATTTGGGTGTACATTTAAGTGAGGTGTAACAAATTCTTCCTTTAAGTAAAATGCTTAAAGTTAGAAACGAAAAGATAGGCTCGGAGGGGTGTACTAGGGGTTTCGTGTACTAAAAATGAGTACAACGCTAACGTGTGGGAAAAATTAATTGACTTAACTAGCCAAGTAATATGACTTAAATGGTCAAGTAATTATGAAACGGGTTTAACACAAGGGTGATCCTAATGCCTCTTATCATGTAGTAAATCCTACTACACGAATGTAGTCTCACTAGCGGTCTCGGGATGCATCACTAACGCAAGTTCTAGAATCTAAATGCTACCGGTACACTCATAAGCACTAATAGTAAATGCTTTTCCTATCAAATCTAAAGGCGAACCGCACATATTTGGGTGGAAAATTTTTCTGAATATTACGGTTATGTGCTAGTCATACAATCTCCTATCCATGAGACGCTTGCTATGGCTAAAGTTTCACTCCTAAATGTTGTAAAAAATTTTAAATTTGGCGCTAAAATTGCACTAACAAGTATTTTTCATAGTTTTATTACACATATACTATCAAACAAACAAACTAAAGCGAAAGTGTATTTGTAAGGTATCATCATTTTACCCTCCCCTTACACTTAAGATGAACATTGTCCCCAATGTTCAAGTAAAGAATGTAAAAGTGAAATAAGTAAAAAGAATGAAATCAAATACTCCCCTGATTCGCTCGGTATGGATAATAAGGTGGCCAGGTTAAATCTTCCTCCAAGAAAATGAACAGTCAAAGCTTCCCTTCCAGAATATAAATCATCTTCTTGTCATATATAACCTGTTAAACCTGAGAAAACAATCACAAAAACCCAAAGCATCAATCCGAACAAAGAAAACTCACAACTAGATGTAATTCCAGACTTAGGAATAGAAACAAAACAATTAAAGATATAATGCTTGTGGAATGAATGTTTGCAGATTTACTGGAGTTTATAAAACTAAAGGATTAAAAAAAACTTTAAGACTCTGGTATAAACAAAACTAGCAAAATTTCCAGAATTTTACACATGACGCCGTCAAGAGTAAACTCATGACGCCGTCAGAAGTGACCTACAGAAATCTTTACGTTAAGTTTCCGGAAAATTTCTGAAAAAGAAACTTATGTCCTACTTCCTGGAAATCCTGCAAAACATCATTATGACTCGATACAAGCATTTGACTCTAACGAATACTGATACACATGTCCATTGAATATTGTTGTGGTTCATGCTCAATTTCGTTCTTATAAACAAATTTGGATCTCCCTTACGCTTTTCTTTTGCAAAATACCTTTATATGCAATTAAGACGAAGTTAAAAACAAAATAAAGCATTTTCACAATTTACCTTGAAACATGAGCCACAAGCAACAAAAATAAAACATGCATACGGAAACAAATAAAATCAAATAAACAAACAAACAAACAAATAAATAAATAAAGCTTGGGTTGCCTCCCAATAAGCGCTTGTTTTTGTTCGAGTCACGAGCCTGACTCTACCCTTATTTAATGGAAATATGGGAGGTTTTCCCTACACTTTGAATTAAGTGCGGGTGGAAGTAGCGATACACACCCTTAGGGTGGAAATATGCCACGTGAGGTGAAGGGGGTGAGTGAATGGCTTCCTTCATCCTAAAACTACCCGGATAATATTGGTTGATGGGTGGGTCGGTTCCTCTTTTGTCTCCTAGATGTATATCTAAGGATGGAAAGTTGTGTAAAGGTTGAGGTTCCGGTTCATCAACATTAGGAAATTCCCTAGAACTAGGAGTAAGGTTACAACTACAAGTATTCAAACCTATATCCTCAAGTGGTGCCTGGTCCAAGGGTTCTACCTCCATCGGAATTCCTAAAGTTTCTTCTACTTCTTCTGGGTAAGTCACGGGCGGTGTGTGTGCCTCAAATGATGGTTGAGTATTTTGTGGGCTTATTTTACTTACCTCCTCATTCCACGTGTCACGATCACCTATATCCTTAGGTAGTGATAATAACAAACCTAGTGCTTCATCCAACTTATGGTTTATTGATATGGCTCTATCCATAATTCCTTGGCAAACTAGGTCGCTTTTTCTATTAGCCTCACTAAAACGAGATCCTAAACATGGAGGTTGTTCATAAGAATCTATCCTAGGTGAAGGCTCATATGATTCATAGGTGTCTCTAAATGAGGTATTTTGCACTTCTTGGTGTTCTAGCCACTCAACCATATCTTGCAATTTTAGAAGTCTAAGTGAAGTGTCCATTTGAAGCAAATTACATACAAAATCACAAAGAAAAGATAGACTACGAGAAAGCTACAAAGTAAAAAGAAAAAATCTCACTTGATAGGAATCTAATGAGTAGACCTAATAAAAATCAAATTCAACCTAAACAATAACTATTCCCCGGGCTGCGGCGCCAAAAACTTGATGCGTGGGAATTGCACCAGGCTTTACCTCTCGAGGGATCTCGAGACGCTTACAACCCCCACCAGGCAGTATACCTGATCGTTGTAGTATAGTATAGTGACAAGTACTGGGGGATTGATCGTTCAGCTAGGAATAGTGTCGTTAGGATTGAAATTAATCTAACTAGGTCTAAAGGTGAAGGATGATTCTTTTTATGTTTTTATATTTTATGAAAAACAAGTAAAAATCTCGGGTATTGGGAGAGTGGGCGGAATTAGTTGCTAATCAACTAACCCAAAAGCTACTAATTAATCTAATAAACAAGAAAATAAACTAAGGTTCTACAAGATAAGTGAAGCATGTCTACCTATGATATGTTACTCCTTGCTAGCTATCCAATTCTACCTATTGAATTGTTACTCCTTGTTTTAATTGACGGGTTGTATTCCTTAATACCATTCATGGGGTGGCGTACTTACTTCCCCAATCCTATAAGCTCCTACTTCACTCCTATGTCGAGCCGGCTAAGAAGCTCCTAACATGGGATCACTAGAATTCGCTCATGCATTAAATACAACCAATAAAACCTAGTACACATCGGTTCATGTTTCTTAAGACGTTCAAGCATGTTACACAATGGAGATCGGCCAGTTTTCTTAAGCCTAACATCGAATTCATTCAATCAAAACAAGAATCAATAGGAAACAAGAATTATAAACTAAACCAACTAGATCTATTGAAGTTGTCACGCCTTAATTGATGGAGATAGACAAACACATCAACAAGCCCTCATTGATGGAGATAGACACAAACATCAACAAGAAATCAATGAGATCTAATTAGTTATACACAAGTTTCACACAATCATAAGTAGACACAAGGTGAATTAGCAAAACATCATCAAAGAAGAGCAATCAACAATGATAATGGAAAACATAATTAAGATAGAATCAACAAACCAATACATGATGTTTATGGAGTGATTGAAACCCTCTAAGTTTCTGGAAAAACACCTACCTAAACCCAGGAATCGACCTTAGGGTTTAGGGCTTACAAAAAGTGAAGTTATGATGTTATATTTATAGGCATATTTTCTGTCGGCCCATCTTGACGGCGTCAGCCCATTACTCTTGATGCCGTTACGACCATTTTTTCACCAAGTTGTAGATCGCTTTGTCCTCTTCGCGTGGGCTTTTGAATCAGCTAAATCCGAGTTCGTATGCAAAAGTTATGACCAAAACAATATCAGCTACTCCGCGCGCAAGTTTTGACAAGTTAACACGTGACAGCCTTGGGTGACGCCTTCACGTTTCTTCTGGGCCGTCACCACTTTTACTCTTGACGCCGTCATGAAAAGCCTCTTGACGCCATCAGGTACTGTTCCCAGCAAGGAAAATTAAGACTTTGCCATTTTCTTCACTTTTATGCTCCAAAAACGTCCAAAATGCTTCCTTTTCCAGAATTCACTCCCAAAGTACCTAAAATCACAAAAGGAACGATTTAGGGCAATATTTGATCAAATAAATTCAATTCTGGGCTTAAATGACCCCCTAAAAGTGGTTCATTTTTCGCCTCGTCATTCTCAAAGAAATAAATCTAAGGATGGAAAGTTGTGTAATGATTGAGGTTCCGATTCATCAACATTAGGAAATTCTTTAGAACTAAAAGTAAGGTTATCATTACAAGTATTCAAACCTATATCCTCTAGTGGTGCTTGGTCCAAGGGTTCTACCTCAATTGGGGTTCCTATAGTCTCTTCTACTTCTTCCGGGTAAGTCACGGGCGGTGTGTATGCCTCAAATGATGGTAGGACTTATGGGGTACTTAGTGGGCTTGGGCTTTCTACTATCTCTTCCATCACATCAATATCACCTATGTGTTCATCTTGTATTATGGTAGTGCCTAACCATGACATGCAACTAGGTGTCTCAACTCTAACCTCATGTATGTTGTATGTTTTGGTGAAATCTATCCCGCTCATGCAACTAGGTAGCTCAACACTAACCATATCATAATCTTGGTTTGATTCTAAGTTCATGTTCTTAGAAACTAGGTCATCTTGCTCATATGAATCCACCAATTCGTTAAACTTATGGGTCATGGTTAGGAAGCTTTTCTCAAAATTCATCCAACGGGTCTGACTAAAAGGAATTGATCCTGATAATGATCGTCTAATAGAAATCACACATGCATATAATTCATCAAACCCATCTAATTTACCCCCAACTCCTCTTCGATGTCACTAAGATCACATAAAAATCATTGGAATGATAGGAAGCAAATCTATTAGTGAAATTGATGAGGCGAAAAATGAGCCACTTTTAGGGGGTCATTTAAGCCCGGAATTGAATTTATTTGATCAAATATTGTCCTAAATCGTTCCTTTTGTGATTTTAGGTACTTTGGGAGTGAAATCTGGAAAAGGAAGCAATTCGGACGTTTTTGGAGCATAAAAGTGAAGAAAACGCCAAAGACTTAATTTTCCAAGCTGGGAACAGTAGGTGACGGCGTCAAGAGCAACAATTTGACGGCGTCAAGAGTAATTTTCATGACGGCCCAGTACAGAAATGAAGGCGTCACAAGGAAGAGCGTCAAGAGTAAAATACTTGACGGCCTAGAAAAGTGCAATACATGACGGCGTCAGATGTAGATCAAGGCAGTCCGAGAATTCTTTTGGCGGCGAGATGACGGCGTCACCCATTTGGTCTTGACGCCGTCAGCCTCAATTTCCTATATATAGTTTTCTAATTTTCATTCATTAAGAGGAACAAGTTTGGAGAAACCCTAAGGCCGAACCATATACGATTTTTACAGGTTTTTCAAGGGTTTTCAGCCCTTGAACCCTTACAAGTGTAATTGAGATAAGTGTTCTTTTAATTCAATCAATATGTCTATGTGTTGGTTGTCTATATCTTGTACTTGTCTTGATTCCACCATGCTAGGCTAGATTTATCTTGTGTTTTCTTAGATCTAATGAAACCTAGATGTTGATTATGTGTTGATTACTTGTTTATGGTTGTATTAGATAAATGATTTCGATGTTAGGCTTAAGAAAACTGGCAGATCTCCAAATGGTAACATGCTTGAACGTCTTAGGAAACTTGAACCGATGTGCACTAGGTTTCATTGGTTGTATTTAATGCATGAGTAAATTCTAATGATCCCATGTTAGGAGCTTCTTAGCTGGCTCGACATAGGAGTGAAGTAGGCACTCATAGGATTGGGGAGTTAAGTGCGCCACCCCATGAATGGTATTAAGGAATACAATCCGTCATCCACGTGTAAAAGATATCTAGGGAGTAGTGAAATCTAAGTAAACACATTTCTCCACTTATTGCTCATAACCTTAGTTAATTTAGTTTTATTTTCATATCTAGTATTTTATTTTGATTACATCTTAGTATTGGGTTAGTTGATTAACAACTAATTCCGCCCAAATCCTTCAAACCCGAGATATTTACTTGCTTTCTAAAAAATATAAAAATACAAAAATTATCATCCCTCATCTTTAGAACTAGTAATTAGGTTTTCTAATCCTAGCGACACTATTCCTAGCTGAACGATCAATCCCCCGGTACTTGTCACTATACTATACTACAACGATCAGGTACACTGCCTGGTGGGGGTTGTAAGCTTCTCAAGATCCCTTGAGAGGTAAAGCCTGGTGCAATCCCTACGCATCAAGTTTTTGGCGCCGCAGCCCGGGGAATAGTTATTGTCTAGGTTAGAATCTCTTTTTATTAGGTCTACTTGCTAGATTCCTTTCTAGTAAGATTTTATTTTTATTTTTAGGTTTTCTTTAGTCTATCTTATTTCTTTGTGTTTTTGTTCGTAACTTTTCACCACCCGACATCATGGACGATGGGAACATCTTTGAACCCGTCATCCCACCACAACAAAACCCACCACTAGAACCTCTTAGGCCCCAAACCTTAGGAGAGTATTCCCGACCTAGCCACCAAGGCTACCGAAACACCATTGAGCTCACCGGGGCCAATGTGACCCCCTTCCGATCCGACACCATCAGGTTGGTAGCGGATGTGCATTCCATGGACTTCGTTCCGAAGATCCAAACCAACATCTTAAGGACTTCCTAAAAATCATAGATTCCATAGACCTAGATGTTGAAACTAGAGAGATAACCCGATTACGCCTATTCCAATTCTCTCTACGGGATCAAGCTAGTCAATGGCTTGAGCGTTTACCCGCGGGATCCATCACCACATGGGATGATGTCACCACTCGTTTCTGTGGAAAACTAGAGGGGGGTTGAATAGTTTACCGCTTTTTACTATCGTATTTAACTTGAATATCTTTTACGTTTGCTTAAAGATATAAACACAATGTTATATGTTTGATTCTTTGAAAAGCTTTTTATGCAAATAACAATTCTAACTTTACTAGTTTCATACATTGAAAAGCTTTGCTTGTGATTATCCTAACTTTACTTGTTTAGTTATTTGAAAAGCTTTACTTTTGTTTGAAGATACAAACACATCTTTACTTGTTTAGTTCATTGAAAAGCTTTATATGTAACTAGCAATTCTAACTCAAGAACAACATGTAATAAGTAAAGATAAAGAGAGAAACGATCAAACCACAACACGATTGTTTATCGTGGTTCGGCTACAAGGACTCTTTTTCCTTGCCCTACATCCACGCCCCGAGTTTCCAACTCGAGAGTTATAAGCACTAATCAACAAGCTCCTTTCACCGGCGGAGAAAACCTTTACAACGTCGCTTACACTTTTACCGACACTAAGCTAGATGTCGAGTTCTTTTACACGGGTACAACCACTCCCATCGTCGCTTACACTTTTACCGACACTAAGCTAGATGTCGAGTTCTTTACCAAGGGTACAACCACTCCCGTTAGTTCTTTTACAAGGGTACAACAACTCCCGACACACTACGTATTTTGAGGCCTAAAATACTAACCAATCACTTCTACATACATGACACAAATAAAGCATAAACTACCAAAGCTTATGCATGACCAAGCTACCAAGACTTGCAACTTTAGAGTTAAAGCTTGTAACTTCTTGAATGATCTTGTGAAGACCTTTGCTACATAAGAGAATCACACAAATCAAAATGTTACTGAGTTAGTTGAGAGAGTATGTGAAAATATGTCCTAAAGGGGTGACTCAAAACTAACAAATGGTTTGGTATTTATAGCAAACCATTCTGCAGGTCTGGCGGATCAGGCGAACCCCTCAGAAGGGTTCCGCCCGTGTATCCCCAGGGTACTGCCAGGCTTGCAGTTGGTTTTTGCAATAAATCTCGCAAACCAAACAAGGTCACATCACATTACTTCTAGTCAAACACAAGACTTGCAAGAAAGCATAAGGTTAGTCAAACACTCTTTCTTACCATAAATGTATATGGACAAAGTTTACCTTAAATGTGATGTGACATTACTATTTTAAGAAATAAATGTGATGTGACAAGACACTTTCTAATTTAAGAAATAAAAACAATGTTTTGTTTAAAAGGAAATGTAAACCTTAGTTAAACAAGACTTAAAGTGATGATTTACTTATAACTAAACTTTATACTTTGTTATTAACAAAACTTAGCAAAGATCGTAAAATATAAATAACGTTTTTAGGCGATATTTGTATTAACAATCTCCCCCTTTTTGTTGATGACAAAACATAAACTTTATTTATAAGTAAGTCACTAGTTTTAGTGTTAAGTCTTATAAAGTTAGTATAAAAACTTGTTTTTGCAAAGATGAGGTGATAAGCACAAGTTTATATAAATTCTCCCCCTTTTTGTCGAAACAAAAAGAAGAGTAGCGAAGCAGAAGCATGTACTTGCTCCTCCTTGGACGATACTCCCCCTAAATGGAGTGCCAAGAGAGGAGACATGGATTTTGAACCTACAAAAAAAAGGTTAGTTGCCGCACAAGACAAGTCATGAAAGCATTTCATATCTAAAACACAACTAAGAGTTGTGAAGCGGAATAATGCAATACTCATGCTCCCCCTTGAATATTACTCCCCTAAATGGAGTATCACGGAAAAAAAACATGGAAAATGATCCAACAAAAAGAAAGTTAGTTTCTAAAACATAAGATATACAAGTTACCATAACAAGGTATAGTGCAATCACAATACTTTAAATGGTTAACAAACAAAGCATATCTCATAGTAGGATAAAATTAATTTCATGTAAAATTTGACTTTTAGGAAGTCGAAGACGGAAATGATGTGAATAACATCCTACTTCTAAAAATAAAAGACCAAATAAAAAGAAACTAAGAATATAAAAATCCTACATCTATAAAAAGGAAACCATCACTTTCCTTAATGAGAAACATTCTTCCAAAACAAGGGTAAGGTTGTTTGAGAATAAAAGTAGGTGGTGGAGGATGTAGCGGGTTTCATTTTGAATGTTGTGGGGGTGACACAATTTTGGTTTGTCTGTTTAAATGGTGAAACATTTTCCAAAAGAAACGGTTTTGTTTCATTTTGGAGACTCTAAACTTGAGATGTTCCACAATGTGGTTTAGGATAAACCTCATTTCATTGTTTAGAGGATCATGGATGTCTTTGTAGATAAGGTGAGACAACAATGGTTTTGGGTGGTGATATTCTTGTTGTGGTGTTTGGTTGTGATCAAAAGACTCATTTTGGTCAAGCAATGACCATGGTTTTTCATTTGTGAAAGGTGGTGGTTTTGTTGGTCTTGATGGAAGATCATTGAGATGCTTCTATTTTCTTATACGAAGAAAATAGAGATTCAAAGTGTTGGGAAGGTTCATGTGGTGGTGGTAGTTGAACAAAGTGACAAAGGCTTGGTTTTCCGGATGGATTACCATGAAGGTTTTTGTAAATGGGGTGAAACATAAATGATTGTAGGTGTGTATGACCTTGATCATTTGGAAAAATT